>JACCPH010000017.1:360082-507045 GCA_014183095.1 Harringtonia aguacate
CCAGTTCTTGCCCAGTTCTTGCCCAGTTCTTGCCCAGTTCTCGTTCCAACTCTCGCCCAGTTCTCGTTCCAACTCTCGTTCCAGCCTTCAAACTCTGGTGTCTGCTCTTGCGGCTCCATCTCAAGAACAACTACATCCAGACAACCAGCAAGATGCGTCGGCCATCCGTCTTTGCCTGTGCCGCAGCGGTCACTGCCGTGGCCGCGACAACAACCTACGAGACAGGTTCGGCCACGACCGTGACCACGGTCACGTCCTCCGCATCTTCCACGTCCTCCACGTCCACCACATCGACCTCGACTCCGACCGACCTGTACCACCTGCAGACGCGTGTCAAGTCGGGCCAAGACGACAAGGACGACTTTGATGGCCTGTTTTTGTATTCCTACCACACGGGAGCCGGCCTCAGCGACGCCATGCTCTCTGCCAACGCGTCGCACGCGGTGTCAACCTACTTTGTGGGTAGCAACACCAGCACTGCCACTGCCAGTGCTGGTGCCGGTGCCGCCCGCGCCGAGAACGCCGACTTTTTCGACGTCCGCTTTGAGCTGGGCACGACCAGCATCCCGCGGTCGCTGCAGCCGGTGCTGGGCGTCAACACGTACGCGGCCTGGCAGCCGGTGCGCATCAACATCGGCACGGACCCGTCGACCAACACGAGCGCCTTTTTCCTGGGCTCCAACAGCTCGCTGCAGTGGACCAACGCGGTGAGTCAGCCGAGTGTGAACAGCTTCGGCGGCTGGCTGGGTAAGAAGAAGAACCTTGGTCTCTACTCGTATTCCAGTCGCTAACAGCAACAGCCTGCAAGTGGTGGCATGCCGACATTGACGACTCGACGACGGCGGGCACGCAGCTCTTCTTCCGCGTCAGCGGGTTTGGCCAGGTCGAGACCGACGGCTGCGCTGACGTGGATCTTGTGGTGGTGGACATGTAAAGGAGCATGACATGAGGAATGAGGAGCGAGGAGCGAGGAGCGAGGAGCGAGGAGCTAGGAGCGAGGAGCTAGGAGCGAGGAATTGGGGGCAAGGAGGCAGGAGTCAGGAGGCAGGAATCAGAAGGAATACAACAGACGCTAAAGAAGGCTCTCAGTGTGCTCGGGCTGTTGGAGGGATTCTGCTGACCAGCCATTCAGGACTCGTGACAATTCAATATTACTGGTATTAATTTGCGACGACCTGCCCAAACTGTGAGCACTAAAGGCGGGTGAGCTCACTCGCTTCCCGGACGGGACAAGCGCGAGGACGGATCAGGATGGGTGTGCACGCAAGTCAGGCCGTCCGACGTGTCGCTGCTCACGATGTCGCTTGGCGACTGGACTGGACTGGACTGGACTGAACAGTCACAACCTAGGCAGGCCGCGCCGAGCCGGAAGTCCATTGCCACAGCCGGCGCAACTGGCCCCTGAATTCTCCACAGCAGAGACTTCCAGCATCGCGTAATGCGTAGTAATGACTCAACTATTTAAGGTCGCCTTGCCAGCCAGTTCCACTGCGACCTGGCCACGACAGCGATAGCGACAGCGACAGCAGCAGCGACCAGACACCAGCAACCAGCAACCAGTCAACAGTCAACACCGGCCAACAGCCACACCACCACCACCACCACATGGCCTCCCTGACGATGCGGGCGGCGCAGCCGTCGGACGTGCCGCGGCTGGTGGAGATTTACTTTGAGGCGTTCCACGGCAACGCGGTGCAGGAGCGGGTGTTCCGGTACAAGTCGGCGGAGGCGCATGCGTTCTGGGTCAAGGTGCTGTCGTCGGACCTGGGCGAGGCGCACATACGGTGCCAGGTGCTGGAGGACGCGGCGACGGGCGAGGTGGTGGCGTTTGCCAAGTGGCAGGCGCCGCTGCCGGCGGGGGCGAAGCCGGCGCCCATGGTGCCGTTTGACATGTGGCCGAGCGACGGGGACCGGGAGGCGGCGGAGGTGTTTTTTGGCGATTTGGCCGTGCAGCACGAGAGGATTATGGGGGTGGGCGCCCCTGGCAGTGCTGTCGAAGACAGCACTGTCGGGGGCGGCACTGTCGGGGGCGACGGCATCACCGGCACCGGCACTACCGGCACCGGCACCGGCACCACCGACAGTACTGCCGGGGGCAGCACTGCCGAGGGCACTGCAGGGGTCACCCCCCACTGGTACCTCGAACTCATCGCCACCCACCCCGCCCACCAGGGCCGCGGCGCCGCCGGCCGGCTGCTGCGCTACGGCGAGGCCCAGGCCGACGCGGCCGGCCTGCCCTGCTACCTCGACGCCACGCCCGACGGCCGGCCCGTCTACAGCTCGGCCGGCCACGGCTTCCACCCCGTCCTCACCAAGACGTACTTTGACAACTACACGCACGTGTTCATGGTGCGCGACCCGCGGCCGGTGGTGGGGGGAGGTGGAGAGGCAAGGTGAAGGAGGGGGAAAGAGGAACATCAATTAGCGATTACAGGGTCTTAGCGATTACGATACAGCGTCTTAGCGCCCAAACTTCTATTCCACTGTAAGATACATAGTGCGCACTGGCCACTGCCACCTGCCGCTTGCGGCGTTGCTGATTGGTGGCGCATCGACGTCGAAACGTGCAAACGTCAGCGACGATGACCCCCTATTCTGCTGTCTGACATGTTGACGATGCATGGGATCGATCTATTCTGTTGGTGATGCACGCGAGTCAACGTCGAGAGAAACGCGAGACATGAGCCGGCCGTCCTCCGATGGCGAGGCCTGGGGCCTCCTGGCCGACGACAGCGACAGCCGCCATGACGGGCCGTCCGAGCTGCCCGAGCTGCCCGAGCTGACGCCGCAGCAGGCACTGCAGGCGTACCCGATGGCGGTGTTCTGGTGTGCGGTGGTGTCGGCCTGCGTGATCATGGAGGGCTACGACGCGATTCTGTAGGCTCTCTCTCTGTGTGTGTGTGTGTGTCTCTCTCTCTGTGTTGGCTGACCTCCCCCCAGCATCGGCAGCTTTTATGCGTATCCCGCTTTTGCGGCCAAGTACGGCCAGTTTGTCGACGCCCACGGCCGCCCGCAGCTGTCGGCGGGCTGGCAGGCGGCCCTGAGCAACAGCGCGAGCGCGGGCTGCCTGGTGGGCGGGCTGGCCAACGGCGTGCTGGTGGGCCGCCGGTTCGGGCAGAAGCGCGTGCTGCTGGCGGCGCTGGCGGCGCTGTGCGCGGCCGTGGCGGTGCCGTTTTGGGCGCCCAGCGTGGGCGTGCTGGCGCTGGGCGAGCTGCTGTGCGGGCTGCCCTGGGGCGTGTTCGCGTCGACGGCGCCGGCCTATGCGTCGGAGCTGCTGCCGCCGCGGCCGAGCAGCCTGCGCGTCTACCTGACCTCGTACACCAACATGTGCTTCATCCTGGGGCAGCTGGTGGCGGCGGCTGTGCTGGCGATTCTCGTGCGTGTCGAGGACTCGTCGGAGTGGTCCTTCCGCATCCCTTTTGCCCTGCAGTGGGCGTGGCCCGTCCTCATCGCCCCCGTGCTCGTCTTCGCCCCTGAGTCGCCCTGGCACCTCGTGCGCGTCGGCCGTCGCCACGCTGCCGACAAGTCGCTGCGCCGGCTGCAGCGAGGGAGCGTGGCCGCGGCGCTCGGTCTCGACCCCAAGGCGGCGCTCGCCCAGATCGTCGAGACGGACGCGCTGGAGGGGTCCTTGGCGACGACGACGACGACGACGACGACCAGGGCGGGGACGAGGGTGACCACCACCTCCACCTACTCTGACTGCCTCCGCGGCTCCGAGCGCCGCCGCACCGAGATCGCCTGCATGGCCTTGGCCGGCCAGGTGCTCTGCGGGTCGCCCTTTGCCTACAACGCCACCTACTTTTTCCAGCAGCTCGGCCTCGACGCCCGCCGCACCTACCTGCTCAGCACCGCCGCCACCGTCCTCGCCCTCGCCGGCACCCTGGCCAACTGGCTCGTGCTCGTGCCCCGCTGCGGCCGTCGGCCCCTCTACCTCGCCGGCACCGCCGCCATGGGGGGGCTGCTCGTGGCCGTCGGCGTGCTGGGGTGTGCTGGAGACTCCCGGGCCGTCACCACCGTCCAGGCCGCCCTCACGCTGGCGTGGACGCTCGTCTTCCAGCTGACAGTGGCCCCCCTGGGCTGGGCCATTGCCGCCGAGGTCGGCGCCACGCGGCTGCGCCAAAAGACGGTGTGTCTGGCCCGCAGCGCCTACTATGTCGTGTTCATGGCCGCCAGCGCGCTGCAGCCGTACCTGCTCAACCCGGGCCAGCTCGACCTCGGCGGCCGCGCCGGCTTTGTCTGGGGCGCCGCCGCCCTGCTGACCGGCGTCTGGGCCTACTGGCGCCTGCCCGAGACGGGCGGCCGCACCTACGCCGAGCTCGACTGGCTCTTTGCTCAGAAGGTGCCCGCGCGGGACTTTGCTACGGCGCGTGTGGGCGGCCTGCACGAGGTGGCGGAGGTATGGGTCGGCGACGAGGAGGACGCACACGAGAACACACACGAGGACGCACACGAAATGGACGACATGGCGGCCGAGTCGTCCCGTCTGATGGCCAAGGCGGACTGACTGCATAGGCAGCCGGCATTCTCATGGCGTCGGGGGAGTAAAGGACAGCAAGGGGCACTTGTATTCGCAACGGACAATGGCATTCGCAACAGTATCGGAACAGTATTCGAGAAAACCAAATTCTAGACAACTAGCAGCATGTGTCGTAGAACGAGCAGTGGCCGCGGCAGCAGTGGCAGCCCACCGTGAAGCTGCCGCCGCGCATGTGCGCCTCGGCGTGGTCCTCGATCCTGGCCGACGGCCGCGGCTCGGCCGTCTGTTGGTCAGAGGAGACAGAGAGACAAGACATAGGGGCCTGGGCAGAGACATACCGGCTGCTTCGCAATAGGCGTCGTCGTCGCCAGCGTCTCCGCGACCGCCTCCATGGGCGCGTTCTTCTTTGGTTTCGTGTCGATGGTCATCGCAGAAACGATCAGCGGCGGGTGGTGGTGGTGAGGAAATGAAGCGGCCGTGCCAGAGACGAACAAAATCGTTTAAATGCGCTATGGCGCGCTCTGAAGTCAGGAGGGCTCCCGTGCCCAATCGACTGGCTTGGCACTTTTTTGTCTCTCGTTGTCTTGGCGCGGCTTGGCTGCCGCCCAGCCACTGCCTATTTTAGTGCCTCGTGTTGCACACCGCATCCGAGACCGAGGAACACAGCTCGGCGTCCAGCCACAGAGAGTCGTCGAGATAGCGGTTGAGATCGTCCCAGGAGGCTGGCAGGGAATCGGGGGGGTGCCAATTGTCCAGGCTTTCCAGGCTGTCCAGGTTGTCCAGACTCTCCAAACTCACCAAACTCCTCAACCTATCCAACCTGTCCAAATTGTCGACACCGTCGGGCATCGGACCCGCACGGGCTGCCCTCCTCTTCAGGTACGCCTGCGGCGTCATGCCCGTCACCTCCTTGAAGACCCGGTGGAAGTGCCAGCGCGACACGTTTGCCTGGGCGGCCAAGTCCGACGGGCTGCGCTCATTTGAAATGGAGGTCACCACTGCCGACGACTTCTCCTCCCTCTCCTCCTCCTCCTCCTGCACCAGCGCCCGGATGCGCGCCGCTGCCGCGCTGTCGGGCATCCCCCCCGCCGTCTGCGGCCGGCACCGCTTGCACGGCCGGTAGCCCGCGCCCGCCGCCGCCGCAGACCCGCTGAAGAACGTCACGTTGGCCCGGCGTGCCAGCCGCGCCCGGCAGTTTGGGCGGCAGTAGATGCGCGTCGTGCGCACCGCGTAGACAAACACGCCGTCTGCAGCCGCGTCGCGGGTCTGCACCGCCTTCCAGCGGGCGGCGTCCGTAGCAAAGCGACCGTCGGCCATGGCGATGACAGTGTAGTGATGAACGTTTTTGGGCTGGCTATGAATACTGCTGCTGTGCAGCCTAGCCTAGCCTAAACTACAGTGAGTCAGCTTGCTGCAGAACTGGCCAATAGCAGCCATGGGCTTTGGGGAGCGGCCAGCTGTAGCGCCTTATTGAATCAACGAAAATAAACCATCTGCCCGGCCTCAACTAGGCTGCTTCCTGGACAGTCTCCTGAATCTCTTGGACCTCCTGAACTTCCTGAGCTTCCTGAACTTCCTGAACCTTTTGAATCTTCTGAATCTCCTGAATCTCCTGAACCTCCTGAACAGCCCATTGGACCTCCTGGGCCTGCACCTCCTGGATCTGAATGTCCCGCACAGCATTCGTGTCTGTCCACATCTCTCTCGCATGTGCCCCGTAGAAGAAGAGAAGGGCAGCCAACATGGCCACAGCGACGGCTGATGCGACGAAGAGAAATCGCACAGAAATCCGCTTGTCAGTGGCGGTGCTGTCCTTCACTCTAGAGATCACTCCAGAAATCACTCCAGACACCTCTCCAGACACCTCCCCAACGACCTCCTCAGACACCTCAGCCGCTGGCTGCTCGGCCTCGACGCGTGCGACCGGCCGGTTGTCCTCCTCTTGCTTCGGGACCATAGTGACATTTTGGACGACCTCGCGGACGCTGCCGTGCTCGTGGATGATGACCACCTTGTTGCTGCAGCTGTCCATGGCCGCCTTGTTCGTGGCAAACGCGAGGCCCGGCAGGAACGTCTGGGCCACCGTGACGCGGCCGTCCTCGTAGACCTGGAAAGTGGCGGGCGTCTCGCGGCGCGGCGGCGCCATGAGGCCTTTGCGCATCCCCTGGCCGCCGCCCGCCGGCCCGACCGGCTCCCAGCGGTCGATCCAGCGGCCGCCGGAGCCTGTCCATCGCACCAGCCTCTCCGTGGCATGGAACTCGAGCGACTCGGGGCCCAAAAGGGCCTTCCCAATACCATCCACGTCGTACGTAACGTCCATGTTGTACCTGTCCATGGCGCGGATGTTGTCGGCCGTGGCCCGCGGGATCCGGCCAAAGCAGAAGCACCGCAGGACCATAAAGTCGGTCACATTCAGCGGTGCCCCCTTCGCCCACGTCCAAGACAGCCCCTTGCGGTAAAACGGCTGCTCGTGCAGCGGCCGCCGCTGGTCACTGTCCACCAGGCCCGCCCTCACCAGACTCTGGAACCACGCCGGCCAGCCCGGGTCCACAAAGGCCATGCTCAGCTGCCGCAAGTAGGCCGCGCTGTCCACCTCTAGCGCATAGCGGTTCCGGATCGTGAGTGCCACCAAACACTTGGGCATGGTGACGGAGCCCCTCGACAGGCTCAAGGTCACCGTCTCAGCGCCGGCCGCGCTGACCAGGTAGCCAGGCTGGTCTGGATGGCCCCGGAACAGAGCGGGATGGCCGTCGAACGTGGGTTTGTCGGCTGACATTCTGAGGTGTATGATCCTGATCTGATGAATCTGATCTGACTTGATTCTGCAAACTGATGCGAGACGGAAGTGACCAGTTGGGCTGCCTTGGTCTTGACTGAAGGAATCTGGGAAGCAGGACGGATGTGTAGGCGAAGAAATAATTTATATTGGAAAGAAGAAAAGAAAGAAAAGAAGGAAAAATTAATGCAAGATTCGGGAGGGATTGAGATGTCAAAGGTTCTGGGTGGAGAGTTGAGGGGAAAACCTCGACATGTTTTATGTCCACTAATACAAGAAAGTTCAATGAGGCCAGAAGATCGCATTTGAATCAGCTTCAACAATTCTTCAGACTGGACATAAAATATTTGTACGGATAAAACTTGTAGAATGCAGACTCACTCGCTAACCATTGTCCACTGCCAAACTGAGAAACAGAGCCGACGCTGGTCAAAGCATGGCAATATCGGTCAGTGATGCCAGCCTGGTTTACACAGTGACGAGCAAAGCCCCGGAGAAGTCAAATGTCAGTGCCTATTGATTCAGAACCAGACTCTATTTCTCCCCTTCCCCCCCCCCCCCTTCCCATTTCCCCCTTTGATCAAAAACTACATGGCCCAATCTGGCGGGTGTCGTGGATGGAGGGCTGGACCCGGGGCCACAGGCGGCTGACGAGGTTGGCGACAGCGGCTTCACAGATGGTGCCGGCGGAGGCTGTGATCCGCAAAGGCCAAAGCTGGATGGGCCGCCATGCATCTCAGCATCAGCATCATCCGACTGGGTGGATCGTCATGATGCTTGGTGACCGACTCGACAAGGTGCAGGTAGAGCTGAGCTGGATCTAGATGATACACTACCAATGTACATAGCCAGTTCACTAGATGTGCCGTCTGCATTTTCAGGTCTGATGCGTTGGGTTGCGGATGTAAGATATCTGAAATTCAAAGGACTAGACTGTAACAATTGGAATCCCCCTCAAAGATCGGTCATAAAGTCATACATTCATACTGTCATCCATGCGGCAAAACACTTTCGTCTTGTCGAGCATTCATCAAGCATTGCTTGCGTCCTTCTGAATACCCTCCTTCCAGGAAGTGCTGTTGCTGATACGCTCTTCCGGAAACCCGTCTATCGAAAAATCGTCTACCGGAAACCAGTCCGCCGTAAATTTGATGTCACCAGCATCTTTTCCGACAGATGACAAGTCCACGTTTGTTGTCGTATGAAAATGACCATTTTCTGCCATTTGTGTAAAGGCGTCCTCTTCGAGTCCTGGAAGCGTTTTCGACCCCAAAACAAACCGTGGGTTTTCGAAAGTGGCTATTCTCCTGCCAATCCCTTCGGCAATGCGAGAGGATTTCATATACCGACATCGAATGTCGCCTGAAAGTGTTAGCAGGGGGGGGGGTGAAAAACAGAGATAAAAAACAAAAAGCCAGAGACGTACCTTTCACAACTGAACTCGGCCTTTCGCCAGCCTCACGTTTTACCTCGAAATAAAAGGAGCTCGCAATCAGCCGGCGGAACAGCCTTTTGATTTTGACGTCAAGATTGTCTCTGTTCAAAACCTGCTGGCCATACCACCTCTCGCGATCGTGCTTCAAAAAGGATATATCGTGGGCTGCGGGAAGCCGCTGCATGCCAGCACACAGCCGAATGCAGCGATCTGGCTCCAGTCGCAGTTCTTCTGCAAGTTTGTTATCTGGGACGTTGTCGTCGACCACGTCGCCGTCGACCTTGTGGCCGCAGCCAATGGAAACAAGCATGTCCATCCGGCCAACCGTGTCTGGCCAGATAGCCCTGGCCTCGTCCACAACCATTTTCGCCGGGCAAGACATGTCCGGAGATCCGCCGACGACCTCGAAATTGCTCGTAGGCAGGCTGTAAGGCCCAAAGAACGGACGATGTGAGGCCGTCGCCTTGGCTGCATCGACGACGAAGACTTCATGGCTGCTGCTGCCACGGCTTCTGTAGTTTTTCAAAAGCTCGCTGCGTCTTGGGACGAGCCTGGTTGACGTTACAAAGACGTGAACCGGCTCAGCATCTTCGTTCATTGTCCTTGACTAGTCGCATGTTAGCAAGCAAACTTGACCAATTTTTTTTTTTTAAAAAAAAAAAAAAATCACCTACAAAAGATTTCATCATAGACATCTCCACATCCTCAAAAGCCTCGTCAATGCACCCAAGAAGCGTTGTCTGTGCGAAATCGGGCGGTTTCTCAGTCCAGAGCCACGTAAGCCAATCAAACATGCCAGGTTCACGCTGTGCGCGTACGAATGCTCTGGGAACGTGCCGATAAAACTTTTTCATGGCTTCGTCAACGTCCCATCGCTTCACACCAAGCCCCAGAGCATTGATCCCGCCAATGCCTGTGCCCCCAACCAGGTCGAAACACTGGCACACGGGAATGCCGGGGCCCAGCAATTTTTGCATGGCAGCCAGGATCTGCAGCTGCACGATGCCTCGGACTCCGCCGTCGTCGAGGCTCAGCAGCCTCCGCTCCATCGTTGGCGGCAGCTTGAGCATTTGAAAACACGGCTCCAGCATTTTGCCCCGTCCGTCTTTTGTGCCCGGTGTATTGACGGCGTGTTGTCCGCAGTACAGCATCGTAAACAGCCGATCGTCGTCTTTGCTGTCGTTTTTGCCCATGTCGACCACGCAAGCCGAGCAAATCCAGTGGTCGCAAGACAGTCTTTCCGTGGGGATTCTCTGCATGCACCACAAACAGCCGCGGACGTCGCCGAGATCCACATCTGGTACGGCGCCATAAAAGGTTGTGAGCGCTTCTTGGTGCTTGGCCCTCATACCTATGAGCTCGACACTGTCGTACTCCTTCAGCTTGCTCACAAAAGCGTTTTCCCACTCATTGTGGAACTTGTCCTTGGGGGAAGGATCAAAAAAGCCAAAACGAAGGAACCCATTGCCATCTCAATGAGTGAAGTGTATAGCCTTGGAGCTGTTAATGCAGGATCGATGATAATCTTTGCGAGAGGTATCGTCTGTTATAAACCCGCAAGGGAATCTTGAATCCTCAAACTCTTGGAAAGCCTTCTGTATCGTTTGCTGATAAGTTTCATGCTTCTCCTCCTGGTCGCTGCTTTCGCCCGCGGTGCCATGCTTCTCCTCCTGGTCGCTGCTTTCGCCCGCGGTGCCATGCTTCTCCTCCTGGTCGCTGCTTTCGCCCGCGGTGCCATGCTTCTCTTGTTCGCTGCTTCCTCCCACAGACGTAATGCCTCGAAAAATGTCTTCGATTTTCCCAGGAAGCTTGCGCCGGCGGATGTCCAAGGCAATTGCCGAGGCGATCAACGGTATAGCAACGCTAATGAGATGGTCGGCAAGCGTGTTCTCCATCTGCGCAGTTGTGTTTCTCTGGTCCACAACAGCTTTCACAGTGGCATGCAACAGCTCGATCACATTTCCATAAAGATTGGGCGGCGGCGGGCTGACCTTGAAGACCGCATCAAGGAAATTGAACGACGTGTACGGCGACTCTGAAAAGTGTGCAAACGCCAGATTGTACAGCTGGAGCAGCCGCTCGGTAGGCAGACGCATGTTGCTTTTCCGCGCCAGCTGAAGTGTGTCCATGGTCTTGGTATCGATTGTGGCATACAGCTCCTTGAGCTGGCTTCGCAATCGCGGCAGGTCGTTGGATTTCGGAAGCTTGAAAAATGTGACATTCTTAAACGAGCGTTCAAGGATTTCCTTGATGCTTTTGGAGGTCTGCTCCTCATTTTCAAGCTGGTCGGATTCTTTGTTCATGATAGCATCGAGATTCTTGAGCATCTTGTCGGTAATGGTTTCTGGGTCCCAATCCACTTCGTCTCCGGGTTCATCCTCCCACTTGTTTATTAGCACAATCAGCGACGGAAAATGTGCCCGGTTGACCGACGACTCCTCGGATTCCTTTGCAATGTCGATAAGCTCATTGACCACGGTGGGTAAGGATTTAATGTTCTCGCATGCCACCATGTACACAATCGCATCCGCCATGTTATACAGCAACCTGGGGAAGAGCTCTTTCACGACACGATGTCGTCCTCCAGTCTCGTTGCTGTTACCACCGTGAACCCATTTCAGTGGGTAATAGGTTATATATTTCATCGACGTGTGAAAAGCCTCTTTCCCGATTTGAATTGCGGCATCCGTTCTGCTCATATTTTTGTTCAAGACTTGTCCCGCTTTGGTAATTGGGGTACCGTCAAAACCTTCACAATCGGCGAAAAACAGAGGAAACTCGGGGTCTGCAGCGGCTTGGATCTGGTCGTGGTACAGGTGGATGTCTGCAGACGTCGACATCAAGGACTTTCTGTTACCCGACACGGGGACAGCCATCTTGGCTGCCAGGTCGTCATCGACTTTAGAATCCCACACGTGTCTGACCAGGCTCGCAACCACTGAGCTTTTGCCCGCATTCGTGCCTCCCATGAATGCTACCAGCCGCGGGTAGAATTCTTTGGACGAGGTGGCGATCTCTTGGTGCTGCTCCATGAGCCTCTCGAACGTATGCGTCTTACCAAAGGAGAACGTGTTTGTGTTCCCGTTCTTCTCGGTGGAAACGGCCAGCCAAATGTTTTTTAGGTCTTCCTCGTGCTGGGTCTTTTGGTTTTCCTCGTTCGTTTGGCTAAAGCTTTTTGTAGTCGGCTACAAACGTTGGTGAGATAGAGTGGCACAACGAGACCATAAAGAAGAGGAGAGTGAAGACGATGATATGCGCAAGCCGAAAAAAAAAAGAGTTAAAGAATAAAAGGCAGACGAAAAGAAGGGATATGCGTACGAAAGTGTGGCCTCATCTTCGATTGACACCTGGATTGGGGCTTTACCCTTGATTGGCACGCGCTCATGCCCAGGTGTGTTTATCCTGTGCGCCTTTCGGGCCAACCAGCATTCATCACAATAGTATTTGTATTTTTCGCATCCACGACAGTAAAGAATAGCCGGCGTTTGTTGTGGCACTTCAAGACATTCTTCGCAGTAGTAGAGTGGCGGCGACGACAACGGTTTCTCTTCGCTGGAAGGCATCGAGTAGGGCAGGTCCTCTTCTCCTGAAGGTGTCGAAGACGGGGTGTTCTCTTTGTCAGCGGATGCCGAAGACGATGGCGGTTCTTCACGGGAAGGCGGCACAGAAGACGATTGGACATATCTCCAACCATTTTCTATGATGGCATCTTCGATGTCATCGCCCAACATGGTTTGGTTTGGACAACAGCCAAGATGAGATGGTAAACCAGTGTGGATTTCAAAAGGAAACGAACAACAAGGCTTTGATGCATCAAGGTTGGAAGATGAGCCAGAGGATTAGGACAAAAAGAAAAAACCAAGGTCAACAAAATGTAAATCCGCTGATGCCTAACTTGCCCAATGCCCAATACCTATTGCCCTGTTTCATGAGAAAAGACACGCCACCCTCCATCCCGTCTTGATAAGCATTCCTTCCTCCCGTTGGTCGCTTCATTTTGTGCCCGGAGTGGTCATTGGCTAGACAAAAAAGTGTGTCACGGAAAGACCTGGTCAAGTCCGCTGCGCGTTATGGATGGACGGGAAGATAATACTAATTGCGGGGAAAACCAGTGTAGCGCAGGAGAAGGATCAGAGGTGCTCTCCAACGAGAATATCAAACAGTCACAACCGTGATTGCTACGGCGAAGAATATTAACAATATTATTGCAGGAGATCCAAAGAGAGGTGGAAAAGCTATAATAGGAAAAAGCCTAACACAGACTCTGTGAGAAACGTGACGGTAGAGGGTTTGTGAGCCGCATTTGAAGTGTTCAGGTGATCGTATTAATCCTATTGTATCTGCATAGACCCCTTTAAGCTTACCCAGATACACTTTTCCTTGGCCGTTTTTATTAAATAAAAAGTATAAATGACTTTACACCAGATATGACAGGCTTATTCTGTGTTTATTTTTTTTTGTAAAGCAGAGACTAAGCTTGACTCCCGTTCAGAGATGAGAGTAAAAGAAGTTTTATGGTACAAGGCTGCATTTGGTGATGTTTGCCCATTGTCCCTGTCCATACAGGACAACGGCAATCACGTGGCATCCCCAACCCCGCGCAGCAGCCAACCCTTTCGTTGTGTTCTTCCCCTTTTCTCCGCAGTGCAGGGGGGATTACAGCTACTAACGCCTGTACATTCAGCAAGCTACAGCGCGTTACAGCCGTACTCAGAAGGCACAGCTTTTTTTTTTTTATTTCCTCCGCAGGCGGAGGCGGGTGTGAGCGCTGCTGGTACAGTGCACAACATTTCCTTAACCTAATAAGCACTTGCGAAAAAGACAGCTTGCGCCACACAAAACATTATCAAAGTCCACCTTGACAAGTGTTCAGGTTATCTAGTGATATTTCTTATAAAAACACTCGAGATTCACAAGAAATTCTGTGACTATCTGCTCTGCAATCTACTCCAACCATCCACTCTACCAACTCTTATTACAGACCCCACTCAAAACGTCGCACCTCCCCGCACGCGTCTGTCCGCCGTACAGCCCGTACAGCGATGTGAGAAAGTCGTGGGGGGCCTGGCAGGCGTTGTCGCAGACGACGTGGTTCTTGCCCTCCCAGACGACGAGGCTATATCGACGGCAGCGTGGACGGCGAGGTGGTGCAGCAGCTGCTGCCACAGCTTGGCGGACAGGAACGAGTTGTTGTTGTGGTACCGGGGTCAGGTGTAGGGGATGACGCGCAGCCGGCTGTTAATGGTAGTGGCGGCGGCCAAGCTATCCTACCAGATGGAAAAGCTGCTGGCGTAGGTGTAGGTGGAGGGGAAGATGCGGTGCGGCTGTGGTTGGCAATGAGGCGGCGGCAGTGGCCGTGGAGGCCCGTCGGCGTGTAGTTCTCGAGGCCGTACCAGCCGATGAACGGTGCAGTCAGTCTACAAGCGTTTGATTCTCCAGCAGCAGGAAACCATCGACTCGACTTCATCTCGACGCCACAGCCTCCGAGACCACTTGCAAACCCATGTCGCCTGCTGATCCCATCATCAAAGACCGGAACCACGGGCACTTGAGCACATACGTCGACATCCGTCACACCGGAGGCTGACCATTCTACTACCCACAGCGGTGATAACGCCAAGGTTCCAGCCGTCCCGGCGGCCGTCCCGACGGCCCCGACGACGGCCGTGGGTCCCTCCCCGGGTGGCCAAGGAGAGCGGCTACCGGCTCATCTGGGGCTGGACCGGCGGACCTTTTACATCCGCACCATGGCCATCCAGGCCAAGGTGCTCAAGCGTGTGAAGCACCTGGGCGGGGAGGTGCCGCTGGCGGACAGTATGGCCAGCGGGAACGGAGACGATGCGGGCGTGGACACCGCCGATGCTTCCTCACCGCCGGTCCTAAACCGCTTCGCCTGACAACGCCGCCGCCCGCGACGTGCCCCAGTTCTCCCTCGAGCACATCCTCAACCCGCTGGGTGTCTGCCCCATGGCCCGCCCGCAGACGTGGAACTGGCACGAGCCGCAGGTGTGCGACGGTGAGGGCAAAGACAGGGCAAGTGTCTACAAGGGAAGCAGGACTAGGCCTAGGACCAGGATCAGGGCCAGCCGCAGTTTGGCTCACGTCGCCGCGCCGGCCACATCCGCGCCGGCCACGTCCGCGCCGTTTCCAGCGACGACGTAGGGCTGCCAAGCCAGTGGGGTTACTACTGCTGAACAAACAAGTCACGCCTGTCATGCCTGTCTGTCACGCCTGTTGTCCCGCCTGCCACGTACGCCAAGACTCGCTAACTGCATCCGGCTAACCACCCGCAACAGCGGCACCGTCGTATGCCAAGCCTTGGCAGACGGCAACAGACGGCAATCTGGAGATCCGAACCTGGGGGGAAAAAAGTCATAATAACGTCGTCTACCTATAAGCTGCCCAAAAAGATGGATGCCTATTTTTTTGGCTTTTACATTTTTGCCATACACAATATCCTGGGTGCGCCGTCCCTTAACCCGCCAATTCGCCCAAAACGCCGTCCGTCTATCGTACTGTACAGCTGGTCCCGTCTCCATCACCCTCCCCTAAAAATGCCCGTCCACCAGCTTCGCCTCCTCGATGGAGGCCCGCAGCGTCTCCGTCTCGGTCCGCGTCAGGTTGTGTATCTCGGACCCCGACATGCAGCTCATGTGGTTCTTGGTGGGCCCGCGCTGCCAGGTGCCGTCGACCATCCACTTGTCCGGCACCGCGTACTCGTACGCGTTGCGGGCCTTGTTCTTGAGCAGGCTGCCGTTGTACCACAGCACGCGGCCGTGCTTGTCAATGTGGGCAATGACAAAGCTGCAGACGCGGTCGCCGCCGGTGCTGGTGCCCTCCTGGCCGGGCGCCACCACCAGGCCGGGCTGCTGCCAGCCGACAATGGCGCCGTAGTGGGCCTCGAGGGCGTAGGGGGTGCCGGCCAGCTCGAAGCCGAGCCACCAGCTCTCCTTGTCGCCGTACATGAGCTTGTAGGTGACGTTTTCGCGGACGTCGTAGGTGTTTTGCCAGCAGACGTGCAGCATGCCAACAAAGACGTCGACGCGGCTCTTGTCGACGACGACGACGCCAGACTCGCCCTCCTCGCCCCACTCCTCGGTCCACACGAGCGACGTGTTGAGGGCGGCGCTGGGGCGGCGGATCTGGTCGTGGTACCACTGGTGGCGGTCGGTGAAGCGGTGCTGCCACAGCAGGCGGTCGCGGAAGAGCATGGTGCCCGTCTCGAGGAACTCGTCTTGGGTGAGCAGCGCCTCGGGCCGCTGCACAAAGACGGCGTCGGCGTCGAGCAGGATCACCGTCTCGAAGCGCGAGCCCAGGGCGGCGAAGCTCTTGAGCGCCCAGCCGCCCGACGCGCTGCCGAGCCGCAGCGTCGTGCCGTCAAAGAGGTCGTTGACGTCGAGGAACTCGATGCCCGACGCGTTGACGCCGCCGCACGCCCGCTCGATGCGGCCGCGGCTCGCCGGCGACAGGTCCTTGTCGCCCGCGTACGCCACCTGGATCGGCAGCGTCGTCTTCAGCACGCTGCGCACATTGTGGATGAGCTGTGCCGCGTAGCGCGCCGTGCTGTCGCCGGCCGCGATCACCAGGCCGGCCGACCCGGGCTCGAACGAGCGCCGCAGGTCGGCCAGCGGCGTCGTGCTCTCTGGGCGCCGCGGCGGCCGCTGCAGGAACGGGTAGTGGCTCGCGGCCACCGACTCAATGGCCTCCGACAGCCGCGCCCGCGCCTCCGACTCCTGCGGCAGCCGCTCCACCTGCACCAGCCAGTTGCGCAGCACGCGCGACCGCCGCCCCAGCTCCCCAAACGCCTCCTTGTATGGCGGTCCGATCGGGTAGTCGGAAAAGTAGTCTGCCAGGTCCTGCACCGCCGTCAGCGATGCCGGCGGCACCGCCAGCGCGTCCATTGTCGTCATCAGCGGCCGCGTGAGCACCGTCGAAAAGGCTGAGCTCTGCAGCGTGTGGTGGAAGGAGAGGATAGCCAGCAGCGCAAACAGCGCCAGCAGGACCAGCCGCAGGCCGTTTGTGTTTTGCTTGAGCAGAGGCATCGTTGTGTGTCGTCGAGGTAGAGTCCCTCAGCCGAAAATAGTCGTCATCCAGGCAGTCCCCTTAGCCGACAAAGGTCGTCGTCGAGTCAGAGTCCCCCCAGAAAAAGGTGTCGTCCAAGCAGAGTCCCCTCAGCGTCGGAAAAAGGTCGTCGATAACCCAAACCCACAGATGGCCCTATCCCTTTGTATATGGTTGTATGTATGGTTATACATGGTGTAGTACGGTCATGACTAGCTGCATGGTCTTTGGCACCCTTGTTTTTCCGCCTCAGTTCAGGACACGCGCCAGTGATGACGCAAGCTGGGCTGGGTTGTCCCAAAATGGAAACCCACACGCATAGAGGCCATGGTCCTGGCACCGCAGACGGCTCCCCGTTTGCGCTTACGACGCGGCGAAAGGGCGCTGAGCTGCGGGCTGCTGCGGGCTACTGCTGCTGCCGGTGGGGTGGGGACAGGGTCTAGATTAAGCCGAGTGGGTACCCCGTTGCCAAGTTTTATTTCCCACCTACCCTGCCTGCCTGTCTGGCGTGACGGCGCCCCTAAACACGACATTGGACCCTGGCTAGAGACATTTTGCCCTGCCGCCATTGGTGCGACCGAGGACGAAACCCCCAGGGCTTCCCCGTGCTCTGTGTGAAGGAGGCTGTGACAAGTCGAAAATCGAAAATCCTGTGGCTCCGGCTGCGCCGCTCCTCGAGCAAAACGGCCGTGTTTTGTGGAAGAACTCCGACTTGCGTACGAGTTCCAGGCCACCGCTCGACGAAACTTTTTCTGCGGCGGCGGCGGCGTCGCCCTGAAACAGCAGCGTTTTGGTAATACCGGTGCCTGTTTTGAAACAAATACGTGTTGGTGTCGATGGCAATTTCGCACGAGAGTCAGCGCCAGCGGCCAACAGGTCGTTCCTCGTATCGCTCGGGTTGGCCCTGTCTGCGACTAATGCGCGAGCAAAGATACAAATACCGAATACGAGCCGTTCAATTTACTCGTGCGGAGTAACAAGACCATATGTCGTTGGCCTCGGCGTTATCGGTTGAGCACTGTCTGCTGCCTGCGGATGGTGCACACGCCTGGGTCTGGATGCGACGCGCAAGACGCCCAAAGGCGTGCGAGCCGCCTGGTATGTCACCATTGGCCTCTGTGCAACACTACACATCGGGCGACACAGGACCAGACACGCTCATATGGACGGGCGAAATGACCTGCCATGTCGCACAAATCATCAGCAACCACCGCCATGCAACGGGATGATCGACCTGTCGACAAGAGAGACTACAGCCGCTTGTCCTGTCCAGGCCAGCGCCGCGGGGTTGCTCCGTATCTTGCCTTTGTGTGCCAGGACCTACTACCCGATCAAAAAGCTTGGCAGGCCCTCTATCTGTGTACTTTATTTAGAGGGCCAGGCGTGCCGAAGCTAAACCTGTGGTGGTGGGGGCAGACGCTATTTTACCACCAGAGGCTAGGAGGGTTAGGTAGCAGAATAACTGGGATCGTCGCTGTGGCTGTGGCGACGCGCGAGATTGGAGAGGCGCAGCGTGGGTTGGAGATCCTCAGGGGTAGGTGGTAGCTCGACAAAGAACTTGTGGAATCATGTTTGGTATTGAACATACGAGGATAGGCGAAATGGATATTATTGTGTGAATGAATACGAGTGCAAGACAAGTAGACCGACTGCCTGGGCGAGAAGGCAAGTGCCTTCGTGGCTTCCACAGCAAATTGCACCTGCCAAATCCGACGTGGCTTTCGCGGAAAATTGTACCTGCCGCCACATCCGACGTGGCTCGGAGCTAATCGCAGATGCGATCACTGCCGATGCCCTGCGTGAGGTCCATCGAGCACAATCGACACCGTCTTCCCATCTGCCGGTGATGGGCGATTTAACATCACCAACGTGGACATCTTCCGTGCAGCGTCTCGTTAGACGAGCCAGCACTGCGTGATCGCCGGGACTAGGGGGAAGCGAAGCCGCCGACGTCACGACATGGCCGACCGCCACGAGCTCGCTTCCAGGACAGCAAGCTGCTGCACACTGTGTCCTACTCCATGACCGCCGCGGGGCAGAGGACATGCAAGGGAAGGGTGGCCGTGGTGTGATGTAGGCAATATGCAGGCAATGTGCAGACAGATGCAGACACAGATGCAGACACAGCATGGATCCGCTCGGCGAGAGAGTAACACAAATGGGTGAGCTGGGCTTGTCTATGCTACCGCGGCCGTCCGCTAATGGCAGGCTTTGCCAAACCGCCGCAGGCGGACGTAGTTGTACGGCAGCGGCGCAAAGAAGCCGGCCACCATGGACACGGCCGCCGCGGTCCAGAACATGGGGTCGTCAAACGCCACCTTGCCGCCCGTCATGGAGTAGTCGACTGCGTTCTCCGCCAGCTCCATGGTGACCATGGAGATCAGGCTCATGCCCACGGCCGTGCGCGCCGCGGGCGCCCAGGGCAGCCGGTCGGGGCCCGCGCGCAGGAGGACCGTCTCGAGGGTGACGGACGAGGCCAGGCCGCTGGCCACTGGAGGAGTCAGTGGTGGAAGGGTGGGAGCCGCTGTGAACGAGAAGTCACGTACTCGATATTCCCATGATGGGCCACACGCCCAGCTCGGTGCAGTGTGACTGCAGAAACCACATGGCCGCAAAGTCGCCGAGCGAGCAGCCGACCAGGCAGCGCGTCGTGTTGACCGAGGCGCGCTTCCAGCTCGACGGCGACTGCCAGAACGCTGCCGTCGTCAGCTTCAGCTCGGGCGCCGCCGTGTGCTGGTGCTGGTGCGGCTGCGGCTGCGGCGGTTTCTTGCCATGACAGCAGCTCGACGACGGTCGGAGCGCAAGCGGTGGGAGAAAGAGCGGCTGCTGCTGCAGCTGCTGCCGTCCACAGCTTTGGACGAGACCGCAGCGGGAGATGCGCAGCAGAGGAAATGCCGGCCGCGCCACGACGCCGACGACACGCTGCATTGTGAATAATAGAGGCAGCGGAATCCGAGCCGTTCAAAGTTGAAGCTGGAGCTGCTGGATCACGAATGAAAGTCTCGATACTTTTGGGTTCGGCCAATGGGCGGAGCTCTGCGTAAATCCGCAAATCCCGCTTAGTGAGCATCTTTGAGCAAGTTTTTTGCTTGCTGCGATTTCACACGGCACAGAACACGAGAACAGAAGCCTGAGCGAAGAGCTTCATGGCTGTTGATCCTGACCGTTTCGCACTGCAGGAATGGCTTGTCCCGGCTCCTCAAACGGCCACCCGGGAGTTGTGTTCATTAGTCTATTGGGATGGCTCTTCTCTAGCAGGCAGACTTGGTTGCATCATCCAAAGCAGTTGTTCGTTAATAAACACAGTAAATGCGAATGATCCCACATGCAAAAAATACCTCGCCCTCTGGGGCCTTTCCCCGGCTTGCAAGTCCGATCCGCAGAGGAGTGCAGCTGGCTGCTGGCTGCGCTATTCTCATCCTTCACCCCCCAAAGGCTTCCAGGGAAGCACACACACGCACGCACACACGCACGCACACACACACACGGGCATGCACAAAAACAACAGGCGGGGGTATTCCGATGGCATTCTCTCTCCTCCCCCCAGATTAGTGCACACGGCGCAGCACGGCATCGTTGTGGGCGCGCGAGCAAGTAGGTAGGTAGTAGGTAGGTTGTCGTCTCGACGAGGATCTCCCTCACGCCGACAATGCAAGACAGGCATCGACAGCCAGACCAACCCTGCCGCTGTTAGCACTCTGTACACTCAAGGGACATGACAGCTGCACGTACCGTCCTTCCTTTTGGTATACGACGTCGCTGATAATCTCCCGGTCCAGGTCGGGGAACATGCTGGCCAGCGTCTCCACGACGCTGGCGTGCTCCACCCGGTGCAGCCGCTGGGCCTCGGCCGCTTCGGCGCTCGCCTGGCGCGCGGCCGCCTCTTCGGCGGACAGGGCGCGGCGCGCCGATGTCGATGTCGACGTCGACGTCGACGGTCGGGACCCGCCGCCAGATACGGACTCTGCTCCGGACGCATCCCCCGGCACGTCGAGTTCGCCGCCGCCTGGCGGTCGGTTGGCCCGGTCGGGCTGTGGAGTGAGTGCCGGACTTCGGCTGCTCGGGCCCGGCGGCGTCGTGGACTCGTCTGAGAATATGCGGCCAATCGTGCTGAGAGGCTTCTGAAAGGTGCGAAGGAGTCCGGCAATGGCGTCCGTCTCGTCTTCGGCGTCTGGGGAGTAGGAGCGCCTGGAATCTGTCGACGTTCGTGCCGCAGCGGAGAAGGAGGAAGAGGGTCCGCCACCAGGCGGCTTGAGCTGCTGCTGCTGCTGCTGCTGCTGCTGCTGCTTTGATGTTCCCGTTCCCTTTTCCATGTCGGACAGAGGAGGTGGCGAGGGCAGAGGCGGCGGCTCGATGCGGTGCTTCTCGGCAATGGCAGACACGGCGGCCTCGACATTCTTCTCAAACTCCTCGTCCGTGATAGTCAACGTCGTTCGGTCCATGTTCTCGATGAACTGAATCACGCCCATCTGCAAAGCAGCTGTTAGCATTGTGCCTCAGCAGTGATATTTGGGCAGCAGCCGTACCAGAGATGACAGGTAGTAGCCAGCTTCTCCGCCGAGCTTCTCCTGGTTGCGGAAGCGCAATATGTATTGGACGTTGGAGACCAGATGGTCGGGGTTCGACTGGAGAACAACATAGATCAGGAGCGGCATGAAAGAGTCGGCAGACGAGTCGGACTTGTTGTGCCGCAAAAGGCCTGGTTTGCCCGTCGTTAGCACAGTAGCACAGTAGCACAGTCGGACGGTCATCAGAACTTGTTCTCACCAAAGATGACCTTGCAGCAGTTCAAGACGCAGATGATCTTGTCTCGGGGCGCCCGGTACGACTTGATCTTGAGCAGCTCCTGCTGGGCCAGCTTCAAGAAGCGCTTGCCGCTGTCGCCCACGGCGGGAATGTCCAGGTGCTCTTCCCGTATCCAGCGGTAGATCTTGATCTTTTGCGCCAGAATCTCGTCGCGCTCGACGTCTTCCTGGTGCTGGCCGCGCCGGCCGGGCCCCATGGGCCGCTCGCCGCCGCGCCTCTTGGGCTTGGCGCCCGGTATGGGCTGCGGCGGCGGGATGGCGGGCGAAAAGGTCTGGGTGTACAGCCGGTTCATGACCAGCTTCTCCATGCCCTCTCGGGCATTGTCAAACTCGGCGTCGGACAGCTCGCGCCAGACGTCGCACACGGCCATCTTGTTGGCGATGAAGGCGAGGAAGTCGCTGATGATCTTGACCTGCTCGTGCACCATCCATTGGCGCTTGCCAAACTCGGAGAGAAAGGACTTGAGGTAGCGGGCGACGGGGTCGGCTTTGCGGTTGCGCAGCTGCTCGAGGAAGCGGTGAAAGTCAAAGGGCAGGGACGGTTCGGGTTCGGGAGCGGGAGGGGGTGGTCGGTGGAGGGAGGAGACGGAGGGGGAGAGGAGGGAGTGAGAGTCGGTGTCGTCCGTGGGTGGTGGATGATGTGGTTTCGCGGGTGATGACGGGTTGCTGTCCTTGGGCGGGACGGGCGGTCCTTTGTCCGCCAGGTCCGGCGGCGGCAGCTCCTTCTGCTTCAGCAGGCTGCTCGTCGAGGCGGAGGCGGAGGCAGAAACACTGGACGGTGCAAAGCCCTCCTGGATGTGCTGGGCGAGGTTGGGCGACAGCGGCTCCAGGCTCGACTTTCGCGGCGGGTGCTGGATGGGGACGGCGAGCATGGGCGAGGCAATTTCCAGCCGCGGGCTCATGACCTCTTCTTCGCCCGGCCCGCCGCCGTCGCCGCTGAACTGCTCCATGATGGTCTGGATCTCGGAGCGCGACCCGTTCTCCTGCTCATCCTCGCTCACGTATTTCTTGTCGTCAAAGGCGGTGTCGGACCGCGAGGCCGACGACTCGGACGAGCGGCGGGGCTGGGATGCTGCGTTGGAGGGCGACCGCGACGGCGGGTGCGAGGTGGTCATGGGGGTGGCGGGCGTCGGGTCCACGTACGTGGTCGTGTCGGCCGTGTTGGAGGCTTCGACATTCAAGAGCCGCATCGCCGAAGCTGTCGACGAGGCTCTCGACTGCGTCAGCGACAGGGGTGGCTTCAGCGTGGCGACGGAGCCATCCACAGATGGTTCGACTGCTGCCAGCTCGTTTCTTCTGGGGAGCTTCCCCCGCCCTCGCTCGCCCGCCTCTGCATCGTCCTTGGTTGTTGGGTCGACAGGCTGGCCACTCTCGTCGACGGAGGGAGCCCCGAGACCGGAAGTGGGTTCTACATCGACCACTGAAAGGGTCGCAGATGCAGCAGATGCAGCAGATGCACCAGAAGCCGCAGATGCCGCCGGTACCGCAGCAGCAGCAGCAGCAGTCGTCTCGCGTTCCGGCCAGCTGTCGTCGTGGTCGGCCGGCTGGGGCAAGCCGCCTGCCTCTGTCTTGCTGGGAGGAGTCGCCATGCCAGTCGACGTTATGGCCTTTGTCGCATTTTCTTCAGCGTCTTCAGAAGCACCGCGGTCGGTTGGCATCAACAGGTCGGGCAGAGTGGTGCACAGCAGAGCAGTGGGCGCAGGGCCAAGGACGCCGGGTGCAGACGCAGAGACACGTAAGATAATACACACTGGCAAAGAGGGGGGGGGCTGTTGTGTTTGAGCTAAGAGGGCAGGCATTACCGCAATTTGAAATTGTGGCGGGGCAGCAGCAGCTCTCGTGGCCAACAAGGCGGCCACGCAGCCAGGCAAATAAATTCCCCCCCCAACAACAACAACTGCCACGCAGACCCAAACACACAGAGACGCAGGCCGATGGAACTCTGCGAGGAGACGACGACACGTAGCCAGATAAATACACCAGCAGCATTGACGCTGATTTTCAGGACCTCGACGAGGTCCAGGGCAGGATACGCCGCCTGCGGAGCTGTTTGCATTACATAATCAGAAAGCAAGCGCTTTCGGGATATCGGCAAGCTCAGCTCGAAAGGCCGCCCGCAAGAAAGGTCGCCCGCAAAATTACTACACACGCTTACAGGACCAATCAGACGCTCTCGATGGCCAGCCCTGGCGCCGAGGGGGCCCCGACATTTGTGTCGCTGGGCATGGTGATTCTCGACGAGCTTCGCTGTCCCGGAAAAGCGCCGATGCTGGACATTCCAGGCGGCTCTGGTGCTTTCTCCGTCCTGGGTGCGCGGCTCGTCGCGGGCCGGGAACACGCAGGACATGTAGGGTGCTTCATTCTGGCTGGATACGACTTCCCGGCCGCTGTGCTGGGCCGCTTCCAGGAATGGGGTGTGGATCTCGTCGTCAAGACGGATGCTGCGCGGCCGTCGACGCGAGGTCTCCTCGAGTACCAGGACAGCACCTTTAGCCGTGAGTACGGACCAGAGGATACAAGAACGTGCTGGCTGAAACTCGTGTGCCATAGGCAAAGTCTTCCGCTACACGACCACCCCGCTGCAGCCCACCGACCAGGACCTGCCGTCGCGCTTCCGGGCGGCGGCCGCCTTCCATCTGCTGGCCAACCCCGCCGACGCGCAGAGTCAGGCGCGGGCTCTTGCCTCGCTCCGCCCCTCCTCGGACGGCGGCGGTGGCGCCACCGCCGCCCAGCGCCCTCTCCTGGTGTGGGAGCCGGCACCTCTGCACTGCAGCCAGGCCATGCGGGAGGCCCATCTCGCCGCCGCCGGCCACGTGGATGTGTTCTCGCCCAACCATCTGGAGCTCATGGCCCTGTTCCAGGGCCCGGTCTCGGAGGCGGATGCGGAAGACTTCCGTCCCCAGACCATTGAGGCGTACGCCGACGCCTTTCTCGACGCCGGCATCGGCCCCGACGGCAACGGCACCATGGTCGTGCGCACCGGCGGCTACGGTTGTCTGGTGGCGTCGCGGCAGATTATTCCCGGCCGGCACCGCTGGCTCCCGGCCTACCACGACGATGCCGTCACGGTGGTGGACGCCACCGGCGCGGGCAACACGTTCTTGGGCGCGCTCACGTTCAGTATGGCGCAGGGCAAGAGCCCGCTCGAGGCGGCCGCCCTCGCCAGCGTCGCCGCCAGCTTTTCTCTCGAGCAGATTGGCCTGCCTCGGCAGGACGACCCGACACAGGAGCTCTGGAACGGCGCCGGTTTCAAAGAGCGTTACAAGATCTACCAAAAGCGTATGACCAGCCGCACCGCATAAATTGTAGTAGTAAATATAGACTTTGCCCAATAGGAGTGAATAGGCTCCGTTTTTTTTTCCTTTTTTTTTGTCCTGGTGGACGGGTACGTCTCTCTATCTACTGGTCTGCCACGTAATTTGCCACAGGCAGATCAAACAATAATGCTATTGCCTCACACCCGATCGGGCTCATTGTCGCCCTTCTCCCAGTCTTCATTGCTCTCCACGGGGGGGAAGTCCACAAAGGTGGCCGTCGGAGGAAAGGCCATGCTCAGGCCGGTGTACAGGCTCGCCGAGATGAACGTGGCCGTCAGCCAGGAAGCCTTGTCTGTCGAGCTGTCAGCCAAGACTCTGTGTCACGAAAAAAATGCATTCGAGAGAAGCAGCCTGGGAAACGTACAAAAATACGAGTAGTTGCCGATCGGAACCTTGGGGTTGATGGCGTGGATCAGCCCGGGAAGGTTGATCGGAAAGACCACAATCAGAGTGACGAGGGCCCTCCAGTTGATGCCGTAATGGTAGCGGTAGATGCCTTCGTTGCTGTACAGCATGGGGACATGGATGCGGCCGCGGCGGATGATCCAGTAATCGCAGATCTGGGATGCATGTCAGCTCGGCTTGTCTTTCACGGCACACGAGAGAAGAGAGACGCCACAACGAACCATGATGGCCATGATGGGGGCCAGCACGATGACATAGCCGCTCAGAAAGGTGGTCAGGCTGGTGGCGCTGGCCTGGATCTTCCACGGTGCCGTGGCCCAGCCGCCCAGGACGGCGACAATGGCGGAGCCGCGGCGCAGGTTGATCCAGCGGGGCACGAGAAAGGCCAGGTCGTTGCTGGCGGCGACCGAGTTGGTCGAGATGTTGGTGCCGAGCGTGGCCAGTCCAAAGGCAAAGGCGCAGAAAAAGGCGGCCGCGCGGTTCGTCCAGCGGGCGACGACCGTGGTCGGGTCCCAGGAGAGCGTGCCATAGATAGCCTGGCTGGACGAGGCGATGACGATGCCGATAAAGGAAAAGATAAAGTACACCAGGGGGATGAACAGAGCCTGCCAGTACGTGACGCTGGGCTTGCGTCCGTACCGCGTCAGGTCCGACTGAGTTGTCAGCCGGTGGTCCTCTCTCTCCAGTCTGCAGCCTCTACTCACAATGTTCAGAGCAAGAGTCGTCTTGCTGCTGACGGCCACGTTGACGCCCATGAGCCAGGCCCAGCTCTTGGCCGCCCCGTGGACGCTGGCCGTCTGGGAAAAGATGGGGCCGGTGCCTCCCGTGTGGACGGCCCATCCCAAAAGACTAAAGGCAGCGACAACGGCAAAGATGGACTTGACCATGAACAGATACCTCAGCTTCGACGGATGGATGAGCACCAGCGGCACCTGGACTGGTGTTGGTCAGCAGGGGTGGACAGAGACAGCAGACAGAGAGAGCACTATACACGACATACAAATCCAAAAGACAATATAAGCAATCATCTTGTTGCTGGTGGTGCCGGCCGCCGCCGACAGCGCGTTCGGGTAGGTCTTGAGGCTCGGCCAGATGGCTTCCAGCATGATCAGCATGCACGATGCGCCGATATAGGTGTTGATGCTGTCGTGGACGCCGTTAGCCGGAGCCAGCCACCGCTGCCTGTCTGCTTCGGGAGACTCGGAAACTCACCCAAAGTAGATGAGGCCCAGAACAAGACGCGACACCACGGCAAAATAAGAGAAATAGAAGCCCATGGAGGCCCGCGAGGCAATGGACATGGGGATATGGTATTTTGAGCCCATGATGCCGTTGAGAGACACAGCCACGGCGATGAGGATGTTTCCGATGGCACTGAGAATGAGCGTCTGCAGGCCTTTCTTTCTATTTTCACTTTTTTTTTTCTTCTTCTTTTTCTTTCTTCGCCCAAACTCACATCTCAACAGCAGCTTCTCGCCAGCTCAGCCCGAGAGCCACAATGCTGCCGGCCTGCTGCATGGTGCCGACATTCGCACCGTCAGCCATCCACAGCCAAACATAGTCGACCCTGGGTCGAGTCAGTGTCTGGAGCGTGCAGCAGGGCGTAAAAGAGCATCCACTTACGCCCTCCATTTCCGTCGGTCCGGCGTTACGACGTCGACGTCCTCGTTGGACCATCCGTGCCGTGTCGCAAAAGATGCGCTGGCCGTGTCCAGCCGCCAGTAGTCGGCGGTGAAGTACTTGCGGACGTCAATCTGAGGAGACCGCATGATGGCTTTTCTCGTTTCTTTGCCTGGGATTGCCTCTCTGTTTCTTTGTTACAAGAGAGCGGAAGGCAGGACATAAAAAGAAAAAAAGAGAAAAAAAGCAAAAGCAAAATCGAACGAGGAACTCGTTGTCACGAGACTCATGTCACCATTACCTGTCCTGGTTTCTCATGTCGGCGGCAGAGATAAGACTGTGTTCGTGGACACTTATCCGGTCGTCGGACCGCTAACCAGAGTTAGCTCGGACAATGGCCCGGAAGAGGGCCGCAGACTGGGCTGCCGGTCGCTCTCCTAATTTCTCGCTAGCTGAATGCGACCTCTGGGACGCAGAGCGGAGACTCCGCCCGTCTGGTGGGCTGGCCACACACAGAAAGAGCGAGAGAGAGAAAGACCTTATCTCCATTCTTTTTTCCACTATGCCGGCAGATATCTTATCGGCCGAAAGCTAAAAAGAGGATCGCCTGGTCCCTAAACACACCAAAAAAAACACGCAGGGAATGCGACGCAGCTCCCCCCTCAGTGATGGCGACAAACCCACGATCCATACGACAAACCCAGAGGGCCCCACGGAGCTGCACCTCGTGCGCAAAGCGCAGAGTCAAGTGCGAGAAGCGCATTCCGTGCCAGCAATGTGTCGAACGGGGCGAGGCCGCCTCGTGCCAGAGAGAGGTTGTCCTCGTCCGGGGGCAGATGACCTCGTACGTCCGTCGGCCGACTGCTTCCCGCAGCCCCCTCCCTCCCAGCCATAGCCATGCGTACAGAGAGAGAGAGGGAGAGAAAGAGAGAGAGAGTCCCTGCTGAGAACCTATAGGAATGTAATGCCGCTGAACAGCCCCGGCTACCATGAGCTGCTGCTCCAGAACCGCATCCTGCAGTCCGCCCTGGCCGGCACCCGCCAGGAGGGCCCAGCCGCCGCAGAAGAGATTGTGCAGCTAAGCCACGACCCGGAAAAATTTGAAGTAGCGCTGTTCCGCTCCGAGGGCCACGCCGCCCGGCGCCTGCGCGTCAAATGCGACGGCGACGTCATCCGATGCTCGCGCTCCTGCAGCGACGCCCTGGTCGACTATGGCCGCACTTTTGTGTCCTGGATCCATTATGGCGTCTTCCAGCCTGCCTTTGACAAAGAGCACGCCGACTTTTGGCATCCGGACCTTGGCAACGGCCGCCTGGACAGCCAAGACCCGGCCTGGCTGGCCATCTACTTTGCCTATTGCAGCGTGAGCGCCCTCTTGGCAGATGGTTCGTGGTGCGTCGTGCTGACCCCGAACGCAGTCGTGCTTGCTTCTCATGAAGAGCGATGTGGCAAAGGAAATCGGCCTCCCCTCGGGTCAGTATCTCTTCCACTCACCCCCCCTTCTCGTCTACACCTGGCCAGTGCGCTGAACGCCGGCAGACGACACGCACGCCTTGATCCAAAATTGGTACCAGGCGTCTCTCTACTACCTGTACGAGGCAGACTTTCTGGGGACGCCCGACCTGCGCAACGTGCAGGCTGTTGTGATCCTGAACATTCTGTTCAACAACATCGGCGACGGTCTCTTGTATCCGACGATCTGGGCGGCTGCCATCCGCGTCGCGCAAGCCCTGAAGCTCGACAAGGATGGCGAGCATTCCGGCGAGACCCTGGTCGAGCAGCAGTTCCGGCGACGTCTCTGGTGGACGTTGGCCATATGCGAATGGTCAGCTCGTCTCTGTCTCCTTTCCGCGGCAGCAGTGCTAACCAAACAGGCTGCCCTTTCCGCACCGAAACCCGTGCATCACCGAGGCCGACTGCGACGTCGCCTTCCCCGCCAACCTGGACGACGACGAGCTGCAGGAGCACCCCCTGTCCAGCCAAGCCCGCGCCCGCACGCACCCCCGTCCCGTCGCCTACCACATTGCCATGTGCCACATTGCCACCGTCTTCCACCAGTTCCGCAACCTGCTCCGCCTGGGGCCCTGGAAGCGCACCGAGCTGGTCAACCTGCTGCGCCGCTCCGACGAGGACATGGCCCAGGTCATCTCCGAGCTGCCGCCCCACCTCAACCCCGACCAGACCCAGGAGGTCCTCGAGTCCGAAGCCTACCGCCGCCTGCCCTGGATCGCCGAGCAGCGCACACAGCTCATGCGCATCCTGCTCTACCGCCGCGTCGCCATCAACCGCATCCTGCAGAGCGCCTGGCTCAAGAGCCCCGAGTTCTTTGCCGGCCCGCGCGCCGTCTGCATCTCGTCGGCCCGCGCCATCATCCGCGGCGTCGAAGAGTCCGACCAGGCCGTCGAGAAGCGCAGGTGGGCGTATGTATCTTATATCTTACAGTCCAACCACGGCACGGCACCCATCGACAATAGAACGCTAGCGCTAACAACCACAGGCCGTTCACCACCGCCGTCTTCTCGGCTGCCATCCCCCTCGTCTTCGAGGCACAGTACTGCGACGGCGAAGAGCAGCTGCAGTACCTCGACGACGTCAACCGCGCCCTGGACATGCTCCGGGCCGTGGAAGAGTACAGCATCATCTCCCAGCGGGCGATAGGCTTCTTGAATGGCCTGCTGCAAAATCTGCGATGAACAGCGGCACCAAGCACACGAACTGTCTCACGGTTGTTTGATTTTAAGGGTCTCGGGTTCACGGAGTCTAGATTGCTGTTATGAAAGACAAATCTTGGTTATTTTTTTTTTACTGGTATTAATCCGACGTCGTATTTCAGGGCAGGCACGGGCGTTTAGCACGCCGGCACAGGCCTGCGCAGACCGGCGCTGTCCTGTGCACAGCCGTGTGTGTATCTTGCATAATCTCACAGGAGAGGTTAGAATTATAGCCGTCACAGAACTGGTTGCAAACACGTGAGCCACGGTATCATGTGTGACTAATAGGTAGACGTGTAAGCGAACAGATAAGCTGTCTACCATATAAATAACACAGATAGAACACGTACCCTTTCAAAGAATATCTGTACAAAAAAAAAAAAACAGTCCCGGAATTGCTCAAACAGTATCTCCTTGTCTCACCTCTCCTTGGTCCACTGTCTCCTTACGTTTCACCTGTTGGGAGTCCTTCTCTTTCCTATAATACCCTGGCCGTGGCGAATGCGTTGGCCCCGACTTGAAACCTGTTCTGAGCCGTTCGCTAACTTACGTAACCGAGGCGCGTAACGATAACCACAGTCACAGTTGTCACGTATTTGTAGTCTGTGCATGGGGCTCTACCAGCCCACCGCACTGGTTGGAGCTGAATCTCTGTCCCTGCACAGATTTTGTTTCTTCCCAGGTAACATATATATCCTACTACCCAACGCCAGGGTACGAGGTCTCTCGCTAGGACCCCTCGGGCTCCGCACGGAAGTCTCCGGGTTGACGTTAATTACGTGGGCTCGCGCATACTCACAGATTCCGTCCCCCCCCCCTAGTAGCCGTTACATTACAGCACTTCGCCTCCTCAGACCCAGGAATACAGGGTGTACAAACAGTACTGGTGACTATTTGTACAAATATTTGTAAGATACGGGTACGAGTAGATCACTGTATTTGTAATCCGCACAGGTGCGGATGTCGACGGCATAGGCGCAGCTCACGAATCTGCTGAGAAGCTTAGTAGGTTTAGCAAGATATGAAGAAAAGATCAGGGGACCTCTCATCTGATTCCCTCCTTGGCATTACCGGGAAAGCCGTCTGTGCCTTGTTTTCTTGGCCTTCCCCCCCCCCCCCTTTCCACGCGGGTTGCCTGCGCTGGCCCCCCTTAAAAGTGCCAGCTGAATCGGAGCGGGCCAGCACACACGGCGATGACGGACTTTTCCCTGGCCAAAGTCCGATCAGGCTTCAGCCGGCGTCAGAGGCAGTGGACTATGCTCAGTGCACAATGCTCAGTGTTCGGTGTAAGATACACCGATGGAGCCGTTACTGCAGGTTCACTTGCATGCTGGAGTCCTAAAGGACTCTTAGTTGAGTCGCAGCCTCTCGTCGCATAAACACAAACCTCCAGACGGACTTCGCGATAGTCTGTTCCGACGGAAAAATAGGGGGTGCAAACACGAGTACGCATAGCAGATTAAGGAGGGCAACGGTCGGGCATTGCAGAGAAAAAGGGGGTGAGAATTTTTCACGGCCGAGTCAATACACTGCAACGCCCTGACCCGTGGAGTGATAGCGTATGTGGCCTCCGGGGCATTGCTCCGCGGAGGCAATACTGCAATAACAACTGGCCATTGGGCAGCGTGACAGGGGGTGGCGATTCGGACAGCCTGGCGGACATAACGGGTAAACGTACGGGTAAACGTGGTGCCGCCGGGACAGAATCGCGAGCGCAAGAGGTCCTGCATTGAAATTGAAAAAAGACATGTCTTGAAACCGCTCTGCCTGTATGGCTGCAGCCTCTGAAATTCCATCTTGGCCCCTTTTTTCAGCGTTGTTTGCGCATCTTTGTGCCTGGTGGCCAAGACAACTGGTGCCAGATTTCATGAATATGGGTAGGGCCAGTTTTTATGTTAGTCATGGGTCTAACTTCCGCTTTGGGCAAGGCGGCCTGCCAACCGGATGCCCATCACCCCACGATATCTCCAGAGACTCTCGTGTTCCCGTATGTCGGCCCCAGAATTTGCTCGAATGAGCCACAAAACTACGACATGGGGCAGCTTGGAGATTGGAAGGCTGCAGAACCGAAAACATGGACGGAGAGTTCAAACACCGATGTTCCGTCCCTGTTGCTGTTCCCGGTGACCGGCGAAACTCGTTGGGGGGGGGGGGAGGGGAGGGGAGGCAAATGCCATATATGGCTCGATCCCCCCCCCCACTGCCGCTCCGGACCGCTCTTCCACCGTGCCAGACACCATCTTTTTGCCAAGAGGGACATGTTAGAGTTACAGACTGCATAATAAGATACCACCCGTCTAACTGTGGCACAGCGAGCATCTTGACCTCTTACATTTTCACGGCTATTATTATAATTTTACTTTACTTCTATTGATATATCTGTATCTTTATTTCAAACAATTCTTCTTTCTTCAAATGAACGAGAGTCGGGCCGCCACCGCCGTCAACTCTACGTCGTCTCTGGATCCAGATCCAGAGCTCGGCTTGAGTGGCGAAGTTGCCAACGAAAACAAGACGACCGACAACAACAACAAAAATGAGCACCTCTCCAGCGACGACAGTTCGGGTCTAGGAACGGGCAACAAGGAGAAGAACGACGACGTCGAGAACAACAACGGCGAGAGCTCCGACAACCATGCTGAGGATGCCGAGGATGCTGAGGATGCTGAGGACGGATCCCACCTGCAGCGGTATCTCTCCAACGCGGAGACCGGAACCCATCTGCAGCGGTACGTCTCCGAGGCGGAGAAGCCGCGGGCACGCAGCACGGACCCGAATGTGATTGACTGGGACGGCCCTGACGACCCGGAAAACCCCCGCAACTGGCCGATGAAGAAGAAGATCCGCAACATTCTCATTGTCAGCTTGATGGTGTTTGCCGTGCCGCTGGCCAGCAGCATGTTTGCGCCGGGCATCGACCAGGTCATGGTCGAGTTCCACAGCACCAGCCAGACGCTGGCCGCCTTTGTCGTGTCCGTCTTTGTGCTGGGCTTTGCCTTTGGCCCCATCCTGCTGGCGCCGCTGAGCGAGGTCTACGGCCGGCTGCACCTGTACTGGATCTGCGACCTGCTCTTTTTCGTCTTTAGCATCTGCTGCGCCAAGGCCCCCAACATGGGCGCGCTGATCGCCTTCCGCTTCATCTGCGGCTTCTTTGGCGGCCTGCCCATTGCCGTCGGCGGCGGCACCATTACCGACATGATGAACCAGGAGGACCGCGGCTTCGCCATGGCCATCTTTGGCATGGGCCCCATGATCGGACCCGTGGCCGGCCCCATCATTGGCGGCTTCCTGAGCCAGGCCGAGGGCTGGCGCTGGGTGTTTTGGGTGCTCGCCATCCTCGGCGGCGTTTGCGCCGTCGCCACCTTTGTCCTCATGGACGAGACCTATGCGCCCGTCATCCTGCAGAAGCGTGTCGACCGCCTCAAGAAGGAGCGCGGCAACCCGGACCTGCGCTCTGCCCTCGACACCGGCATGTCGCGCAAGACGGAGATCTGGCACAGCCTGCACCGCCCGCTGAAGCTGCTGATCTGCGCGCCCGTCGTCTTTGGCCTGGCCCTCTTCCAGGCCTTTTGCTTTGGCTGCCTCTATCTCATCTTTACCACCTTCACCATGGTCTACCAGGACGTCTACCACTGGAGCATCGGCCTGCAAGGGCTCGCTTTCATTCCCATGGGCTGCGGCGCCGTCTTTGGCACCATCTTCTTTGGCTTCTCGTCGGACCGCATTCTGGAATGGAAGGCACGCACCAAGGGCAACGGCATCCTCAAGCCCGAGTACCGTCTGTATCCGCTGATTCCGGCGTCCCTGGGCATCCCCATTGGCTTGTTCTGGTACGGCTGGGCCGCCCAGGAGCAGGCGCACTGGATTGTCCCTATTCTCGGCACATTCTTTATCGGTGTCGGCTTCTTCTTCGCCATGGTCTCGATTATTTCCTATGTCATGGACGCCTTTACGGAATACTCGGCGTCGGCGGTGTCCGCGGTGGCCGTGTTGCGGTCGCTCTTTGGCGGTCTCCTACCTCTGGCAGGTCGGGAGATGTACTCCAAGATGGGCTACGGTTGGGGCTCATCGCTTCTTGGCTTTGTAAGTGTTGCCCTGGTCCCTGTTCCTTTCATCTTTTACAAGAAGGGCGAGTGCCTGCGGAAGAAATACCCGGTGCATTTGGAATAAAAAATTGGTTTGTCCGTAAATGAAAGTTTCTTGTTTCTTGTTTAATTTTTTGGTCTCTCTTTTCTGTTTTCGCATTTTCTTTTTCTAATGTTTTTGTTTTTTTGTTGTTTTTATATTGTCTACGCACGCAAGTTTTCTATTTTTCTGTCACAGGTTTGGTGTGTCAACTCTGCATTTTGCAATTTTGCATAATTAACTCAAGGATATCACAAAAAGTTTATAAATCGTTTACATATGTAGAACTTAATAATCACTATAGAATTACATGAACAGGATGCTGACGTAGAATACCGTACATACTGAAAGATGTTATTCGTTGGCTCTGAAAATGATTGGGTTCTCAGGCTGATGTGTGATAATATGAACATGGAATACTTTCTCGTATGTTTCAAAGATACCATTGACATGCTTATGCATTGCGGAGTAGTGATTCAATCGCTGCTGTAAGAAATGAACGCAACAATGATGTTTACTTGGAGGTGGCAATGGTAGTCCGACTGTAGGGTTACTTATTTGAACGAATCAAACTCAATCTGGCATTTCGAAACAAGGAATGGCGAAGATCTTTTGCAGACGTCATATTCAAATTAGTGACATCCCAATATGGTCGCAGGCAAAGCCAGAGGAACTTCCACAGCCGCTTCATGTAGACCGTAGACTCCACCTGCTCGATGTCGGTTTGGCGAGCCCATTGAGCATGGCTTTAATGGAGGTTGGTAGAGATAGACACCTTGGAACTTGCTTTATCAATTCGGGATTTCTCGACATCTTGGCATATTTACACGCCACAGACCAGAACGGGATCGGGTCTTAGCGAGTCTTGCGGTCAACAACACATGAGAGTCTCTTCATATTACTAAGCACAAAATCATACCAATCCATTAATATTTGCCTGCGCAGTTTTCTCAACATAGAATTAAGGAAATGTTCCAATTAAGATTTTATGTTTGATAGAAAACTCCATAATCATTTGTGAATGCTGAACAATGCGCATAACTATCTCAAGTGACTCGTCACGCGTGCGGACGGATGCAAAGAACGGTCTGGATCAGCTATCCCCCAGCACTATCACCACACGATTTGACCAGACTACAAAACCTGCCCCTGAACCCTTCGACAAAGACTGTCATTCGCGGCAAACGTCTTTGCTTCTTCTCCCACACCACCCAGAGGCTTCACTGCCTCCCTTGTGGCATACTTCTGAAGTCCATTTTTCACAATCCTCAACCAGGAAAAGATGAAATTTGTCATTCCCAGCAGCTTTCCCCAATCGGCCACCAGTTTGTGCTGTAACGATCTGGCATAAATCCTCCTTGCATTGCGGTGGGTATCTGCGATTAAACGGACAAAAGATCAGCCAGGAGTCATTTTCTTGGGAGGGTTAAATCATACAAATAAGTTCCGGCGAACTAAGAAATCGTCTGTGATAGCAAGAGTCGGAATCATCACAGAATTGTTGTAAGGAGTGAGTGGTCATGTTAGAACTCGTTCAATATGGTAGATTTTGTGGTATCAGACATACCTTTTTTTCCTCACGAGACGATATATTCAAGACAACTTGTTGTGGTTAGAGTGCATCAGTATCTGTTTATTAAAGAATGGCATGAACAGTGTTGCAAACATACATACCATTTGATCCAGTCCGTTGATGCAGGAAGACAGGTGTCTCCAGAGAGACAAGAGCACTCTGAAGTGACGAAAGATGCTCCGAAGAGACGAGAGTTGTGAACAAAGTTTGCTCCGAAGAGACGAGAGTTGTGACAAAGTTTGCTCCGAAGAGACGAGAGTTGTAGACAAGTAACGCTCCGAAGATACGAGAGTTGTGAACAAAAGTTTCTCCGAAGAGACGATATTGGGGGCCCAAAAATTGCCTGGTCAAACCGAAGTTCAACCAAACCTGACCCCATTGCGTACGGGATGCTCACCGTCGACTCCGGCGCGAAGCAGGACCTGGAGTCGGTTACCGCTTGGCGACGTTAGGGTCTGGCGTAGTGTTGTCTCGAGATCGCCTTCCCACGCCCATTCTACATACCACGCCGCCAATGGTAACCAGCTCCGGCGAGAACCAGGACCTGGAGCCTGTTGCCATTAGGCGTGGAGTGATATGTAAAACAGGTGTGGTATTGCGATAGCGAGGCCACAAAGCACCCGACCATAACGTCGCCGGGCTGTGGAAAGATCAGAGATCTCCTCTTTGTTGGTGAGCCAACAAAGGAAAGGGTCGCCCGCGATAACTTGCAAGTGGGGTGCAAGCAGTGAGTAGAGTAGGATGAGAACGAGAGCGGTGTTCATGATGAAGGATTGTGTCTGCGGATCTGCTTGGAGCATGAAGAAAAAAGGAAGAAAGAAGGGGGGGAAAGCTGGGAACGAGAATATTTGATTCTTAAAATGGAAAACTCTGCTAGGTCTGCCTACAGAAGGAAGGTACGAAGGGCGTGATAGTATACATTTACACCTTGTAGGATGCGAAATAGGAAGGAACCCATAATAGGTGTGAAAATAAGTGAGAAGGGGGGCTTCTCCGGTGCTTCTCTCGGCTGTAGACACTGCGGTTGTTGATTCGGATTTCCGCATGAAAATGGAACAACCAGAATTTATGCTTCTTGGAGTGCTAGACGCATTGTTCTGGCAGGTGTAGGCGACTGAGAATGACGAAGTAGAAGCAGAATACTGCAAGTATTTGCGGATTTTGCCTCGTGACAATTTTTGGTCTTACTACTGAACTCGGCCTTGCTACAATGGTACGGAATGCACGATGTTGTAACTGAGTCTCGTTCTCATATTCAAAGAAAGTACACTGTCGCCGTCCCCTCTCCATTTAGCTCACTATTCATCCACAGAGATTTAATCACGGCTGTTTTAGAGTACGAGGTCATTCCAGGAGTTGTTATTTAAATGGGTGCACGCCGTACAGTGGAAATGTGACTGGCTTAGATCGCTCGAAGGGTTAAGTCGTCAGACCATATTCAGATCTATGATATACCTAGAAACTTGACATTGTCATCACTCTGGTATTCTTCCATATCATATTGTGCTCAAAGACTCTCTGCCGTTGAACACCCACTTGGTAGTCTCAAAGTGGTTGGAACGTCAGGTGCATTCCGCGTATGTAATAACATCCAAGATGGCGAGCTAAACTAACTATCGGAGGACATTGGATTTCAGACGCCAGGGATGCAAGCAACGGTTGTTAGCGAGAATGTTGACGTCAAAGTTTTGGCATCTGACAACTACACAGTGCATCGTCTTGTATCTGGGACTTATTTCCTCCCTGGGCAAAATTTCCAATAGGACTTCAATTTTCGGTCCGCACAAAAGAAAAAAAAATATCCTCTTTCAAACAAACACATCCTGGTCTCCAGCACGACAGGCCTCCAGCTCTCCCCCGACCACGACAACACCGACCACAAAAACCTTGTTTTGACACGAAATCGCCGGCCGTCGCAACAATGTACTGCGACCCCTCTCGACCTTTCATCAAGGATTACACAGTGGCCTGCTTCTGTGGCCACATTGGCGATGGAATTTTTGCCGCACAGAAATGGCTGGGCTTGCCGGATTGGCTCGGACTCGTTTATGCACCATACTATCCCGGATTCAATATTGGCCAAGCAGCCCTGGTTTTCTTAGTCTTCGTCAGCTACTTTGTCATCTTTCCGCTGGTCGATCTCAAGAATCCCAGGACATGGTTGGAGAATTTGAGGCTGGACCTGCACACTGCAGAAGCCATATTGATACTGGCGACTTTGCAATGTTGTGTGGTACGTCTCTGCTCTCCATTCCGCAGAGTTTTTTCATCCGTCCAAGCTGACTCTCCCTTTTAGATTAGCATTGGCCTTGCCCTCTGCGAACGGTACGATCCTGATGATCCAGCCTTCAGTAAAATGTACGCACAGGAACTGCGCCATGCATTTGATCGAAAGGCCTTTTGGCAATAGCAACAATATAACACGGAAAGCGCAGAGGCGCGTGTGGGCATCCTGGATGCAATCTGTGGTCTTCTCGATGCGGCAGCCAAACCGCCACCACGGACCTGTCGTTGGCCCTCGTCTCTGGTCATCAACCCTCTTGCCCGCGGACCTCGACATACAGGGACCCATTGTTGATCCGATCATTGGAAATGCGATCTGGATCGGAAAAGTCCCTAATTGTACATGAACAAAGTGTTAATGTGCTATATAAGCAAGCAGCCTCACCGGCTTGATGGCACCCAGATTGAGTTATATAGAAACCCTCAATTGACAGCAGTCATACGAGCACGCATGGCAGATCCCGCTATTTGTGACCTTTTGACTCCCTCCTTCCGCAACACTGTATCATGTCGGAATGAGCTTCAGATCGAGTCGACATGCTGTACGGCGTAGCTACAGCAGTACTATCGGCGGTCGGCAGCCGGGGCCGATGGCCAATGTCTTAGCCGCAGCCAATGAGCAGCGCCACTGCCTTCCCCCCGAAAGTGGGCGGGGCAAAACCCCAGACCGCTGCACGTCGGCCAGTTTCCGACCTCGCAAATCCCTATAATATAAAACGGACATAGTGGGGAGACAGCTGGAACTTGGTCTCGTGCATAACCTCGGATGCCAATCTTGTCTGCCTCTGCGCCGCCCTCTTTTTGTTCTCGCACCAATTGAGTAATTGAGTGAGAAGCCGCCGACATGGTCGTATTACAAGCCACCGCCCGGGCTGCCTGGCGTGCATTGCCTCGCGGATCTGCCCGGGCTTGCCATGCCGACGGGCTCTGCTGGCGCCGCAGCGGGCTTAGCCTGCGGCGTTTCAGCGCTGCGGCGGCCCTGCCGCCGAGCTCCGGCGATCTGCCCCTGGACGGATACCGCGTCCTGGATATGACCCGTGTCCTGGCCGGGCCGTACTGTACACAAATCCTCGGCGATCTCGGGTAAGACGAATTGAGTGCAGGGGTGAACAGAGGAGATTGAACAAGAATGCTGACCCGGACTGGCCAGTGCTGAAGTGTTCAAGATCGAGCACCCTGTCCGCGGAGACGACACCAGGGCATGGGGCCCGCCATATGCCAGCTACAGGGACTCTGGCCGGGAAGGGCCCGGCGAGTCGGCGTACTTCTTGGGGGTTTGTCATTTTCCTGTCCGGGACCACCGACCAGCATTGTTCGCTAAGCTCTCTTCAGGCAAACCGCAACAAAAAGTCTCTGGGCCTCTCCTTTCAGCACAAGGAAGGCGTGGAGATTTTGCAGCAGCTGGCTGCCAAGTGCGACATCCTTGTCGAGAACTACCTGCCTGGCACCCTCAAAAAGTACGGCCTCGACTACGACACGATCAGCAAGATCAACCCCAGCCTCATCTACGCCTCCATCACGGGCTACGGCCAGACGGGGCCATACGCCAACCGCGCCGGCTACGACGTCATGGTCGAGGCCGAATTTGGTCTGATGCACATCACCGGCAGCCGTGACGGGCCGCCCGTCAAGGTCGGCGTGGCCGTGACCGACCTGACCACCGGCCTGTACACAAGCAACAGCATCATGGCTGCTCTGCTCGGCCGGGCGAAAACAGGCCGTGGCCAGCACATTGACGCCTCGCTCAGCGACTGCCAGACCGCGACGCTCGCCAACATTGCGAGCAGCTGCCTGATCAGCAACAAGCCGGACACCGGCCGCTGGGGCACAGCCCATCGTGAGTCGTTTCTGCCCGCACACAAACGATACGTGACTAAAGTGTACCTTTGCAGCGTCCATTGTGCCGTACAAGTCGTTCAAGACCAAAGACGGCGACGTGCTCTTTGGTGGCGGCAACGACCGCTTGTTCGGCATCTTGTGCCAAGGCATAGGGAAGCCGGAGTGGGTCAAGGACCCCAGGTATGTCGTCAACGCCCAGCGTGTGGCCAACCGGGCCGAGCTGGAGAAGCAGATCGAGGACATCACCGTCACCAAAACCACCCAGGAGTGGCTGCAGGTGTTTGAAGGCAAGGGCATGCCGTACGCTGCTGTCAACGACGTGCAGACCGCTCTCAACCTGGAACACACAAAGGCCCGAAACATGATCATCGAGGCAGAGCACCCCAGCTGCGGCACCATTCGGCTGGTCAACAGCCCCATCAAGCTGTCGGAAACACCGCCCCGTGTCCGGCTCCCTCCCCCCATGCTGGGCGAGCACACAGAAGAAATCTTGAAAACGCAGCTCGGCTTTGAATCGAGCAGGATCAAGGAGCTGCAAGACAAGGGGGTAATTCGGTAGATCTTAGTCCCTGTTCAGCTCACACAATGTAGAGATTCCTCCTCTGTGCTGCATGTGCAGACATGAATTTTTTTTATCATTGAAATGGTCGGTATTCGAGTGCTTCTTGTAGAAGGTGCGTTTCGCTCGTGCTGGCATGTCACGTGCGCAACAGACGGTCGCCATTCCCCTGGTTTCCCCGAATTTTCCCAAGCTCTCCAGATTCCGACGCTCTGGACGCGCCCCAGCAATGAGCCAAAAAAGCATCTGAGGGCCCAGATCAGCCCTGCGAACATCAAATTTGAGCGCCCGGGTGGCGGATGCAACAGCAGGATGGACGCACCCAATTTCAAGGCCATCATCGTCGCGGGCGACCGGCCGTCTCGGCCATCGTCTCACAGCGATGCTACAGCGATCCGCAACGACGCTATCGGCTTTGGGTCCACGGCGCCCGCGTCGTCGCCTTCGCCATACATTGATCAATTCAAGGACACATCACGGCTTGTCCTGGATCGCATGAATGGGGGCTTTTCACAGGAACCAGAGCCTTTGGTTCCGGCCCGTCGACCTCACGACGACTCGGCCAGCCAGCAAGACATCCGCTGGCATGGACTGGCTGACATTGCCGCTGCCACAATCAGCTGCATTCCTTCCATCGCCGCAGCTTCCAGGAGGGCGGCGGGCGGCGATCCTTCTCCCAGCTCGTCAGGTGTGGCGCTGCTCTCCAGTCGGCCCGAGGTCGGGTCCAAAAGGAAACGAGATGACGAAGGCAGCAGCGATAAAGGCAATGGTGGCCATGATAGCCATGATGGCGAGAGACGGCACCCGACGCCTCCGAGGAGCGCTCCCCAAAGGGCGAACTCTCTGCTTCCCACAATCGTAGTGGGTGGCCCGGCCGGTTCGGCTTCCTTGGCCGCGAGCACGACCCGCCTGGTGGCCGCCAACCAGGCGGCGATCGACGTCGTGGAGGCCGCTCGACGGCGGGTGGAGAACCGGGCCCGCTGCAACGACAACAACTACGACTGCAGCAGCAAGCACAGCAACAGCAGCGCCCCCCACGCGCGGTGCAAGAAGTGCACCCGCGCGGTCTCGACGACCTTTAATCAGCTCGTCGTGTGCCGCAACTGCGAGCTGGCCTGGCACCAGCTCTGCCACGAGCCGGAAATCGACGACACAAAGATGGGCAGCGCCACCACGAAATGGTACTGTGCCAGCTGCTCGCAGCATGCCGAGCGCGCGGCGCCTCCCAAGCGGATCAAGATCATCCGCAGCGGCCAGAGCCACAGCGATGCCAGACGGGAGGGCTTCAGCCCTGCCGATCTCAAGCGAACCATCAGCATTGTCGACCGCGGCAGCATCGCTGACAGCGCCATGGTCAGCTGGCCCCATCGCACGACAAGACAGGTGAGTGGTTCTCTCTGATATGTAGGACAAATTCGAGGTCGTGCTGCTCACGCTGCCACAGAAACAAACCTATCTTTCCACGCTCAACGCCCCAGATCTGTTCCACCTCCTCATGCTCAGCGTCAGCTTGCATCCCGACCTGCCCATCTTCCCGCCAGACAGCGCCGTTAGGGGGTCGCTGGCTCCCGTCGCCAGCAGGCCCACCAACACTGCACAGCCCCATGCGAGTAAGTACCGCAATGGAATTATCAACTCGATACGTAAGTCGTCTGCCTCGTCAGCCAGAGTTCGGTCCCCGAGCAAGGCGGGACAGAGCAGCGGCAGGAACAGCAGCATCAACGGTGACGGCGGCGGCGGCGGCGGCAGCAGCAGTGGGAACGGTGGCAACAGCGGCAACAGTGGCGGCGGCGGCGGTAGCACGGGTGGCGGCGGCAGCGGCGGCGATGGCGGCAGCAACAGGCGGCACCCCCTCCCACACGGCTCGAACAGCACAGATATGGCGGTTATTGGAACCCCCATCGACCCTGATGAAGAGGACCCCACCGGCCTGATGGACGCTTGGCCGCAGCCTGGTCACGGACTGTATTCCAAACTGCAGCCAGACTGGGAAGACGATGCCATGGTGGACAGCAGCGATTCCGACGCCTTCAGCCATACCTTGATCGATGAAAACGGCCACAAGGTGCGAGAGGACAGCATTACATTTCCCGTGCCGTGACCTGGACAGCAGTGTGGCGGGGGAAAAGCCATTGGTATATATCTCTTTGTCTGCCTACGCCCAAGAACACAAATGAAGGGAACAACAGAAACATTCAAGGCAGAGTCCGGCAGCTCGCAAGACAGAGCGCTGAAACTGCATACTTTATGACGAGGCGACGTTTGCATCACAGATAGAGCAGGCTGTCATCATGCATCATGTTTTTTTCCTGCATCTTCTAGCTTTTGTAATTTTAACTCTTGGCCTGGCTCAGACTTGCCTTTCCTTCGTCACTGGATTGGGAGATATGCAGAGGTGCGCTGGTGGACAACAAGGGCTTCTGCGTGGCAACACACAAAAACAAACACGAGTGTCCAGTCCCATGCAGCACGTGCTCCAAGTTCCTCGGAAGTATCTGTTTTTATCATCACCGCCAGGCCGCAAAGCAAGGAAATGGAAATAGAAAAAAAAGGTCAGGGGGGTCTCCTTCTGTGTCAGGCGATCAATGCGGTGCCCTTGACTCGGCCGCTTTCCATCTTGGCCGTTCGAGCTCCAAATTGGATCTGCTTGGATATCAGTATCATCGCCTCTAAAAGAACCAGGGTGTGGTGCAACATACCGCACGCTTTTTCTCCCGGGCCACGCCCTCCATGCCCAGCAGCAAAGCGGCCAGGCGCAGCACCCGCTTAGCCGGCTCGACGGGACTTCCATCGAGGCCGCCTTCTTCTGCATTTGCGAAATCGCACTTTTCCCAAGCAGGGAGTCCCATGGCCCACTTGACAAAGTCCTCGTCCAGGTATGGGAAGCGCACTTCTCGTTGCCAGTTTGCCATCACTCGATCGTCGCGACCCAGGTTCCGCTTGCCCAGTCGGGAAACATCGAGGCGAAGCTCCTCGACCAGGCCTGCATACCCTTGCCGCGCAAAGGCAACCCCGTGGCGGCCGTATCCGCCAAACAGCTCATCGGCCCCCAGCCCGGATAAGAGCACCCTTGCCTGCGTCGAGCAGGGTACGCGCAGGCCCTCTTCGGTATCGCAGTGACCTATGCCACGTGCCGAAAAATACAGCGCCGAGGCAATCGAAAGATCCATCTCCGTGTTGTGCGGGTGCATGATGGAGATGATATCGGGTCTGTGGGCAAGTGTATCGGCGTACGGTACATTCACCTAGCGTGCTCCAAACAGGTCAGGAAGCTGCCTCTTTGCGTGAGCATGGCCATGGGAAAAGGGAAAAAAGCCTACTGCAATGAAACGCCAGCGACGATCGGGGCAAACCCGCTGCAGTTCCGAGAAGGACTTCCTTCCCGTGACCCTGTCCGGGCAAACCTCGTAGACATCGACAACATCCGACTTGAGATGCGATGCCACTCGGGGGTTCTCAAACGCAACGTTGATGAGATCGATCCCCTGCTCAGGTGGCACGATATCGTGGCTCATTCTTGCCAGAACAGAGCAGTCCAGTCCGCCGGAAAACAAGATGGCAATACGCGCGTTTCCATCCACCTCCGTGGCCTGCGGTGGCCGGGGCACGTCCAGGACACGAAGCCGGAGGGAGGCGGCCAGGTTGTCACGCAAATCCCGGACAGAAAGCGAGTGCTGCGACAGCATGGCACTTCCAGGAAGCGGGTTCGTCGACGCGTTGAAGAGGCCGATGCCAGACACCTGAGACAGTAAGTTTTGCGAGAGAGAGTGGAAAGAAAAACCAGGTGCATAAAAGCAGCAGCCGCTCGCAGGTTTTGCCAATCTGGCCACGAAACTCACAACCAAAGTTTCAGAGACGCCCTCGTCAGTCCACGGGCAGCGGACAAGGGCAGGAACGTGAGCCTGGGCTGGCGGTTGGGACAGCCCGAGCTGCTGCAGATCGGCCACGTAGATACCGTCGGCCTCCACCTCCTTCCACCTGGTGTCCTGCAGCTCGGAGACGCTCGACAGAGTCAGCAGCGGCTGCTGGGCCGTCTCGCCGTCGCCACGCAGGCGCATCAATAGGGACCGCCGGCCGAGATGGTCTCGGCCAAAATACAGCCGGCCGGCCGGCTTGTCGAAATAGACAAAGGCAAACGGTCCTTTGATCGACCGCAGCGCGCCAACAATGTGTGCGTGGCGCCGCTTTCTGTCATCGGCCGCAGCCCGGTCGCACGCCGCCAGCAGCAGCTGGAACACGGCTTCGCCGTCGTTGTCCGTCACCCGGGCGCCATCGATTTTCCAGGCCTCTCCATTCCAGCACAGCACCGAGCCCGAGTTCTTGTCGTGAAAGGGCTGGGCGGTGACGCCGTCCCCTCGCAGCGACAGCACCGTCGAGGTCAGGCACAGCTGGACGCGTCGCCCGTTCTCTGTCGCGTCGCCATCGCAGTGAGTGACGATCTGGCCCAGATGGTCGGGTCCACGGTTGCAGAGGCGTCGTCGCAGTTCAGCGGAGAGACAGGTCCGGATCCCAGGCTCCGCGTCCGCGGTCGAAGAGACGACTGCGTGTATGCCGCACATCCTGCACAGCAGGTGCACCTGTGTGCAGCGAAATTATTAGGTGGAGAGGGGGAGAGGTTCGCCACATGTGACTTGGAGAAAAGCTGATCTAGCATAACCCCGCTAAATTACAGTGAGTTCATGCTAAAAAGTACTGGCATTTCAATTGTGAAGCTGGGTAAAATTCTTCAAAATGCCAGAAAAAAAATTAAATAAAATAAATAAATATGAAAAGACGTTTTCAAAATATTTTAGCCAACAGTCAATAAGAGAAGGAATATTTATTGTCAAAGATAAAGGAGGGGGTACAAGTTTTTAAAAAAAAAAAAAGAAAAAAAAAATGTGGGAGAGAAGAAAAGAGCAAAAATTTAATTGCAGATAGCAACTCCTCGTTTCGATCAAGGGACCTCCGGGTTATGAGCCCGGCGCGCTTCCGCTGCGCCAAGTTGCTTTCTTGCTTGTTGTTGACAAGGGCCTCATTATTATCAGTAATAAGCTCAAGCTGACTCAGAAAAATATTTACCGAGCGATAGTGCATGGTCTTGGTGGCTTTGTGAAAAAACTGCCAGCTTTAGTGTCCGGCACGAATGTATCTCATCTGGTAAACTTGTTGCTTTTTTCTTCTAGCATTTGTGTAAATCGCTGTCTGGTCATACCTGTCCTGCCAGTTCTGACTGCACCGATGGTCTGCTTCTCTCATGAGCAGCTACCAGGTGGCAGAAATGAACTGAAAATGGCGTATTCAAAATATCCATCCTCAGATCCAGCCAGGCACCACTTTTGTGCGTCAAAAAATCACATATCCCAACATCTTGCCTTTGTCGAAGTCTTGTTTGTCTCCGGAAAGTTAAGGTAAGTGAACAGCGTTTACAAGGGGTTAACCACTATTCAGTGATCTCTGCGGGTCTGTCTTGCCCAGACGGATAACCGCTTCTGTCCTGTGGGGGGGCACTAAACATCCTAGCCACAGGCCCCGTCTTTAGCCTTCTCGGCAGTAGTTCGCAACTTTATCATATGGGGCAATCTCGCAAACCTGCACTTTACATTGCTCCTGATCCTCCTCCAGCTGCAACCGCAGGTACTCTTCCAAGATACTGATCATCTCTTGGAGGAGTCGACCGTTTTACTCAGTCAGCCAACTACAATCCATAACTGGAATATTGGCTGGCCAGCTATGGAGTCTTTTGATTGTGCGATTCAATTAAAATTTTGGGTTCCGGATGTGAATAATCTGCAGGGCTGAAACTGCCACTGTTTACTTGTCCATTCCAACCTGCGGGGTTCACAGCTGCGCCTAATCCCAGTATAATGTCCGATCAATCCGAGTGGGCGTACCAGGTACCAGCGGTACCTCCCACGAGCCCCACGGCTTCAGGCTGAACTGATACATCCACCGAGCCTGAGTTAAGATACGGTAGAAGCATGGGTGACTCTGTCATTCAACCGCTGATCCCTCTCTTGCATGGCCCCTTTTGCTCATAAATTCTTGCAAACATTTCATCCTGTCGTGTAGTGATCAATCAGTGAACCAGCCTCTTTCTAACCAATTCTTTTGGATGATAGATAATCAATAGAGCTTCCTCATTGTGGCCTTCTTCTCACTCCCACAATCAAAAGGCATCATACCTCGGTACTGGTCCATGAAAGGCTATCACGTAGTTTACCGCTTTGTGTGGAATATGTATAGCCTTCCCATGGAGAACGAGATCGACAAGAAGTTGCACGTGTCAGGCAGAGAAGTAATTATGATGTTGGACATCGAGCAGTACAACGACGAGTGTCGAGCTACCGTCATGAAGTATGCAGACGAATGACAGCAAATCGTCGAACGCCTAGGGCGTTGGGTTGACTTTGAAAGCAACTACCAGCCCATGGATGTTACATTTATGGAACCCTGCTGGCGGGTTTACCAACAGCTGTATGAGAAGGATGACGTATATCATGCCAATCGGTTTGTGCCGTTTTCGACGGCACTTGGCATACCACTCAGCCACATGGAGGAAAGGCAGGATGAAAAGACCACTGTGGACCCCGCCGTCGTGATGTTGTTTCCTCTTCTCGCCAGATGCAGGCACGGGAACACGTCTCTGCTCGTCCATGCAACAACGCCATGGACCGAGCCGTCTAACCTTCTTATTGTGGTCAATCCTTCCTTTGAATACGCCAAGATCTTGGAAGACCAATCAAAGAGCTATCACATACTCCTGGGAGAATTCTTGTCGACAACTCTACAAAGATCTTGAAAAGGCCAAGTACACAGTCGTCCAGAAAAGCAGTGGAAGAGACATGATTAGATACATGCCCTCAGGGAAATTGTCGGCCGCATACTGCTGCCGCTTTGGAATAGCTACTAATATTTCTTCTCGAAGCAGGGTACCCTATTTCAGAGCACAATAGGAGAAGACTTTTGTGACCACTTCGACAGCATCTGTAAGCGGGAAGACAGCAAATATTACAACCCGATGGATGGATTCTTGCGGTCCGAGAGGGGCTTCTTGCTGCTGCGGTTGAGGCAGAGATGTCTGCCATTCTCACACGGTTTCAGAAGCTCTGAAAAAAGGCCAGACTGGTCCCTCTTGACAATGTTTGCACGCAGTACAACATTCTGAGAAATCCTGAGGGTGTGGATGTCAGTGTTTTGATCTCGTCTCGGCAGTCCATATTCACAAGCTCACTTCATGAAAGGCTGGAAGAGCGAGCAGGAGATGGCGGGTCAGACAAAAGTCTCATTGAGAAGGACCAGTCTCTGGGCAACCTGGTTCTGCGACTTCGCCTCGCTCCGGTTTAGACAGAGCCGGCATGGTGCGTTCGGTGTTCTGTAATTCCTCCGCCAGCCGAGAATATGAGGCCTATACTCGTAGACAAGTCATCCAGTCATAGTTAGGGGTGACCGTCAGAAACTAACGTGTGCAAGACGCACTTGACAAGGCTAGCTACGAAGCTTGGTGTCATGCGTCAATTGGCTTCTTGGCTTTGGGACGAAAAGGCTGCTCTGCAATGCGGTAGATGATGCATGTTCGGCTACACGGGAAGCTCTTGCGTCTGAAATGTGTCAGGTGTATCTTGCATGGACCACAAAAGTGGTAGGCGTGGGCCGCTAAAAACTGACGTCTCAATCCCCGAAGAAGGCCGTCTTTGTTGCGTTTTCGAGTGCCCCGGCAGTGGGAATCCAGCTTGGAGATGCAAATCAGCTTCCCCAAATTTGGGGTCTGCCGGCTTTGACCAACCCCTGATTAGCGCCTGTGAGCAACTGCCGATCTATTCTGTTGAGCTGTGGAGACAACCCCGCAGGTAAGATGTCTCCGAATGCTCACTATGGCTCCCCCAAGTGATTAGATCACCCCTGTCGTGTCTTGGGCTTCACCTGCTTTTCCTTTCTTGTGAGGCGACCATGGCGCTACCTGATCGACTAGGATGTGTGTCTGGGACACGGCCAGTCCTAGGAAGACGGCTACCGTGGCCCTCCACGGTACATGCGCCTCGGTCCGCCGTCTGCGTGTTCTTTGCCGGCGGATAAAGGAACAATGGCCGGCAGCGAGGCAGGATGATAAATGCAAGGAACCGTGCTCCTGGAACCGCCTGCAGCTCTCCTCGTCCCTTGACCTCTGAGCTGTGTTTTCTTATTTTGTTAGCCAATAAACAGCCAACGCAAAGCTTCTCTCGTCCTTTCTGCTCTCCCCAGCTGCCATGGCTCCTGAAGCGAACCGAGAAGAACAGTCTGCCCCAATCCAGTTGGTTGGCGGGCAGAATGTCGAGCATGCGCAAGCTCACATTCATCTACACGCGCCAAAAGAGCTGGATGTCATTCCCATCGAAGTGGAAGCCCTTGACGACGCGATCCACATCAACCTGAGTTGGCGGTCGTGGGTGAGTTTCCAGGATCAGCGACACAGAGCCAGCCGTCTTGCACAAACCAGTCTAGAAAACAGGACACTGACTAACTTTCTATTTTCCTCCAGCTTGTGGTGTTTATAACTTGTTTTGCGTAAGACCAATGCCCCGTGGGCGTGGGCCATCTTCCACGCGCTGACAGATATCACAGCATCATGGCGCAGGTTTTCGTTGTCACTGCCGCCGGCTCCGTCATCGCCTTTATTGTCCGCGACCTGGGCGACTCTTCCATCTCGGGCTGGATTATCCAGGGCCCATTGCTTATGCAGAGTGCTCTGTCGCCCATCGTGGGCCGCCTCTCCGATGTCCTCGACCGCAAATATCTGGCCGCCGTCCCACCGCTGATCGCCTTTGTCGGCGCAGTCGTCTCTGCCAAGGCCACTTCCATGAGCATGCTCATCGGAGGCGGTGTCCTCATTGGAACGACTCTGTCCACGATCTCGATTGTGCAGGCAATCCCCTCAGAAGTGCTGCCGCTCAAGTATCGAGCCCTGGCCAATGGCTTCGCCTTTTTGGGAGGCGCCATTGGGGGAGTGTACGTTGCTTCTTGTTGAGTTGTTCTTTAGTTTTTTTTTCCTCTCTGCCCTCTAACGATCAAATCAGGATCGGCTCCCTCGGTGCTGGTGCTGTCACCAATGTCAACGAGAGCGGGTGGCGGTACATTTTCTGGATGCAGGCAGCATTCCACGGGGCGACGTCGCTTGGCCTGTTCCTCTTCTACTGGCCAGCCAAGACCACCGATTATCCGCCCATGTCGGTGTGGGAATACGTCTGGGCCTGTGATCCCATTGGGTCCTTTGTGTTTGTGGTCGCTGCCACACTGATCCTCCTTGCCATGGACTGGGCCGGGGGCGCCTACTCATGGTCCGACCCTCATGTGGCCGCACCGCTCGCCGTCGGCCTGGCCCTCCTCCTTCTGTTCGCATTGTACGGTAAGTAGGATGACAGAGAGCAGTCCACCACACGGGTTGTGCTTGCTGACACGGGAGCAGAATGGAAAGGACGCTCAGATGGTCTCGTCGCCCACGTCTTCTTCCGCCACAGCCCCAACTTTGCCCTCTCCGTCTTCGCATTCGCCGTCGAAGGCTGGATATTCTACAGCGCCGTCAACTCCATTGTGCCCCAGATTATCCTCAACCTGGGCTTCCAGACTAACTCGTGGCTGATTTCCATCCGCCAGCTCAGCTACACCGTCACCACCATGGTTGCCTCCGTGCCCATCACCTTGTATGCCACCTACTACAAGGACCTAAAGTCGCCCGTACTGGTCACGTTTGCTCTCTTCTTGGTCGTGACCATCTGCTACGCAACCATCAAGCCGAGCTGGAACGCCGCCCAAATCGGCTTCAGCGTGCTCGCCGGCATCGGCCAATCTGGTCCGCTGACCTTGCTCGTGGCCTGTGTGCAGTTCACGGCTCCCCATGCCTACCTGTCCACTGCCACTGGCCTGGCCTTCTCCGCCCGCGCAATCGGCGGTGCCTTTGGCTCTGCCGTTCTTGATGCCATCATCAACGGCCGCATCAATGCGCACTATGCGTCTGCCGTCTCTGGAGCGGCTGTCAAGGCTGGCTTGCCAGAATCCAGTGTTGCGGCCCTGCTGACTGCCTTTGCCGACGGCACCATTGGTGTCAACGGCGGTGCTGATGTTGCTGGTGCCACTGCCAGTATCTGGGACGCTGCTATTGCTGCGAGCCGGGAAGAATATGCCCATGCTTACCGTCTGGCCTGGTCCAGTGTCATTCCCTTTGTCGTCCTGGCCATCATTGCCATTGCATTCCTGCAAGGCGTCCGCGACCTCATGACAGAAAAGGTTGAGGCAACGGTCGAAAGGACGCCGGTTGTTCCAGCAGAGGGCAAGAGCGGGCTGCAAGAAATTGAACGAGCCATGTCCCACTGAGAATTTACCTGGATCTAGCAGCCACCTACCTTGTCTTACGAGAATGCAATAGAAGATAACATTGCTTCATGCACCTTATAATAGCAACCCGTTGTCTGTTATGCATTTTCTCCTATTCTGTGGTAATATTTGAATCTACCCCGTTCCAGGTCTCTCTGCCAGAGATCCGGATGCCTTCTAACTGTCGCCCATGATTGTCGCGAAGGCGAGTTTGTTAGTCAAACTTACAGGCCTAAATTTAGTATGCTGTTTTAGGGGTTGATTTGGTCACGGAAGCTGGCTTATATATCAAGGTGGCGAATCTAGACGGTCCAGACCAAGGGCACCGCATGACTAAATTTTAGTACACTAATTAGTAATTTCTCCTGCCTTAGGCAGCAACGAAAGGCAGCACTTGATTAAGTATTCCACGACGAACATCGAAAATAGGCGCCTCCCCGCCCTTCACGTTTCCTCTTTACAACTCTTCACGCTTCCCCTGCACGTCACCTTCAGAACCGACAAGTCGACACCGCTTTCGTCAGCTTCGATCGCGAGACATACGCTCTCGGCAGACAACAAAGCGGCGGCTTCTCGACCGACATTCTTTGCTCTATGCGAGAAAAAAACGACTCCTGCTGCATTCTTACCGGAACCGCTCCAGGCTGCCTCTTTCTTCTTGTCACGGACGCCTTAACTGGTTTTAAGAATTGTTCGGGGTTTTGAATGAACAGGCGCTGAGTTTGTTCTCATCCGTTCCTTCTCTTTGTCGTCCGCCTTTGTTTCTGACAGCGACAGTTCTTTGTTGCTGTCGTTTCCGTTCTTTTGCTTTCGCTTCTGCATTCGAATACGCACACGACCAAGTCCTGCCCATCTACCGGTTTTGTCATAGATATATCCCCAGCATCAGAACAGACCGGTCGTCGGTTCCCCGGCGACGACAGTTGCGACAACGCATTCTCCACTCTTTCGTCAACTTGCCATCGATATTCTATCAACCAAGGAACAGCCGTCCGAAAAGAAGGCCATCGAAACTGTCGACAAGAAGATCCAGGCAGGCGTTAAAAAGACGCGGGGAAAGAAACAGAAGAAGCGACGTCAAGCTTTCAAGGAGCTGAAGAACAGGCCCGGATCTGTCATCTACGGCTCTGTTTCCAAGCCCACGTCTACCAGAATGGCGGCGATCGAGTCGGCTGTCAGCAAGGAGCCGTTCAAGGAAAACTTGGACAACATCCTGATCTGCCCGGACTGCAGGGAATACCCGCCCAACCTGGTGGAGGAGTTCTCCAGCGGTGACATGGTCTGCGACTCGTGCGGCCTTGTTGTCGGACCGCGAATCATCGACAGCCGATCGGAGTGGCGCACGTTTGCCAATGACGACCAGGGGAACGATGACCCCTCGCGTGTCGGCGAGACATCCAACTCGCTTGCCAACGACGAGGGGCTGCGCACGCAGGTCGACATGCGTGCTGCCAACGGCAAGCTGGCAGGAAAGCTGAACAGCATCAACAAGAAGTCACAAGCCGAGAAGCTGAACAACGATCTTCAGGAGGGATTCCGCGCTATCAGCAATCTCGTCGACATGATGCAGACCAGCAGCACGGTCGGCCAAACCGCCATGCATATCTACAAGCTGGCGTACGAGAATGGTCAGCTCAAGGGCAAGCCGCGTGAAGCTGTCATTGCAGGTTGCATTTTCATCGCCTGCAGGCAGTGCGATGTGCCTCGGACGTTCCGGGAGATATATGCAATCACCCGCGTTACCAAGAAGGAAATCGGCCGCGTGTTCAAGTCGCTTGAAAATTTCCTGTCCAAGATCCAGGAGCGAAACCCACAGGCCAGCGCTGCCCAGGGTGTCAAGGACTACAAGGCATCAAGCTCCACCAGTGCCGAAGAGCTCTGCACACGTTACTGCAGCCAGCTCTCTTTCCGGAACACGCCCCGGGTCGAGAAGATTTCCAAGGCTCTGGCTCGCAAGACCAGTTCCATTCCCGATCTTGCAGGTCGTTCGCCGTTGTCTGTCGCTGCGGCTTGCATATACTTTGCGTCACAGTATCTGGAAGACCCACGGGCCTCGAAAGATATTGCGGTCATTGCCGGCGTCAGCGATGGTACTATCAAGACTGCATACCGATATTTGTACTATGCACGAGACAAGCTTATCGAGCCGGACTGGAACGGCAACGTTGCGAATCTGCCGACCTGCTAGAGTAGAGATGGCTCAACCAATCAATCCACGTCTGACAGCCTCGTTCTCGAAGACCACATATTACCCCAGCCCAGTACCAAACCCTCTTTCCTCTTTCGCCTGAGAGAGACGGCAGAAATGCCGAGCTGCGTTCAGGCTGCGGCCAAAGTATCAGCACTTTCCAAGGTGGAGCTCACGCTTGAAGTGTGTTGAGTATTTCTGGCCATATTTCATTTGCCTTGTTTTTCTTTTTTTTTTTTTGAGGTGGATGGCCTGTTTGAAACAGATGGGGAGAGCCGCGAGATGGAGGGGAATGGTGTGCAAGGCTGGAGACATCTTAGTCTGTACTGCCGCCACGCAGCATGGGTCTTCATTGCTATCTGAGATTGAACATTTGTTTGTGTCTATGTCTACAAAATCAATTCAATCAGAATCACTCTATTTATACAGGTGCATCTTGATCCTCCGCTGAAGTAGATGGAAAATGTGTTGCCTCAGGCAGCAGTTGATGTCAGATTCAAAATCGTAGAGACTCAGGAACAATAATTTTCCGGGCTGCCCCAAAATTAAACTCGTACAGTGCCAGACAGTGTATGTGAGCGCAAACGCGAAACACAGACTTCACCTTTGAGCACTCGCGGGCAGCATCAAACGGCAGGCTATTCCAGCAGCGGGCCCCTGTCCACCCACGCGTTTTCCATTCCCTCTCATTGAGTAAAACGGCGCGTACGAAAATGGTGGAGATTGGGAGGCGATCGGGTCGAGCGGCAGCGCGTCGCGCTGCAGCGGCACTTGGTAGGTCTTGTCCATCCCAGTTCTGCGCATTGGTGTCTTATCAGACTCGATGCCGTTTGCGTCGGGCGTGAGGATGCTGACCATTTGCAAAACAGAGCGGACGCCGAAGCATTTTGAACCTGTTGAGGATGAAGCCCCTGCTCTGGCAGACAGCAATACCGAAAACGACACACCTGCGGAAGACCACAATACGGACGCGGCAGAAGACGGCGACGACGAGGCCAAGGAGGAGGCAGAAGACGGCGGCGATGAGCACCAGGGCACCGACGCCGAAGCCGAATCGGCCAAGTCCCCCTCCCCGGCCCCCGTCATGATGGTGCGCCGGAAGCGCCTGGGTAGGCCCCCGAAGAACCGGCCACCAGACTGGGACCAGATGGTGGAGGTGCCCGTCAGCGAGGCCGAGATATCCACGCCACGGCGACGGGGCCGCGGCGGTCGCGGTCGCGGCGGCCGCAAGGGCCAGTCGCAGCAGGTGCACCAGCAGCCGATCGACAAGGACGGCAACCTGATGGACATTATCAACGACGAGGTGGACCTGCCCGAAGACGCGGCGGGCGAGACCAAGGTCGACAAGAACGGAAACCTGCAGGGCGGACGCGAATACCGATGCCGAACGTTTACGGTGGCGGGACGCGAGAACCGGCTGTACATGTTGTCGACGGAGCCGGCGCGGTGTGTCGGCTTCCGCGACTCGTACCTGTTCTTCACCAAGCACCGCCGCCTCTACAAGATCATTGTCGACGACGACGAGAAGCGCGACATGATTGAGCGCGAGATCATCCCGCACAGCTACAAGGGCCGGGCCATAGGAATTGTCACGGCGCGGTCGGTGTTCCGGGAATTCGGCGCGCTCATTGTCGTCGGCGGGCGGCGCATCATCGACGACTACGACGTCGCCAAGATGCGCGAAGAGGGCGCCGTGGAGGGCGAGATTGCCGACCCCAGCGACCACTTCATTCCGGGCGAGCCGTACAACAAGAACCAGTATGTGGCGTGGCACGGCGCCAGCTCCGTGTACCATTCCAATGCGCCGACGATCACCCAGCAGAGCTTCAAGGCGGCCGAAAGCAAGAAGCGACGCGTGGCTGTTAACGACTTTAACTGGCAGCTTGAGCATGCTCGTGAAGCGAGGTACGTTTTTTTCCCCCTCCTGTCATTTAATCCGAAGGAATACACACGTGCAGCGGCGCAGAGCGGTTCCGCAACATTCTGGCTGACCCTTTTTTTTTTTATGACGAACAGCACATTCAACAGCCTGATTGGCACGTCGCGGAAGGCCGCCTTGAATGGCGTCTATGACATTCACACAAACCTGATGCAGTACCCGGCTAGCATGCAGCCAATCCGCGCTCGTGCCGTCCAAGTATCGCCGGATGAAGAGGCCGAAGCCGCTTCGGCTGCTTTTCCCCCGCTGGCGTCGCAGATAACGCGCAATTTCCTGGTCACCGACACGTATCTGGAAACTCCGCACACGGGTGTATCTTTAGCATCCTATGACCGGTTCGGCTATTCGTCTGGCGGCATCGGCGAAGGCGCGCATGACTTCTTGTCATCGTTTCAGGGATTGGGCGCGGTATCTGCCGATATCAAGGACGAGCTCCCCCCCGAGTGTCGGAAGGCATTCGACCAGGCGTTGGGCCACGAGCAGGCGTGGTTTGAGAAATGGGGGGATGAGAAGGAGGCGATGTGCCGCAAAGAGCCCGTCATAGACAAGGCCATTGTCCCGTATGCTATGACACTCTGATTATGGTAATGGGTAATAATTGTTTTTGGTCTTTGCTTTGTCGACTTGTTTCTACACCCCCTCCCCCCCCCGTTTTATCTACCTATCTCTCGTGTCCTTGTTGGCGTTTCGGCCTGACTTGCGGGAAGTTGTTGGCATGTACAATATAATTGTGAGGTGGAATTTTTAGAGATATGACTATGTGGTTGCGGCACGGCTCTGTGTCATATTGTGTGGCCTGCTGCATAACTCACGGGCGGAAGATGATTTGACTGGCAGCTGGAATAACGACGAGCCAGTAGCACGACGTCTGTCAACGTGTGTCAACGTGTGTTAACGTGTATCATTATTATGTGCCCAAAGTCCAGACAGGCTTGCTAGTCGAAAGAGAGCCATGGCATTGGTTGCACTGGTAGATTAGGCGAGAATGTTTCAGGGAAGAACTTCAAGTCCCGATATCGCCATTTCTTGACTGTGGCATTTCCTAGCATTTCCTGGTATTTCCTGCCGAGCACCTCGGCAGGCCGCGGCCCTAAAGACAGAGCAAACGGATCACGTCATAGGGTTTATGCGTGAGACGGAAAGTGTGTGCAGCAGGATTGGGGCCGCCAGAGGGTTTGCGGGGAAGAACAAGAGAAAGCCTGACGGAGCCTGACGAGAGAGAAGTGACGATATGGTTCCTGGGGAAGGCACCTGTGCAGAGGCCAATAACCGCGGTTGCCTTCCACGCCGCCTTGGACCGGAGCATGACGGAGGCAGCGAGTGGGGGGACAAAAGATGTACTGTGACATTGGGAATCCATTTCATCCTTGCTTTATTGAAAGCGCTTCCCGTCGGTGCCGCAACAGATACGATGACGACAGACATCGTCCCATGAGAGAGGCAAGGACTGTGCAGCAGGGCCACCGGAGAAAATACCATATACTCTGACGTAAAGAACCGCACCAGACAGGGCCACTCGTAGGGCATGGCATGGCCTGACAAGAGCATCTCGGCTGCAAGGCAGCGGGGGGGGGGGGTAGGACCTGGGCAGCCGGAAGCCTCCTTGTATTACGAGTATCCTTACTTGTATTACTTGTATTGCTCGTATTTGTATATCCCAGCTATACGAGGGGGGCCATGGGCCATGGGCGAAAGACCTCGTTCTCGCGAGTTCAACAAGGACCGCAGTGAGCAGTGATTTCATGTCACACGTCCGCCCCCCACTCCCCTGTCTCTGGTTGGCGTTTTCTTTTCCGTTCTTTGCCAAGCCCCGGCTTCCTTGGAAACTGTTCTGCGTCTTCAAAACCCGACGCGGACTGGAGCGTGGCTCTTCTTCGGCTAACTCGACAGGTCTCGCTCCTCTCTGCCGACACATATGCAGTTACATTTTTCAATCGCCCGCGTGCGGGACACACAGCACACGAGTATCGAGTAATATCGTCCCCGCTGGCCTTGCACAAGTTGTTCAAGTAGACGGCGTTAGCTGTTTTGGGGGCAGAAGCGGGGGGGGGGGAGAGGGGGGGGCTTTCAACCCCCCCGTCGTCTGAGCCGCTGCTGGCTGCCCAGCCCCTCTCACAGCCTCCATTTCGTGGGTTGTTGCGCTTGCATCCTTCCACGAAGTGGGCAGAGCAGCCTGCAAATGGATGTATTGCTAATGGCACTGACGCAGGCTGCGGACCAGAAGGAAGGTGGCGGGGCCTTCTTTCTGCCTGCGTTTTTCCATGTGCCGTTGTCAGGAGAGAGAGAGAGGGAGAGGGGGAGTTTAGCAAAGCAGCGGTCAAGTTGCCGAAGGCCCTTGTCCAGGCGCATCCGGTTGTCGGCGGCGGGGCACCGAAAACCCTTCCCCCCTCTCTTGGGTCCCCCCCAAATGCCTATCCACTGAGGCTTTTCTTAGTTTTTGTGCCTCACGTGAACCTCCTTCGGCTGTTAGGCATCTGCAGGAGAACTGGAGCCGGAACGATATGGCGGAGCACAGGCTGACCGTGGACCGGGGGCAAATGGCTGCAGGTGACCCGGCCGCCTTGTCACTCAAGTGTCAGAAGACTGGGGGCGTGCAAGAGGTGCATGAGTCAAACGGGCTGGCGGGAGAGAGGCAAAGCCGACAGACTGGGTTTGTCATCGTCCAGAAGCATCTACTCGTATCTTACGGAGTACTCCGTGCAGGCAGGCAGGCAGGCAGCTGCTCAGCAGACAAGCACGCTGTTGGGCGTGCCTTCCTAGTGGAATTGTACGCCTACCAGGGACGTGGATCATACTTGCAGAGCGGGGGTCTCCTCCCTCCTCTTCTCGAGCCATCAAATGTGGCATTTTTAGCTCTATTTTTTTTTTCCTGTAAAATTTTCATTTCGCCGCCGTCGCTACGGACGGTTAACCAGACGATTTTGGCTCTTCCACAACTCCGGGACGAGCTACATCTTGAAAACGGAAGAAAAAAAAAGCTAAATATATAAAAAGAGAAAAAAAAAAAGAAAGAAAAAAAAAATACAAAGAATATGAGAATAGCGGACACCTGTGGATCTCTTCGGCGACGCGACGAGCTGGAATGCGAGCTCTTTACTTAAGACACTCGATCTCGTATACGGAATACTGGCAAGATACGCATTCGGAGCTGGCAGACATGTGTATACTCGTACACTAGGCACCCGCTCGAGGCGCTTACCACTCCCGCTACACCTGTATGCATGCACAACCCAGGTGCCAGTGCAGGTGCTTGGACGCTTGCCTATCGGGTGCTCCGTAATGCTGCAGGACATAGAGCAAGCACGAGCTTTGCTCTGCTCGCTACAGCATTGCATCGAGCGTGTACGAGTCTTTGTACGAGTACGGGCAACGGACGGATCCGTGATCTGGCCTTTTGCTGCTGCCTGCCCCTTTGCCAAGACTGCGTGCTGGCCACAATGTCGAGACCGGATCAGGAATCCACTGCCGATGATATTCACTCTCGTGCATGCGGTCCGTACTTGTTTGTCCGACCTGCTTGTAGTCTCGGTGTCCTGGCGGCTGGCACCCGTATATTCTGTACAAATACTCCTCCGTAAAAAACACCCACTGCGTTTTTCTGTGTGCACAGCCCAAAATGAGCGATTTAGTCTGAAACTCGTACGAGAGCCAGCTCCGTCTTCTTAGCCTTGTGGCGCTGCTCTCCCCGCCTCCCTTTCCACCACTCACAAACCCGAGGATTCCAGAGATGGCATTGGTATTTTGTGATTATTGCGGTCAGTGTTCAGTGCCTATGCTGTGTCAGTACGAGTTTTGTATTTAAGATACCATGAATTCCTGCTTATCTAATACACGCAATTTCCGAGACGCATTCCGGACCAGGGGACAGGAACCTTCTTCGTAGCCATGCATTTTGCTACAAACTGGAAACCACCGCTTTACGTGGCCTGTGATCCATGCTGCAACACTCTGTGCTTTGCTTGGTAACGTATTCCGTGTTGGCCAATCCCAACCTCGGCAGGGTCCAGCCAACCCGATTTGTTGGCCAATGGGATGTGCGGTTCCTTCGTCTGATATTCCGTTTTTGGCGTCGCCAAAACGGTTTGCGCTTGACGGCGCATTTGCGCTTGCCGATTGCTACACATTCGGTAGGTCCTGTACGAGCAAGCCCTAACCTAGGAAAACGCCGACCATTTTCCCAATAAAGTGAAACAGGGGACCAACAGCACGACCACAGAATCGAGACTCTCAACAAAACCCAGGATCAACGACTTACAACGAGATCGGTTGCAGATTTTTTTTTTCATTTTTTATTTTTACTTTTCTTTCCACGCTTCCGCCGGGGGATGGACCCGACAGGCCTGCTAACGCGTGTACCCGACCTGGTTGGCATTTGACCATGGCTTGAAAGGTTTCAAGGGCCTGCCCGAAGAATACATGCACGACGGTATTGGACGAACTGCATGCGTACGAGTATATGAAGATTCCTATTAACAAATGTGCACGTCCGTTTTGCTGGGGGTTGCTTTCGAGTCACGTGGAAACTGTCATGTTTGTATTACTTGTAATACTGCGGGAGATACAAATATGAACGGGCGTGCACACACTGATGCACGTCTGCTCTAATGTACTCAAGGTGAAAACACGGACGCTGGCTCTCCACCATTATGGTGTACCTGCCGGACGAGCCAATGAACAAAGGCGGATAGGTCTTACGAGCACTAAAGACCTGCCTATCGATGGAAGCCCGCAAGAGCCTGCTCCGTACTCGCGCATCGGCATGCTACCGTTCTAGCTCGCAGCCAACTGTTTTTGTTTTTTACGGCGGAGGCACGGGAACGAACGGGGGGGGGGGCATCAGCAAATATCCCTCATGTCGGGACAACTGCGATTCTGTGCAAGAGGATCTTATGGATACGTGTTCTCGTGCACGACAAACTGCAACACGACAACCTGACGCTCACGATGCAAGAGCCCGGTCAGATGCGATGGAAGCTGCGAATTTTATGTCAGATGGACTAATCGGCGGTGTTCTTGCCACAGCGCTCGTTCCTTCCGAGTTTACTTTGCCCTTTGCGTACGAGTAGTACGGACGCTACGTAAGATACACACGTTCTTCAGCACGAAGCTAAAATGCCGGCGGACGGTTTGCCCGCGGCAAGCTCGAGCAGCAAGAATGTCAACACAGGTACTCGCCAGGGTGGAGCTGCATCCCCCTTTTCCACTCCACTGGTCCTAATAAGACACGTTCCCAACCCGACTTTCCCCACACAGAGTATGGTATGGTAAAAGGCACGAGTACTCCTACATGGCACGGCGTCCTGGGTCGGCCTGCATATGAACCCCCAAATGTACCATGTACAGTGTCGCACTGTAGGCGAATCAAGAATTTCATGTGTGCGAACTGGGAGCGATGCTCCGTGTTATCCACACCCCTTTCTCCCCTGCCATTTCTTGCCATCTTCCTGCTATTTCTTACCAGGTCCTGCCCTCCCCCTCCTCCTCCTCCCCCATTTTTTTTTCTGTTTCGATACTGGTTCCGCCACCTGTTTACGAGCAGACATTACTGCGGGTGCTGGTACAGGTACGGCGTCCCCCTGTCCGTAGAACGGTAAACAGCGGCCAGCATTCGCACACTACATACGGTATATGTATCCGTACAGAGTGCTAGTGCGTCGCCTCCACCTACTAGTAAAAGTTTTCTGAGGCCTGAAAGGGCCAATCTCCAGTTATTATTACCACCTATCCTTTCCAGCGCCTCCGCCTCCGACAACACGACGCAACCCACACCACCCTATTTCTGTCCCCATCCATCTAGTGATTTTCTCGTCCACCGCTGCCCCCCGTTTCCTGGCCACTCCGTCACCCATTCTTTTTCCGCCTCTCCGTTTAGTCGTCTCATCCATCGCCTCTCCTCCTCTTTTCTCCGTCTTCTTTCCTTTTTCTTCTCCCCCCTTCCTCACCTCTCTCCTCTCCGTCTCTCGCGTTCCTTCCCCCTTTGACCGCTTCATCTGCAGACAGCGACCAAATTCACTTTTGTGTTGCTGGTCCTTGGGGATTCCGCTTTTCTCCCGTCTCTTCCGACGCGTTTCCTCTCCTTCGCATAGTCCATCAAAAGCTCTGCTCTCTTTTCTGCGATTTTCTTTATTTTCACGATTTGTTTCCTTTGTTTTGACGACCTTTTTTTCTTTCTCGCTTTTCCGACGTACCTAAAAAAACATCACCACCCGTCGACCGTTCGACCATCCAACTGTCCGACCGTCCTTCGACGAGCTGACCAACACATCAACAACCCGAATGGAACACTCCTAGAGTGCGTTATAGAAATCGGCATCGAGTAGGACGACTGTGAGGTCTACTAGGTCCTCGGTCTTCTACGTCACCAAGACTACCGAACAGGTCAGTTCTTTTACGTTGGTTTATTTTTTTTTCCGCTTAAGACAAGTGATCAACCCTCGCTATACCAACACTCATACCAACATCCCTACGAACTTACATCATCATAACTGCATCGACACTGTGTTTATCCCTAAATACAGCACCGAAATCCTTTTTTTTTTGCCCTTCCAAGGTGCATATAAATACTGACACCGCACACCACAGTCCTCCATCCGTTCTCTCCTACCTAATTTTCTCGTGCCGTTTCACTCTGCGTACCATTCGACTCAACCCCCTTTCGCTCTACCATCTCGACCACCCGTGCATTCTCTACAGGACTGCTAGCTGTTTCCGAAGCTGATAGTTCTGCATCCTTAAACGGTTCTCGACAACACGCCACACAACCACAGCGCTTATGGCTTCGCTTGCTCACTAAGTCGTCTGGCATCTACGAATCGATTGGTTCAACCGTTACGTCTCTTCAGCCTTGGGAGGAAAGGTTGTCGGCGAGAGGTGGATCTGTCCACTCACTCCCTCAGCCCACACAGCCCAGGTGCTTGAAGCAGATTGCTGTCTACGCCAACTCAGTTATTCTGACAAAGTCCATCCAACCGATCGCCAAAATGCCTGGCGGCGTGTGTGCAGTCCTCGACTACAATGTCGAGTTGATGGCCGAATATGTTGCTGAGATGTCGACTCGTCTCGCTCTCGGGTCGTCCAGAACTCCGGAAACTTTCCAAAAGTTCATATCCCAGATTCTTTCCTCCACTCGGTTGCCGCGCACCACCATCTTGCTCGGCATGAATTACTTTGCGAAGAGGATTAACATGATGACCATGATGAACCGCAACGCAAAGTTCTCCATGTCTGAGGGGCAAGTCTGGCGACTGTTGACTGTGGCCCTTCTCCTCGGCAGCAAATTCCTCGACGACAACACCTTCCAGAATCGTTCCTGGGCCGACGTCAGCGGCATCCCCGTTCGCGAGCTGAACGACCTGGAACGTGAATGGATGGACACCATTGGCTGGTGCCTCTATGTCAACCTGGATCTCAGCGAGGACTACAACGCCTGGATCAACAGCTGGAGCGAGTGGGAGGCCGCGAAGAAGCGCCAGCAAGCTGCCGCCTCGCGCGAGCGGCTGGCGTCTATTGTCGTCTCTTCTGGTTGCGATCTTGCTGCAAACAACAGGTCGTCGCTTGCCTATACAACCTGGCACCAGCAGCAGGTGGCCGAGTACGAGCGCCTGTCCAGATTGAAGCATGCCGATCAGTCGCTGCAGCAGAGCTATCGCCCACGCGAGCTGGCATGGCCTTATCAGCAGCCCATTGACGCGTGGTCGAGTGCTCCGCTGACTCCTCCCGATTCTGGATATGGCACTCCCGACTACCTGAACTCGGCTGCGTCTGTTAACGCGCAGTACAGCGAATGGTTCGGTCATCAGGCACAGCTGGCCACGAGCAGAGCCGTCGCCAGCGTGCCGTACGGTCGTCCGCTCTACCCAACTCAGGCAAACTCTGCGTTCCCCGTCCGAAATACGACCACGAAGCTTCCGACGTACAATTTCTACGGCCACAACATCTGGGAGCACAGCATTGAGAGCGGAAACAATCTCAACTGCATGCCTTACGGCTACCACGCGAAACAAGCGCCCTACCTCGGCCCGGCACATGCCTATGGGCAGCCTGTTATGGGCTAATGACTCGACCAGGCTGTTTGAGCGACATTGAACACTCTTCTGTTCCTTCGACGTATTTTCTCTTTTCCGGGACCCTTTTTTTTTCTTGTTTCTCGCACCGCAGCCGGCAGCGCTCTCCTGGACAGACATGTCCATATCAACGACAGTGCTGCTGTGGCTCTCTTTCTTCTTTTGTTAATAATGACGTTTATCACTCGGTTTATCGGTTTGACAACATTTATGGGCTGGCGTTTTGGGGATTGGCACCACAACTTTCCGGACTGAATTATCTCGGAGTCATCATTATTAGACTGGGCCCTTCTATTTCCCCCGCCTTTTTTATTTTTTTTTTCTTATTTTATTCTTTCGGATGGATTGGACCGCGCACAAAAAAATTTCACGATTGGAACATCATTACGACATGCGTTTTTTATACGAAAAGTTCGATGGAGATGCCCCGGCCCGCTCTTCGTCTTGCGCCAGTGTGCGGAACTCTGCACCACCTCTTGGACGATTCCGGAGCGCGAATGTCGTCTCGAGGTCAGCACGCGCCATCTACAGGACAGGGTCATGGCGACTTTTCCAACCCTCCTGCCTGTGAGAAACGAAGTCGGAGTTTCTGAGATGGCGTTTCTTCCGGACACAAAAATATTGTCGATTCTTGCGCATTTGGGTATTTTCTTGACCCCATTCTTTTTCCGGATTTGTTTGCTCGGTTTTACCAATTTTCCAGGCGGAAGAAAGAATCAGTTGGGATATGATTTGTTTTGTTCTTGTTCTTGTTTTGTTTTGTTTTGTTTTGTTGTTTCTCCCCCCCCGCTTTGTTCTGCATTTTATTCGGTGTCGGTGGTTTCCATTTTCGGCGGTTTCCTTTGTGAAATTATTTTTTTGTGTGCCACAACGAAGCAGTACGAACCTGAGCCCCTCCTGCCTGGTAACGGCGGCTGTGTAAGACCATTCGTGTTTTCACCTTCTGTCATTACTCGCTTCAGCTGTCTCGGGTGTACTCGTCGGCCATGGCCACCGATCAACTGACCTTCGTTTCCCCTTGCTTTGACGCTTTTGCGTCACGTCGCACTTTTTTCACTTCCTTTTTTCTTTTTTTTTTAGAGGTTTGGGTTTGTCCGGCATGTTTAGATACAAGGCTGTGCGCCCCCTTTTCTTCTTTCTATGTTCCCCCTTTTCTGACCGGCGTGTCATTCTGGTGTCAAAAAGTCGACCGTTCTTTTACCGTTCTTTTCTATGATGTTGATGATATTGACAGGGGGAGGTCGACTTTTGACTGGCGCGCATTTAAGGAGTATGCGAAGACGAGTTATACCAATTCCTTCCGTTTATTTGTCTAATGTTCTACTCTTTCGTTTCTCTGGGGTGGACATTAAACTTTTTTCTTTCGACACGAATTAGCATCAAACAGTCCACTGCGCGGAAGAAAGATAACTAGTGGAATCCATCAGGTTAGGCTTTCACATAATACGCAATGGAATGTTTCTTGTAAAAAAAAGAATGCCATCGAGATAGAAACAGAAATGTTCCGATTGAATTGTGGGCCAATCAACAATAGAATAGAGGAATACCCCACTTTTTAGCTCCGATGCCATGGTGAAGCCGTCGTTTGTTTGTTTTTGGTAGTATTTATTATGCATCCATAAAAAACAGACATGTTTATGCTGTCATTCTGCCTCCACTGATCCAATGTCGTCCCGATTTATCTCCGGCGGTGCCATTGACACTGCCAGTGGAGATGCTGTCGAGGCGCCTCCTGCAGCCCCGTCGACGTCGACGTCGGACGATTTGGGAACCGATCGGCGGCGGAGAGCCGAGTGGGCGGCTGTAGAGCGCGAGCTGGCCGAGGCGCGGCAGAGACGGGCAGAAGCCAAGCGGACGGCCGGGAGCGGCGAGGGCGAAAAGAGCCTGTACGAAGTGCTGCAGGCGAACAAAGGTGGCAGAGACCCTTTTAAAAAAAAATGAATTATTTATTCCAACAGCAAGGGACTTCCTTCAACTAACGTTTTTTTATTCTGTTGTCTGCTTGTTTTGATCTCTTAAAAAAGCTGCCAAACAAGCTGAATTCGAAGAGACACATAGTCTAAAGAACCAATTCCGTCCGCTGGACGAAGACGAAGTGGACTTTCTCGACAGTGTATTGGCGGCGTCGCGCGCGGAAGAAGAGCGCGTCCGAAAGGAGACGCAAGAGGGCCTGGACCAGTTCCGGCAGGAGCAGCTGCGGCAAGAGAAGAGGTGGGAGACGGGCGGCGGCAATGGCAGTGGCGACGACAACGGCAACGGCAACAGCGGTGATGCAGGCCGCGCTGCGACGACCGGACGGCCGCTGGACACGGCCGCGGAGGCTGCAGGTGTGGCCGGCTTGGTAGACGAGGCGGACCTGGACGAGGAGAGCTGGCACAGCCGCCGCAAGCGGAAACGGCGAGAAGATAAAGCCGCTGCCTTTAAAGGCGTGAAGCGGAAGAGCAGCGTGCCGCTGGCCGGCCATGCGGCAGAGAACAAGGATCCCAGCGACAAGACGACGACAACGGCAGCGGCAGCGGCAGCGGCAGCGGCATCGCAGACACGGACACAGACAGGCGGACTGGAAAAGCCCGCCTCTGTCGCCTCTCACAAAGACGCTGCCGCGGCACCGACAGCCGCCGTGTCCGGGGTGGCAAAAAAGAAACTGGGGCTCGTGGCCTACGGATCTGGCGACGACGACGACGGCGACGACGACGACAGCAGCTGAAACTGCAAAAGAAGAGACTCCCCAAGTCCCACATGATGTTTTTGCCGGCAGCGAGCATACTGTATCACAAAGGGGCACACAGGACCTGTATTTGCTTGACTCGTTGGGGTGCAATCTTCATGCGTGGACTTTTTTATGTATTGAGATGCGTATACAAGTACAAGTTTATGCGGTGATGATGACATGGATTCAATCGACATTGTCCAGATTCCCAACATTGGGAGACTTGTGGTCCCCGTTCCATTTGCGCACCGTCCATTGGCCCAGTTGGCGGAGCTTTCCCTTGGTCCAGCCTTCGACCTTTTCTTCCGGCACGACGATCTGCCGCGCACGCTCCTCCTCCTCGGGCGTGAGAGCAAAGCGGCGCATGCGCGCGGCAATGCGGGAGTCCAGAACCACGGGCGCGGCCCAGACCCGCTCTTTTGGTGGGGAGGAGGGCGGATGCGGCGACACGGGCGAGGCGTCGTCGCCGCTGTTCGGGGTGGCGGGGGTGCTGTCTTGTGGCGGCGTGTCCTTGTCCTTCCATACGGTCTTGACCCAGTCCTTTTCCTCGTGGGCGAGGATGCCCTCCTGCTCGGCGGCGCCGTCGACGGACTCGTCGCTGTACTCGCGGTAGGTGCAGAAGCAGACAGAGGCGACCTCGCGGCCGATCTCGTCGGCGAGGGCGCGCCGGTTCAAGAAGCGGCGCATCCGTGTGGGCGTGTTGAGGAAGCCGAGGAGGTGGGGAAAAGAGATGGGTGCACTGGGGCCCAGCTCGGCCGGTATGAGGCGCGGCAGCGGGCTGGAAGGGTACTGTTCGGGGCTGTTGTACGGCGGCGGCTGCGGCGGCCGCTTGGGCTTGTCTTCCGCGGGCGGCGTGTCCTTTTTGCCTTCGGCAGGTGCGTCCTTTTTACCTTCGGCCGGCGCGTCGGCCGATGGCTCGCTCTTTGGACTTGTTTCTGGAGTCGCCTCCGCAGGCGGAGTGAGCGGCCCCAGCCAGCCCTCGTGCAGCCCCCGGACGTATTCTTTCCAGGTATGGCGGCCGACCACCAGGTCGCCCTTGACCCCCTCGTACTCGCTGATGCCGTTCTTCCTCCGAATCTCCTCGACGGCGTCCAGCTCGGTCGGCACGTCGTCGTCGACCACCGACCCGCCCAGGTCGCGCTCCACGGCCCGCCGCGTGCGCCGGGCGCGCTCGGCCACGACGGCACGTATGTCGCCCTGCCGCCGCCCGACCACAAAGTCCCAGTCCAGGCCGCTGCTGGCCAGCACGGGCTTGATGTACTCGGAGAAGTGGTCCTGGGCCACGCGCAGGCCGTCGCCGGGCGGCGCTTCTAGGTACACGGTGATGCGGCGCGGCATGGCGCTCGGGTTCGCAATGGGCTCCTTGGCCAGCGGGGCGACCGCAGCCACCCACCGGGCCGTGGCCCGTCGTTTTTCGCGGCCGTCGTAGATGATGGCTGCGGCCAGCGTGGTCGAGACGCCCAGGAATATAAGCCAGTTTCGGGACGGCAGCTTGGTGGGGAGTCCCGGGATGCCAAGCAGCCGCAGAGCAGGGTTCCTTCCCTATCCATAGAAGGCCGTGTCAGTCGGCGCAGAAACGACGGGAGGGGGGGGCATGCGCTCACGGATGGTGGTGGATTCGCCATGGCGGCGTCTCAAACGCCTGTGCGGCCGGCCTTGTCTGCAGAAGCAGCAGCAGCGGTGTCCCGGGGCTGAGAACGTCCCTGTGATTTCAAGACTGCAAAGGCGTATGGCCTGTCCTCCTTTGGGCAGGGACCAGGAAGACAGAATGCTCGCAGAGGCTGTCCGTCGTTAATATCGACGTTGGCGGGCACAAAAAAAAACCCAAATCCGCCTTAGCGATAAGATGGCAGAGGTGGGGCTCCTTCCCAAGCTGGTGGTCTGCTCGTACATATTAATTGCAAGATATTTACGGCGGTAAATCTTACCCGTATCTTGCGCTACAGGGCTCACGGGGGCGGCCCTTGCCAGTATTGCTCGCTCGTACCTGACTGAGCTTATCCCACCCACGGGCGCAAGTTCCCCCCTTCCACCCCCCGTTTTCATTGCCGTTTCATCATTGGAGAAGGAGCTTCCTCCCACAACAGTCTTTCCGCTTCGAAGCTGCTGTGCCGTGGGATTCTGTCCAAGTAAATCCGCTGGTGTGTGAATGTAACGACAAAGTAAGATACGTCTGTTGTTCTTTCCCTGCAGCTTTGTCGTGTTGCCTCTGTCGTCTTTCTGTCTGGGGTCCTTGTCGACTCAGGGCGCGTCTTTCCGACGCCGGGCGGCGTCTCAAGTGGGTATCGTTTGAAGCCCATTGGCGGTTTTGGATTTTGGCGTGGGCGCTCGCATTTTTGACCCCTCGACAGCCTGTTATTTCCCTCTGCCGCAGCCTGCATCCATATGCTTGCAGCCGTGCCATACTGACCGTCCTGCAGCTTTTGCCGAGCCGTTTGCAGGCGCAGACACGACCATTACGCTGTGCTACCGGGTTGCTGCTGCCGCCGCCGCCGCCTGCACCCCTGCCAGACAACCCTCGCAACCTCGTTGATACCATATTGGCTCCAGTCCGCCCCGCCCACGCCCCCTTTTTTGGTCGCCCACACCGCTCGCTCGCTTCTTCTCCAGGCCTCATCTCCCCCCCTTCCACGCGATCCTCCCGCCTCTGCACAGGCTCTCTGAACAGGCTCTCTGAAAAGGTGTGCCGCTGCATCACACGACCCGTTTCCCTTGCCAGCCCGCCACGATGGACAACCAAGGAAGAGGTCTCTACCTCAACTTCAACAACAACAATGCCGACCGGCTTGCTGCCACCGACCGGGCCTACCCCACGACGCCTTCCACCTTTCCCCAGCCCGTCTTCCCTGTGCCCAGCCAGCAGCAGCAGCCGCCGCCGCCGCAGCAGCAGCACCCGCTCTCTTCTTCGAACATCGGCATAGCCTCCTCCCAGCAGCCGCAGCCGTACCAGCAGCAGGGCTACGCCCCGTCGGGCTACTTTGCCCAGAACCAGTACGCACCGCAGTATGCGTCCCAGCAGGCGGGCGCCGCCGCCGCTCTCAACAGCGGCCCTGCCTCGGTCGGAGCCGCCAACAACATCTACCAGCCCCGGTCCAACACGCCGGGGGCCAGCAACGACCCCAACACCGGCCTCGCCCACCAGTTCTCCCACCAGAACCTGGGCGGTGCCGCTCGCTCTGCCACGTATGCCAGCCGCGGCCCAGCGCCCGCGCAGCGGCCACGCACCGCTGGTGCGACGGGCTATGCGGCGGGCTACGGCAGCTACCTGAACACGCCCATGCCGTCGCAGCCGGCCGCCGCCCGGCTCGAGTTCCAGGCGGCGCCCGAGCGAGCCCCAGACCGATACGGGCCCAACGCCAACAACAACCAGAAAAAGTGCTCGCAGCTGGCAGCCGACTTTTTCAAGGACAGCGTCAAGCGAGCCCGCGAGAGGAACCAGAGGTGTGTTGCTGCTGTGCTCTCGTTGTCTTTTGTGTGAGACCACTAACCAGAACAGACAGAGCGAGATGGAACAGAAGCTGGCCGAGCCCAACCAGGCGCCTGCGCGGAAAGAGCAGATCTGGTCGACGGCTGGCCGCCGGGAGGGCTCGTACCTGCGCTTCCTGCGCACCAAGGACAAGCCCGAGAACTACACCACGGTCAAGATCATCGGCAAGGGCGCCTTTGGCGAGGTCAAGCTCGTGCAGAAAAAGGCCGACAACAAGGTCTACGCCATGAAGTCGCTGGTCAAGACCGAAATGTTCAAGCGCGACCAGCTGGCCCACGTCCGCGCCGAACGAGACATCCTGGCCGAGTCCGACAGCCCCTGGGTCGTCAAGCTGTACACCACCTTCCAAGATGCCAACTTCCTCTACATGCTGATGGAGTTTTTGCCCGGCGGCGACCTCATGACCATGCTGATCAAGTACGAAATCTTCTCCGAAGACATTACGCGGTTCTACATAGCCGAGATTGTGCTGGCCATTGAAGCTGTGCACAAGCTAGGGTTTATCCACCGGTATGTTGTTGTTGTCGCTGTCCCTTTTGTCTGTCCATCGTCCATCTCGTTCTGACCTGGCCGACCCATCTAGCGACATCAAGCCCGACAACATTCTTCTTGACCGCGGCGGACACGTCAAGCTGACCGACTTCGGTCTCTCGACCGGCTTCCACAAGCTCCATGATAACAACTACTACCAACAGCTGCTGCAAGGGAAGCCGAGCCGCCCGCGTGGCGACCGAAACTCGGTTGCTATTGACCAGATTAACTTGACGGTCAGCAACCGCGCCCAAATCAACGACTGGCGTCGGTCTCGGAGACTCATGGCTTATTCGACTGTCGGCACCCCTGACTACATCGCCCCCGAAATCTTTACCGGCCACGGCTACAGCTTCGACTGTGACTGGTGGTCTCTCGGCACCATCATGTTTGAGTGCCTGGTCGGCTGGCCGCCCTTTTGTGCTGAGGACCGGCATGACACCTACCACAAGATTGTCACCTGGCGTCAGAGCTTGTACTTTCCCGACGACATCACCCTTGGGGTGGAGGCCGAAAACCTCATCCGAAGGTAGGACGCCTTTGCCTTTTTTTTTTTTTTTTCTTTTCTTTCCAGGTCTAACAAACAGCCTCATCTGCAACACCGAGAACCGTCTCGGACGCGGCGGTGCCCACGAGATCAAGAACCACGCCTTCTTCCGCGGTGTCGAGTTTGACAGCCTGCGACGCATTCGCGCGCCTTTTGAGCCTCGCCTGACCTCCAACATTGACACCACTTACTTCCCCACGGACGAGATCGACCAGACCGACAACGCCACGCTCTTGCGGGCACAGCAGGCCGTCCAGGGACGCAACGCGCAGCAGCCCGAGGAGAGCCCCGAGATGAGCCTGCCGTTTATTGGATACACGTTCAAGCGGTTCGACAACAACTTTAGATGAGCATCCGGCCCCTCTGCTTTGGGCATGGAGATTCTCTCTCTCTCTCTCGTCTGGACGGGCGGCGTCAGCAAACAAGGACGTGGCCATGTCTGTGTCTCGCTTGAAACAACAGAAGAGGAGGGGAAGGGAGCTCAGAGAAGGGAACTCAGAAGGAAGCTCAGAAAAGGAAGCTCAATGGGGGCGGGGGATGGTTCTGGCTTTGCATATATATATAAATATATGTATCTAGCTATCCTGTGTATCTGACCCAGTTCACCGTCGGTGACAGGGCATTTGTTGCGAGGAAGTTGAAATCTACACCATCCCCATTGTGCATGCAGACGTTGTCTGCCTGAGCATTTGCTTTTATATTTTTTTTGGGCACCAAACTACACCAGGTCTCTGAACACATGGGAGGTTATTACCTACCATATGAGTTCGTTTACTTTTAGTTCGGCAGTCCCAGCCTAGTTTTAGTGTTAGTATGAGCCAATGCATAGCCACACATCTACGAGTAATACGTGAAGCGTCCCAAGGTCACATCTCGAGTCGTTCACCTCCCCCGCCCCTTTTCGTCACCTCACGGGAAAACCAAGCTGTCTGACAGGGAGGCACCCAGGACTCTCTGCTTCTCTCTCTTGCCGAGTGTTGTTAGCCTCGTAGGACTGAGCTTTTTCCATTGAAATATTCCTAGGAAGACATCTCTGATCTTACATAAAAAAACGAACCATCCGTCCCGCATGCCTGTCGCGGGGGAGATAAGGGGGGGGACACCAAACACCGATCCAGGAAAGCCATCCGCTTCGTGGTCCCCTGCCGTCTTCGGGGGGGCTGTGGCGAATGGAACGGCCTGCCGGTTTTGACAAGTCTCCTCCGCCGCCTGTCCTTGCCATTTTGGCCTGCCCTTGTCATTTTGAAGACGCCGTCCGTCCGGTGGACTGTGCCGAGGAGCCAACATCGTCTCTTGACATCCGGGCTTGTGGAAAGTAGCAACAATAGTAGCCGTAAAACAGGAAAAAAAAAAAAAAATCAACGCTGCTGCTAACAAAAAAAAAACAAAAAAAGGCTTCGCCTTCAAGGCCGCCCGGTCAGGCCCGGGGCGGCGTTGAACTGCTCCTCGCGCTCGGTGACAAAGAGGACCTGGACCCAGTATTCGCGGGCGTCGCGGTCCCAGTAGTCAAAGGTGCGGCCGTCGCGGCGGTCGAGCTCGCGGGCGGGGATCTTGAAGCCGCAGGTCTCGTAGGGGTCGGCGGCGACGAGCAGGTACTGGAAGCGGCGGTCGGGCTCCTCGACGCGCTGGCTGAAGGCGCTGGTGACCTGCCAGCGCGGGGTGACGTCGGAGCCAATGTCGGGGTACTGCAGCTGGAAGAGCAGGCCCGTCTGCCGCGTCACCGGGTCGCGCACCTTCATAATCTTGTAGCCGGGCCGGCCGATGCGCACCACCGGCCGGCGGCCGGCGCCATTACTGTTGTTTCCACTCCCGCCAAACCCCAGCGCCGAGAACCCCGCGCCCGCCACGCCCATCGGCAAGCCCGTCGCCGGGTCCAGGTCCCGCCGCACGCCCTCGCGCTGCTCCTTGGCCGCGCGCCGCGCCAGGTTCGTCTGGTGCTTCTTGCCCTGCGTGTGCGCCAGGTACGAGCCGTCGTTTTGGTGCACCGTCAGGCACAGCCGACACTCAAACGAGCCCACGTGATTCCGGAAAAAGTACGGGTCCTTTTCCAGATCAATCGACTCCAGCGCCAGCTTGCGCAGCCGCTCCCGTCGGTCCGCATTCGTCGCGCTCTGCGACGCCACCCCGCCGCCGCCAAACTTGGACCCGACTCGGTTCTGGTAGTCCATGTTGCTTTCTCTGGGGTGCGTTCGTATCGGATTCTGATAACCTTGCTGCGGATTGTTCAGCTGTGTCCGCTGGGATGTCTAGTGGTGTTTGGGTAGAGGTTGGACAGAAAGATTCAGAGGCGAACAAAATCCATTAAATAATCCATGACAAATGTCACGTGACAAAGGCTCAAACGCAGACATTTGGGTGCATCCACCAGGCCAGATCTCTTACGTAGGAACATCTTTTCGCTCAATGGAGTTGTTGAATTCAGTAAAAAAAATTATCACTCTAATTGGAGGACAGGAAAAGACAATCCATGGGCTTTCCCGGCGCTGAAGAGTTGTTCGACCCTTTACTCCCTCACAAATGCAATGCCATAACAACGGGAAAACAGCCAGCGGCACATATCTGTAATACACACACTCCCCCCCGAAAAGCAAAGAAGCTCACGTGATATCCAGCAACGATTTTTGTTTCCATACCAGCAAATCAGCTCTCGGCTCCCCATCCATACAATAGTCCGTATGACCACGATTAAGGAACTTCGTCCCTGCCTTCTTGTCTTCGCTACCGGAGGTGGTGCTGCTGCTGGTCGGTGAATGGGTTGGGGCCGCTAATGTCACCCATGTCGGGCGAGTGGATCACGGGTACGTCGGGGCGCTGCTGCTGTGGCTGGTGGCCCATGAGCGGCTGGGTGTCGCTGTTGGCGCTGACGGAGCGGGCGCCGGCGAGGGGCCGCTTCTTGTCGAGGGCGGCCTGCTTGGCAATGGCGGCGGCCTCGGCGGCCTTGGCCATGCGGGAGTGCTCGCGGCGCTCGCTGCAGCAGCAGAAGCAGATGGCGCTGGCGGAGATGAGGGCGGCGCCGCCAAAGACGATGCAGACAATGATGCCGCCGGTGTTCAAATTGTTTTTCAGCTTGAGGCAGATGTTGTTGCCGTGCGTGTCAGTGCTGCAGAGCATGCCGGCCGCGCAGGTGGCGTAGGCCGTCGTGGTCGAGTAGCACGACAGCGTCGAGCCCGACGCCGTGCCCGTCGACTGCACCGGGCACGTCGTGGTCGACACGGTCGTCGTCGTGTAGCAGGACCCGGTCGTGCTCGTCGACGTCGAGCTGTACGTGCTGTCGGTCGACGTGGCCGTGGTCGCCGACGTGCCCGTGGTGGACGTGGACGTGGACGTCGCCGTAGTGGCGGCGGTGGTGGAGGTTGTGGAGGTCGTAGAAGTGGAGTCCGAGGTCGTCGTCGTCTCGGACGTCGTCGTGGCGTCAGTCGACGTCGTCGACGTCGTTGACGTCTTGCTGGATGTGGTCGTCGTGCTGTCCTCCGTCGTCGTCGTCGAGCTATCGCTGGCGCGACGGCGCAGCTCGCCTAGGTTGCCGCCGTCGGCCGCGACAAAATCGCATCGCTTGATGCTCCATTCGGCCTCGATGCGCGCTTCGGCGGCCGTGCATCCGGCATTGACAAAGCACTGCTCCAAGGCCATCGACGTCTCCAGGGTGGAACCGGCCAGCAGGTTCGACAAGCAGTACTGGATGCTGCCCTCATCGCCACAGGAAGCAAGCATGGCCAGCTCGTCCGACCGCGACTGCAGGCATTTCGTGGGATCACCGCCGGCGCTGCTGCCAGCTGCCGCGGCGGCTCTGCAGGAAAGCGAGAGCAGTGCCGCGACCAGATAGGCCGTGCTGTGAGATGTCACCCGCATTGTGTTATAGGCTCGTCGTGTATGGGTGACGATCTGTTCGTATTACAGATGGAGTCCGGGGTCAGTCGGGGTATGCAAACAAAACGCTTATGGTTGCGATGCGGCTGCACCCGAAAAAAAAAGAGTGTTGGCCGCAGGGATGTTGGCAGAAGAAAAGGGAGTAGAAAGAGAGAGAGAGAGAGAGAAAAAAAGACAAAGACTAAAAAAAAGGCCGGTGGGAGAAGAAGACAGAGAGAGGAAAGCAGAGAAGCAGAAATTAGGAGGGAAGGAACAATGGGAGGCCCGCAACAGACGGCAAGCCGCCCAGGGAGGAGGAGCAGAGGCGAACGGCCGTCTAATAAGCGTCAGGGCAGAAAAAGGGGGACGGCGTTGGGGCTGACGGCATTAACGGTGGGATGGTAATTAGATGTCCCACTTGCGAGCTACGAGACATGGCCGACGGCTAATACAGAGCGCCATGCTGCCGCACCTGCAGATCCAGCGCAGGCGAGAGGCGCGGAGAGAATATGCCCAGCCCAGGCACAGCACATCCCATGAAGCAAAAACCACCCAGCAGAGCCCGCTAAACCTCTGTAGTGTCTCTCGGACGCCGCGCTGTTTCTATTATTGCCTCCCATAGCGAGATGCGTAGCGTGTGGCGGTCGGGAGAGGCAGATTTTCCCTGCAGCTCGGAGGGTCCCATCATACGCGTAAGGCTGTCTCCTCTCTCTCCCTCTCCCATAACCCCCAAGTCCAGAAATTTTCCCATGGGCCACACTCGCAGGACACCGCCACCTTTTACTTGGTGGAAGCCGCCTCAGCCGTGGGTCCAAGGAAGGTGGCGCCTAGCCCCTTTTGACGTGGGCGCGTCCGAAAAGGTGCTAGCTCGGCCACATGCACCCCTTTCTCCATGGGCTGAAAATAGCCCAACGTTCTTCTCCCCCCCCTCCGACCAGTCGCATTTTTCCATATGACGCGTATTTCCTTGCCAGCGTTAGGGCAACGCAATCAGGAGCTCGTTTCGAACGCCACGGCGTACGACGACTCGCATGCACATCTGGGCAGGATACGCGCCCGACCGTACGAGCATTTGTGCAGCTGGTATTAAGATACAAAACAAAATGAAAATAAATACACGTTGGCCAGATCTGCCTATAATCCGCTGCAGTGCCAGTGTCGATTCCTGCAGCCGCCGGCAATCGCCTGCTCGAGCAGCCGCACTACCCACAGGGACTGGATTTCGCCTTAACTTGCTGTCAGCAGTCTGATAACTGGGGACATGGGGGGGGGGGATTTTGAGGTGCCGTTCAGCCGCATGTCCGCGCTGACAGCACCCGTGCACAACGCCGCGCCAGAGAAGTTCCATTACGAGTTATACGAATAATGCTGATGGTATTTTACAATGCAATGCTGCCACCAAGGCCAGGCCACTTCTCTTTGGCGCTAGCCTACAGCGCAAAGCAGGCCTGACCACTATTTGTATTCGTACTCATACACTGTATGCATGCCCGACAGAAGAACAACAATGGCTCCTCAGACGAGAAAAAACAGTAAGGACTTTGTGACAGCATTGGGGACGTAGCGTTACAGCTGTGCCAGGACGTGCTATTTCACAACCCCGAGCCCACCGCCACCGCTACCGCCACCACCGCCATTGCTGTAGCCTCGCGCCGTCTGTCGGCCTGCTGTCAGCGGAATGGCGTGGCACCGATCGGTGCCGTACTGGCCGGCGCCGGGCTCCCCTCGCCGAACCCAATAGCTGGGCTGCCCATGTCGCCGCCGATGCTGCGGCGCGGGGCGTGAGAGTCGGGCGCCCATCGAATGGCAGTCACCAGACCGCCCTTGCCTCGATGGACCTCAAAGTTTCCACCGCCGTTGTTGCCGTTTCCCTCCGTGTCGTAGAGCACGTCGAGCTCCGAGTCCTGGATCGGGCCCAGGTAGCTCTGAGCCAGCATGGCAACCCGGGACTTGACCGGCTCGATCGGTATAAAGGTGTCGTTCACCGTGCCGTCGCTCAACGTCATCAGCTCGCCGTCAGCGTCTATGCTTCCAGACAGCTCCTGGCACACACGACACAGCATCTGCCGCAGCGTCAGTGAGCGCGCCTGGGACGACCGCACGCCGCTGCCGTGGGACGGAAACGCAGGCGGGTTCATGGGCACGCCCCAACCCCCAGGAGCGACGCCGCCCATGGGGAACCCCGCCTGCGGGCCGCTGGAAAACGACCCCGGCAGCCCATGTGACGACGGCAGACTCCCCCACAGTGATGCCTGCGATGCAAACGGAGACGCCAGATCGACACCCATGCCAAAGGGTATCGGTGCTGTGCCGAAGCCGGATCGTGCGGATGTGGGCCGTCTTCCAGGGAACCCCCCCAGTGTAAAGTCAGAGTCGTCGAGGAGAGCCTTCGAGCCGAGGTGAAAGGGGTTGTCCGAGTCGCCGTCGCTCGCGGATGGGCCTGCCAGTGGTCCGGGTTCCGCCTGCTGCCCGTGCACGACACTGCCTGGACGACCGATGGGTGCTGGGCGGCTGATCGGGTTTGCTGCTGGACTGGGTGAAGAGCCAGTATCGTAACCAGCTGACGCATGTCGCGAGTGTGTCGTCGGTATGCCGTCGCTGTCCATCTGGAGGGGGACCGCCGGCACCGCGGTGCCGTGCTGCTGGTCTGGCGGCAGAGGGTGGCCAAACCCAGGCGGCGGAGGAACCATCGGTCCGAATCCACGCCCGAGTCCGTTGAGGCCGGGTGGCATGGGCATCATAGGCGGAGGGCCTGGCGCCCGAAAGCTGCCGGGACCCATCTGACCAAATTGCGAGGACAGGGGCAGTCCAGGAGGCAGCGTAACGGGCGCAGTTCCCAGAGGGTAGTGCAGCCCAATCGGAGACGGTGCTGCTGAGAAGGGGCTGTTCTGCGGTTGCATCGCTTGGCTGACCGGCATGGACAGTGGTGACGAGGTCTGGTTCAGGTGTTGGGTCTGGTTGGCCATGCTCTGGCCGATCGAACTCATCGTCACATTTCCCTTGGCAAGACCAAACGAACCGAGACTGGCCTGCACCGGTGTCACCGGAATCGGGGATGCCGTTTGGCTCTGGCCGGAGCCAGACAGGGACGCTGTTCGTGAACCGGCACCGCTCTGGCTTCCACCCGTGCTTCCGCCATGCTGTGAAGGCTGTCGAGCCCGCATAGGTGTGGGCGCCTTCGGCATGACAGGCGTCGCCGCGGGGATTTGTGGGGATGCAAAGCCCGCAGGCAGAGGAGGTATTGCGTTTGGATGCCGCTGTTGCGAGGGCCTCTTGGCGAGAGCGACGGGCAAAGTTGTCAAGGGTGCTGTTGGTACCGCGCTTGTGCCCGATACTTTCATCGCCGCCGGCCCTGTCGGCGCGGCAGCAGCACGAATCGGTGGCATAGCGGGGACGACCGGGACAGGCACCGCCTTCGCTGGTACTTTCCCCTTCTCCCCCGCTGCCTTTTCGAGCCTGGCCGATTCCTGCTTTCCCCTCCGCTCACGAATCTCCCGCTCCTTCTTCTCATGAGCCTCCTTCTCCCTTTGCCGTGCTTCGTCCTTGAGCTTCTTTTCCCGCTCCTTCGCTTCTCGGGACTTTCGCTCTTGCTCGGCTTGCCGGTCTCTCTGCTCCTGCATGCGTCGCTGGCGGCTGGCGTCCTTGCGAGAGCGCTCTTCTTCTTCCGCCTTCTTCTGTGCTTCCCGTTTCTTGCGCTTCTCCTCAGCCCTCTGCCGCTGCTCTTCGGCCTTCCGGGCTTCTTCAGCCTGGCGCTCCGCCTCTTCAGCAGCCTTCTCGGCTTCTTTCCGCGCTTTCTCTTCCGCAAGCGCTTGCCTCTTTTGTGCGGCCTTGTCTTTCCGCTTCTGGGCTTCCTTGGCCTTTTTGGCTTTCCGCTGCGACTCCTGTGTTTGCTCGTCCTCAATCTCTTCTAGAAGCTTTTGCTGACGTTCTTTCGCCACCTTTTCTCGGTAGGCAGTGAGAACCCGTTGCTCGAACATGCGGGCAGCAAATATCTGGAACATTCGCCGGCCCTCCTCCATGCGTTGTTCTTCCGTCAATACCTCCTATCAAAGAACGCAAACCCAGATTAGCTTCCCAGTCAACGTGGACCACCGGATCGACGGATTAAATACCTCATCTTCCTCGTACTCGTCATCCTGGCTATCGTAATCCTCATCATCCTCGTCTTCTGGACTGTAGTTGTCGTCCTCGGAGACAACATGGTGGTCATAGCCATGGATGTCACCGTTCCCGTCTGGACCATAGCCTCCACGGCCGCCATACTGGTCTTTTGCATCTTCCTCGCGGGCCATGCGGCGCTCTGCTAACTGTTCCATCATCTCGATGAATTTTCGACCGTCGTTCTTGAGGAGGTCATCGGCGACAGTTAGGATGCCACCTAGCAAAACGTTAGAATCTGCTGGACCTTGTACGAAGTTTTGCGTTTGGCGTCGATGGCATGAGAAGCACGGACAGGAAACAAAAAACAAGAAAAAAAAGAAAAAAAAAAACTATGGCACTGCATCATCTTCAACTTGGGTAGTCCTACCGTGTACTTGGAGCGAGTTGCCAAAGGTGAAGATGTCCGAAGTGTAGTCCCTGCGTAATTCTTCAGGTGGGATATCTTCATCTTCGCAATCGCTCTCTTCGTCTTCGGCAACAAGATCGTCGTCGTCGTCACAGAATTCGTCGCCGCCTTCATCTTCTTCGTCGTCTCCGACAGGCTCGACTATTTGTCCGTGGGAAGGCTGCTGGCCAACCAGAGCAGGAACAGAGGAACGTGAGACGGATGATGGTGCGAAATGTCTGCTTGAAGACATGAGGGGGGGATTTTGACGACCGGTCGGGTCGTTGGCAAACTGCTCCAGTTCCTCATAATAAGAATCGTAGAGACCTTCCAGTTCCTCCTCGATGGCTGTCCGCTTGCGCCCGCAAAAGTGGCAGCTGCAAGTCATTTTCTGCTGCTCCTTCATCTTCTTCAGGACGGTATCCTTCTCGACCTTAACAAGAGACTTCCGTTCCTCCTCGCTCAAGTCAAGCCAAAACTCCTTGATTCTCTGCCGCTCTTCGTGAGAGTTTGTGTTCCAGATGGTCTCATTCGAGGCCACGAGTCCCGCACGACCTGCATGCTCTTGGTGCGCTGGTGCCGAGTTGCTGCCATCGTCGGCTACATCTATAGATGCAGCGGCCGCGTCTTTCTTCTTCTTCTTCTTCTTCGTCTTCTTGGACTTGCTCGTTCTCGCTGGAGGCTCGTCGTTTCCTATCTCGGTACGGTGGTCGCCGTTTTGGTCGAAGCCACTTTCATCGCCAGCCTCGGCAGCGTCGTCTTCTGCCGGCGCCGGAGCATAGTCCCCTTGTCCTGGGACAACGGAACGCGCCGGGCTAGGCAGACCGTTCGCCTGCCTGTCGGTTCCTTCAGCCGATTCCGCCTTCTCACGTGCCGCAGCTTGCTTCGCCCGGCGCTTCGCTTTCTTGCGATTTCCCGTAGGCACAGAACCGTTGGAGGCGATTCTCGTCTGGGGCGAACTGCGCACACTTGAATCTTGCGTCGGGGACGGTGCCGAAGGCGGGGATGGAAGCGTTTCAGGACCGGCCGATTTGGGGACCGTGATAAACTTCGAGCCGTCTTTGTTCGTGTATTTGGCAGTTCCCTTTGGCGTAGGCGACGTCGGTGGCGCCTGGGCCATGACAGCGGCGGCGGCAGAGGCTGCAGGCGGAGAGTTCCGCTTCCCTTTCATAGCTGGATATCTCGCAGACGCTAACGATGGGACGAGGACGACAACATGAGGGGATGACGAGAAATCGTGCGCGGAACGAAGAGTATCGAGAGGGAACCGGGGTTTCCGAGGGCTGGTCCGCAATCTTTTGTCTAATGCGCGTCAGCAACCATCCGCGGCAAACAGTTCAGTTGTTGCGTCACAGCCAAGGGCGGTTAAATTCCCCGGGAAGAGTCGCCCAGGGCGCGCCTGGAGAAGAAATCACGGCGTGCGTCTGGGTAGGGGGCCGGCACGGCTTTGCTTCCAGAAAGAGGGCGACCTGTCGAGGGCGATTGAGAGACTCACGAAAAGCAAAGGAGCTTCGGGTAGAAAGATAGCAAAGGACAGCCAAAAACAGCGGCTATGTGGCGTAGGATTAACAATACGAGGGCTCGACGACGTCGGTGCAGCCCGGGTATCGAAGAACAGTCACTGGAATGAGGTGCGGCGTGTACGTGCTGCAGCGTGGCCGGTTCTCTCGTCCAACTTCATCCGACAGTCGTCGTTTGCTCGGCAGTAGAAGGATGTGGAGGTTCCAGGAAGGTACTTTCCTGAAGTTGTGGCGTGTGGCGAGTACTATGCAATAACTTGTGGCTGTTTGGCTAATAGGTAAAACTCGGTCACGTGAGTGAATGCACACCCTTACTAATTCACTATTTTACTGGATGCAGACCCGTCGAGGTTCCTGGTTTGCGGCTTCCTGCCAACGAGCCTGAAAGGAACGATGGCAATGTCTGGATATGGGATTTCACTTGGGATATTGTTCTGATTGGGTTATCGACACATGATGCACGCCCAATACCGCGACACGCAGCTTGCTTGGTTGTGTTCCGGACAAATTAACACTCGTCTCATGCCCTTCGCCTAGCCATCGCTACCGCCAACAATGGCGAAGGGTCTTGGTAACTGCCAGGGTCACTTGCATCTTCGCTCCTGCCCAACGGTGGCACAGCGGCCGGATCGGTCCATTTCCCACAAGGGGGAGAGAGGAGGGGGGAGAGCAAAGCTGCATAGGAGACCGGGCAGTCGATTCCCCCGAAATAACCAAAGCTGCTATTCCTGTTACGCCTATACGATCTCCGGTGCGCTCACCCACGGTTTTCTGCAGCTGCTGACGGAGTAATATGTAGAAGAAAGAGAACCATGAGAGCCGGCAGCTGTCGATCTACAAGTATGTCACTGGACACCCAAAAACTGGCGAGACGTGTTTCGGGGCCAACGGTGTGCATATTCAAAGTTTTTTGGTCCAATGCATGCACCAGGAAACAATGCACGTCGCACTGGATGAGACGTTTCGCAGTCTGGTATTGCACCGGGACTGGGAGAAGTGGGGTTTGTGCTTCCCTGTGCATCCGTAAGATGGTCACCAGAAGTCGCTGTTCTTTAAGAGTGGGGCGGAGCCTGGGTATGCATGGGGTGGTTTAGGCAGTTATGTAATCGCCAGTATTATTTATTGGCATTGAGGCGGTGGTTCTCCGGCAGGAAATTTCCCAACCAGCACGAACCGTCGACCCTTCTATCGTCTCGTCTTTCGACAGCACTGTTTCTCGTCGCCGTGCTCTCGTATCATCGGCCCCCAAGGTCTCCCTTTTGCTCATCCCGTTCTCACTACGTCTCGCCAACAATCCCGGCCCCTGAGCTTCTTAGCGCTCGACTCAAACCACGCACCGCTCCTGGGGACACACGCCGGCGAAGAAAGCGCTTTCAACCCTCCAGTCGGTGAAGCACAGGTAGATATCGCGGCTTGGATGCGGCCGTGATGGCAAGTTCAAGCAGCGTTCGAGATGTCATCCGCAGGTTCGTGCCAGCCGTTGCTCTCCTCGTCTGGCAGCATATCTACTGCTGTCTGCTTGATCCACTGCTGACCTGCCCAGGAAACTGGTCATCATCGGCGACGGTGCCTGCGGCAAAACAAGTCTTTTGAGTGTTTTCACTCTGGGCTACTTTCCCACGGTTTGTTTCACTCCCTGTTTTCGTGCTCTCCGTGTCGATATCCGTTGCTGACCGCACCCCTTTTACAGCACTATGTATGTCGAACCGTATCTCCGTCATCATGATCGACATGCGCCACGAAATGCCCAACCAATGTGCGCATATTTTCCGAAAATTTGCTGACGACGAGCGCTCTTGGTAGATCCCTACTGTTTTCGAGAACTATGTGACCGATTGCCGAGTTGAAGGCCGGAACGTCCAGCTGGCGTTGTGGGATACCGCCGGACAAGAAGACTACGAGAGGTTAAGGCCACTGGCCTATGCCAAAGCCCATGTCCTCCTGATAGGGTTTTCCGTCGACACGCCAGATTCCTTGGACAATGTGAAGCACAAGGTAGGAGACCTGGGTCCTTGCCCCATTTTCCCGTCTCAACCCCGGATTCGATAAGACGATTGACATTTCTATCGCAGTGGATCGAGGAGGCCACAGAGAGGTGTCCCGGTATACCGATTATTCTTGTCGGCCTGAAGAAAGACCTGCGCGAAGACCCGGTCGCCATCGAGGAAATGCGGAAGCGCAGCCAACGATTTGTGACCAAGCACGAAGGCGAGTCCGTCGCGAAGGAGGTCGGAGCCCGGAAATACCTCGAATGCTCCAGCTTGTCTGGGGAGGGCGTCGATGATGTCTTCGAAGCGGCCACACGGGCAGCACTCCTCACCTTTGATAAGGGCGAGGGCGGTGGATGTTGCGTGGTCTTATAGAGACTGTCAACACGGCCGACGCCCCAAAGGACGCGACAACGTCTGGTGGTGACTGAGCTCCCGATGCAGCGCACGGAAGCAAGAGAGGTCAGGGGAGACACGAGGTTTGTTTTGCCTCCAACGAACTACGACATAAGCTGTATTAATACGTCTTGAAAAACATTGTGAGGCCCGAGGTTGGAAGCACGTTCGATTCTATGCATACCTATCACCTATCAGAATTTTGTTTCGCAGAATGGAGAAACAGACAAGCCGTGCAAGCACGGCACATCTTAGCTTTACTTTTCTTTCGCTCTATTCTTGGTACACGGCGGTGCGAGTTAGACAGCACATGGCAGCAGTGGCAATAATTCACGATTTCTGTAACAAGCAGCAGCGGCATGCATCCTCGCTGGGAGCTGCGCATGAGGGGGTCGCTTTCTCTGTATTGTGCTCTCTCTACCCGTATTATCGTACATCATGGCGGTCATTAAACGCAGCCTCCGGCCCCGCCCGGTCGCGTCCCGCCGCTACCGCTTCCAGTCATGATTCCAAGCCTCCCTCGCGGGCGTCTCTGTCTGCGGGCGTGCATATTCAATGGGTATGCCTTCATGGCGCCAGACGCCCTTCTTTTCCATGGCCACACGGTAGAGGTAGCCCAGGGACCGTCCGCCCGGTCCGGTCGTCTTTCGAAGCTCCTCGCACGCATTGTGCATGCTCTGGTATTGCTGCATCAGCTCCTTTTCTCTCATTTCGCGGTTCTGTCGTCGAAAGAGCAGCCAGGCACGATGTATGGTCCAGTGGCGAAGATAACGGTTCCGGCCCATGCGCAGCGGTGGCGGAACAAATTTGAGCTTGTACATGGCCTTGTCGAGAATCTTGATTTTGGGGTCTCTGTCGGCCGCAAGCCGTTTACCCCGGGACTTGGACGGCGCCTTTGATTTTCCGGCAGGCGGCGCATGAACGGTGGGAGACAGAGAAAACGATCGTGTCGCGGCGGCCAGGCCCGAGACAACGGCGGCCGGGCTCAGCAGCCATGGCAGTCTCGGAGACGCAATTGTAGAGATTTTGGCACGGCGCGCAGCCTGCATTCGCAATGCAGCTGCGCATGTGGAGAATGTAACAGCCATGACGGCGCAAGGGAACCGAGAAGGCGTATGGCGATTAACGGAGCCGAGAAAATATACACCCGGCAAGCGAGAGGTTCACGACTGGAGTGTAGAGAATTTCAGCGACTTCAATGGGGACATTATTGTTCCGGGCCGCCCATACCGCTGACTAAGTTTTTCTGGGTCTGTTTCCAGGCACATGTCACGGAAGTCATTGAGGGCCAAGACGGATACTATCGTACAAGTGCGGAGACCATTATTACGTGAAACATAGATGTATTTGTTTTATTGCCATTCTTCGAGATGTCGTCTTAGATGTGCTACAGACGAAGCCTGCGAGTTCAATAGAATCATTCGGATGCAAATGGCTTCTGGCATACAATGGTAAGATATACTCTTGCTATGTGGGTGAGGCACGTACGACATTTTTGGACCCTTCTATTACGGCACGTTGTCAACACCGAACATGGCAGCACGCTGATGGGGTCTGTTGGCCTGTAGGACTACTGAACTGTGCCATGGAAAATTCTGGTATTAATATTTGTAGGGCGGATTCAGGAAACTTGAAATTTCTCGCTTAGGCCATAAATAATAATATTAGACATGGGTGGGTTTAGCATCCGCTCCACAAGATGCGGAGAAGATATTATAGCATACTCGTAAGCATCCGACAGGTGTGGACGATACTGACAGAGCGACCGTCGAGTGCCAATACTGCCGTGCTAAATCTTTAGCATATTTGAGACTGGCGATGGTATTACTGGGAATTTAGAGGTCTGCCCTTAATGCTGTTGCCTGCATAGTAAGATACCCTGTAAGCTTCTGCTTTCGCACTGGCTGGCAGAAGGATGTTCAGGGTAGTTGAATCCAACAAACACCCCTTTCGCTAACGGATCTGAACCTCACTATCGAGCGTGGTTCTTGAGCGATGCATCCTTTTTTTGTGGTCTGGAGTTCACTCGGGTTTCTTCGATAGACAATCTTCTCAATGGGTCAACTTGGTCACAGGCTAGCTTGTTTGTAGAATCTTCCATAAGGGCGTGAGGTAGTCGTGATTGTTCACGGAACAGATGCTTTTACAGCGACCAACAGCACTGGACGAAACAAAAAAATGCGCCCGAATCACCTGCCTTCTGGTGGGCTACCCGAGATCCAGCCAGCAGCCACGCCTGAGCATGTCGACGGTCCTTTTCGCCCCGTCAAAGTTTGGGTGAGAGATTCAGAGAAGCGCTTTTCGTTCTTCTTTTTCTTTTTTCACATTTGTGAACGCCAAATGGGCATTCTTTGTGCCATGGATTCATAAAAACTTGCGCTGGATGACGCTGATGAATTAAAGTGGCGCAGCCCCCCCCGTGGCTGGGGCCCCAGGATTAAGCAATGTTACAGAATTCCGTCCCCGACCGGACGGCAGGGAAAGCATCTTTACATCTTCACAAACAACTGTGCCTTCCACACACGACAAGTCACAACCGGTAGACCCTAGGGTTCGAAAGCCGGTGGAGCGATGATTATCTGCAACTAGCAACTAGCAACTAGCAAGGGATATTGCCGTCTTGATACTTTTCCTTTTCGCCGGTCGAACAACGATCCGTCCAAAGCGGGGATGTGATTAACGCCACGAGCATCGCTCCCTTTTTATCTATCCATCCGCCTGCGTCTTCATCCCGCCCACGTGCTACTGGCACTGTCTCGTCTTTCATCATGACTTGGGAACTTACTCGACGCCGGCTTTCTCGGTCGGTCAACAGCAAGTTCATATTTGGTCGCATAGTCAGTCTCCCTGCGATTTCCACGCTCTGCCGTGTGTCCCTATGCCGGTGGCGTCATCGTTCCCGAGCCTGGCGCCTGCAGACATCGCCGTCTTGTGCTGACCGTGAACCAGCCGCTCCTGCACGCCATCATCTTCCTTATTGAGATGGGCATCGTGGCAAGGCTGAGTGCCAGATTTAGTTCGTGCTATGAAGAACGACCGGGTACGTCACGGTCGCTGTGCCGCCCATGTTTTCCCTGCCGCTGCTGTGGTGGCATCTTCTCCTCTACGCGAAATGGGCCAGCCTTTCTGACTCTGTCCTGCCATGTCTAGTGCTCACGATGATGGTGACAAATGCGGTGCTTGGTGGCATTGCTGACACCGTGGCCCAATCCATCACGGCCATGCGACAACGCTCGCCTCGAAAGGGCATGGGAACAAAGGATGATTCCATCTCCATCGAGATCCACGAACTCGACGGAAAGAATTCGTTCTTTGACGGAGATCTGATCTCGGCATCCAAGATTCTCCCGCCGCAGTTCGACTTTGAGCGTCTTACGCGCTTTATGGCATATGGCTTCGGCATGGCGCCGCTGCAGTTCAAGTGGTTCCGCTTCCTGGAGCGGTGCTTCCCTATTACAAAGACCAGTGCATTTGCCCCGGCCACGAAGCGAGTGGTGTTCGACCAGCTTATCTTCTCTCCGGCCAGTACGTCCCCCCCCCCTTTCCTCTCCCCTATGGCGAAAATGCGACCGAGAGTTGCACTGCGGTCTGCTGACATGTTGCTTACCTGCCTGCTTCCACAGGTATCGCCTGGTTCTTCGTTGCCATGACGGTCGCCGAGGGTGGAAGCCGTCGGGCGGTCCAGACCAAGCTGAAGGAGATGTACGTGCCGACCTTGAAGGCCAACTTTATCATCTGGCCGGCTGTGCAGATGATCAACTTCCGCCTCATGCCGGTTCAGTTCCAGCTGGTGCGTCCCCCTCTCCCCCTTGACAACAGCTCCCCTCTCTAGGCGTTGACTGCCTGCTAATGCAAAGTGCACAGCCCTTCGTCTCCACCATCGGTATCGCATGGACTGCCTACCTGTCTCTCACGAACGCATCCGACAACACCCAGCCGAGCCGAATGCACACACCGGACTCTCCGAGAATTCGCTTGAGTTAGGCGGCCGAGAAATCGAGAGCGAGACACAATGGTGTGGCAAAAGCAAAGGAACTGCACCATCGGGTCGTCGAGCGCGGGCGTATATATATATGGCTGATGAAACACGGTACATAATGGGCATGGAACAACGGCGCATACCATTCTGCAGCTCGGCACACGTTATCTGCATTGTTGTAATTGCCGCATTCTATTGGCGGGTTCGGGCTGGCGTTCGGGTTTGGAATAACACACACGGTCGAATGGGAATTGAGGGGTATAATTACACGAATACGGACCTCTTGAACGGATGCCCCTCCATTGTTTTGCAAACGTTTTTGGGGCTCTGTTCCCGATTGTGTGACTGACCGCTCATTGTCCCTAAAGCTCTTGCGTAGCTGTCACGTTTGTGCGCGGTTTTAGAGAACATACCACGAGTCAACGTGGGAGAACGTGCGCCACGAAAAGGCGCGAGAAAACATGTCATGAAAAGAATCAGCCAACCATCACGTCACGGCTCAGCATAGTTACAACGCGCTGGGGTGACGGAATTTATATCTTAACAATTTTGACGGTGGATATCAACAGATTCAGATAGACGACTACCGTGGCCAGCCACTATCAGGGTACCTTTAACCCCACCATAGAGAAACTTCCCTCTTCGCGCAGCTGCGTCTTTTATTATTTAAGAAGAGCGCGACGAGTCAGCGGAGCCTAGTTCCGCATCCCTCCTTCCTAGTCCTGCACCCCTCTTTCACCCTCTCTTCTCCCAGACCTATTCGGATCAACGGAGAACAACAACAAATCCCCCTTCCACTCCCCTCCCCCGCCATCGTCATGTCTCTATCCAGCAAGCTGTCGATTGAGGATGTCGACCTGAAGGACAAGCGGGTTCTCATCCGGGTCGACTTCAACGTCCCTCTCAATGCCGAGAAAAAGGTGACCAACACCCAGCGCATTGTGGGAGCTGTTCCGACGATCAAGTACACGCTCGACCATGGCGCCAAGGTCGTGATCCTCATGTCTCACCTGGGCCGCCCCAACGGCCAGCCGAACCCCAAGTTCAGCCTGGCGCCGGTCGTGCCCGAGCTGGAGAAGCTCATCGGCAAGAAGGTGACCATTGCCCCGGACTGCGTCGGCCCGGCGGTCGAGGAGCTGGTGGCCAAGGCCAGCCATGGCGACGTCATTCTTCTCGAGAACCTGCGCTTCCACATTGAGGAGGAAGGCAAGGGCGTCGACGCAGCCGGCGCCAAGGTCAAGGCGGACAAGGCCAACGTGGAGGAATTCCGCAAGGGCCTGACCAAGCTCGGCGACGTCTATATCAGTGAGCCCCCCCCCCCCCAGGGTTTCTTCCTTCTTTGCCTCCATGCTAATGTCTTCTCTAGACGATGCCTTTGGCACAGCCCACCGCGCCCACTCGTCCATGGTCGGCGTGGAGCTGCCGCAGAAGGCGGCCGGCTTCCTGATGAAGAAGGAGCTGGACTACTTTGCCAAGGCGCTGGAGAGCCCCAAGCGCCCGTTCCTGGCCATCCTCGGCGGTGCCAAGGTCTCGGACAAGATCCAGCTGGTCAACAACATGCTGGACAAGGTCAACACGCTCGTCATCTGCGGCGGCATGGCCTTCACCTTTAAGAAGACGCTGTACAACGTGGCCATTGGCAACTCGCTCTTTGACGAGGCCGGCTCCAAGACGGTCAAGGAGCTCCTGGACAAGGCTGCCAAGAACGGCGTCAAGGTCGTGCTCCCCGTCGACTACATCACGGCTGACAAGTTCGACGCCAACGCTGTCACCGGCACGGCGACCGACAAGGACGGCATCCCCGATGGCTGGATGGGTCTGGACTGCGGCCCGGAGAGCATCAAGCTCTACCAGGAGGCCATCAGCAGCGCCGAGACCATCCTCTGGAACGGCCCGCCGGGCGTCTTCGAGTTTGAAAAGTTTGCCAACGGCACCAAGGCCACCCTGGACGCGGCCGTCCAGGCGGCACAGAGCGGCAAGGTGGTCATCATCGGCGGCGGCGACACCGCCACCGTGGCGGCCAAGTACGGCGTGGAGAAGAAGCTCAGCCACGTCTCCACCGGCGGCGGTGCCAGCTTAGAACTGCTCGAGGGCAAGGCTCTTCCGGGCGTCGTCGCGCTCAGCACCAAATGAGCAAGCCCGCGGCTTACTTGCTGGCCTGCCTCCTGCGAGAAAAATAAAATAAAATAAAATAAAGAAATGACTGGAGTGCGAGCCGCATCTCTCGGCGGGTCTTCATGGCGCAGGATGTCTGAAGACGGAAACCTTGTAGAGTATATCTTCATTGCCTATCTTAGCTCTAGAATAACGAATCTAGCGGCCCACTGGCATTGTGGCACATTTCTTGAAGAGGGCAGCACCGCTGGCACCGATTCTTCCTCTCTTGCTCTCTCTTTTCTGGAGGGTGGGTGTCCTGTCCTGCCCTAGGTGGCCTTGCCGTGATCACCTTCTCTTCGCTGCCTCGACCTTTTTGAGCTCCTCCCTAGTAAAAAGAACAAGCAGTTAGACAATGTGCGTCTGAGGAGAGAACGAAACAAGGGATGCACTGCGGAGAAACAACGAGGCAAACAATGGGGAGGCGAACCCCCCCCCCCAAACGCAGCATAGACGGGGTCCGGACATACTTTAGCTGCGTAGAAAAGTCATCGCTGGTGTCGTCGTCGTCCCACGACTCGTCCCACAGGTGCTTCGTGGCGCCTTCCGTGGCTGCTTCCGTATCCTCGGTAGCCCAGTCTGTGCGGGCAGAATCCAGTTAGCAAAAAGCAAAAAAAAAAAACGTGCTGTGAAATTGGCAGCCGGCCCACGGGACCGTAGAAGCGTCCCATCTGGCCGGGCGTGGCGCATGTGTAGGCCGTGCGGTCCGAGACGAAGCGGATCATCGACGCCACGTACCGTCCACAGGAAAGTCCTCAAACTCGTCGTCCTCCTCCAGAGCCGCAGACTTTTGCGTCTTCTGCTCCGGCTTGTTGTCGGCAGAGGCCGAAGCGGATGGTTTCTCGGCGTGGCTCGCGCTTGGTGATGAAGCCATGGCGGTAGGATGTGGAGAGAGAGAGAGAGGGTGTGTATGTGTTGTGATTTGTGTGGATGGAGTCCGAGTGGATGCCGCCTTTGGCTCGCTTTCGAGTTTGTTCGGTTCACGACGTCGCCAGGCGAGAGCAGGTAGGATCAGTCATGCAAAGCTGTCTGGACGCCATCTGCAGGGAAACTAGGCAGATCCACGTTGACGATGGCCCTTAGCCGCATTGACACCGCCTTCCGAAAACGGAAGCTACCATGGCAGAATTCCTACCAAGGGATGTTTTGGTGACGTGATAGGCTGACGATTGAAAGTGGATGGTATGCCTCGATCTGGTCCAATGTCCAATAAACTAGACGGTCGGGGCAGGTGGTATTGCAGAGGCAAGAAGGCAAGAACGCTCTTTGCTGTAAAGGCAGGAAGGACCTACCGGAGAGGCCAGCGGAGTTTGGTCGCGGCATGAATGCTAACGCCGCACGCCTCCGTCATCAATGCCCATTAGCAGTGTAGGTGGGGCATCGTTCCTGCAGCCTTTCACTATGACAGGTATCTTGCTCGTATCTTGTTCGTATTCCCCATAGCTGATGGATGGAGATGACGGAAGCATAGCGTGCTGCCCCTATGCGAGGCGTGGAGGCAGACAAAGACGGTGGACTCTGCGAATCAAGAGAGGCCCTGTCGCCTGCACAGGGGCGCAGCGTTTTTATCCAAGCTCTTCTGCGCCATGCTTCCCGCCGTCTTACAGCCCATATTACCAGCTCTGTTTCAAGCCCTGTCAACCCCGAATTCCTCCGCCCCACCAGCTCTAGCCAAGCTTTCTGCTATTAGCTAGCTTCCCACTGAGCCGAAGAAGGGCAGCTCGCTCTCGAACTGCTCTGATTGGGATTCTTCCTTTTTTTCTTTTTCCAGCGTCTGTTCCTGCCGGAATACCACTGCACAGACCTTGTCTGCATCTATACTTGCGTTGCCCCCTCCCCTCCCTCCCCTCCCCCCCCTCCCTCTCTTTATCGTCTGCTTTTCCCGGAGCAGCTTGGAACCATGTCGGCTCTGAGGGGTTGGTTCCGCGGAGGCTCCGGAAGGCCCAGTTCCTCCGGCTCCAGCCCCGTTGCGTCTTCTTCTTCGTCTGTCGCTGCCGTGGCAGGCGGGAATGAGAGAAGCCCGGCCGAGCAGGAGGTCTTGGACATGGAAGACGCCATGGCAGCAGCTGCTCTGATTTTGAACGACAATATCGACGGCGCCGAGGCTCGTCTTCGCGAGCACAAGGACAGATCGGCCTTTCACCAGCTCGGGCTGTCCGTGGCGATATTCATGTGCTCCGTGCTTGGGTTTGAAAAAGACATCATGGCTGAAGCCACGAACCGGCTATTCGAGTGCGAGGCGCGGTCTTTGTCCGACATGCGGAAAGCCCAGAAGACAGCCGGCGGTAATGGATCTTCCTCGGCTCCGGCTCCGGCTCCGCCTTCGGCTCCGATCTTCCCCCCGGGCACCGAGTTTGCGCTGGTCCATGCCGAGACGCAGCTCATGCTGGCCGTGGTGTCGGTTCTGCATGAAAGCTTGACGGAGGCGATCAAAGGCTTCTACAAGCTGCGCAAGGCTTTTATCGCGCTGAATGAAATCATGGAAACGGAGGCCAGATTACTCGGAGGCCGAGACGCCGCGACAACCAATGGCCTTCACCACAACCACACGCCGTTTTCCGAGGATGTTATGCCGGGCAGCTTTGACGATGCCGAGTTTGTTGATTTAGAGTCGAACAGCGGAAGTGGAGAGGACACAGCCCTCGGCGGGAGCGATTCGTCGCCCAGAACAGCTGCACCTGCAGGGGCTCAAGAGAAACCGCCGGCCAGCGACCTTTCTGGAGCCGCCGCCGCCGCCGCCTCTGCCAGTTCGACGTCTGTCGCTGCGAACCGAGGCCTCGCAGACGGGTCGCGCTCTGCCGTGTTCACCCATCCCATTGATGTCTTTGTCCATTCCGGTGCCAACATGTGCTTTGGAATGCTGATGCTGATGATTTCCATGGTTCCGCCCGCCTTTTCACGGCTGCTGTCCATCATTGGCTTCAAGGGCGACCGCAGCCGGGGTGTCCAGATGCTCTGGCAGAGCACAAAATTTGCCAACATCAACGGGGGCATGGCTGGGATGGTCCTGCTGGCCTATTACAACGGACTGGTCGGGTACTCGGACATTCTCCCCACGGATGCCGATGTCCGGGAACTGTCGGATCCCGGCGAGATCGTCGGCTACCCACGGGACCGGTGTCGCGACCTCTTGGCGCACATGAAGACGCTCTATCCAGACAACATGATGTGGCGGCTGGAAGAGGCCAGGGCGCTGGCAACGCACCAGAGAGCGGATGAAGCCGTAAAGATTCTTTCCAACCAGCGCGACGGCCGCATGCTGCAGATCACGGCGCTGACCAAGTTTGAGCTGGCGCTCAACGCCATGTGCGTCATGGAATGGCAGCTCATGCGCGACACGTTTGTGCAGTGCGTCGAGCTTAACAACTGGTCGCACGCCATGTACTACTACAACGCAGGCTGCGCCGAGCTCGAGATGTACCGGGACGCGTTCCACGAGGCGTCCCTGCTCGCCCGAGACCCCAGCAAGAGCGAAAAACAGCTTCTGGCCGAAGCCGCCGCCGCCCGGCACAAAAAGGTGGCCGAGTCCTACCTGCGACAGGCGCCCAAGATGGCCGGCAAGAAGAAGTTTATGGCGAGGCAGATGCCGTTTGACGCGTTTGTGACCCGCAAGCTCGCCAAGTGGGAGGAGCGAGCAAAGGCTCTGAACGTCGACCTCGTGCACGCCATCGGCGCCAGTCCCGCCCAGGAAATGGTGTATCTCTGGAACGGCAGCAAGCGAATGCCCCCCGCGCTGCTGGAAAAGGCCCTGGCGTGTCTGGCATGGGAGAGGTGCACGGCGACGTCCAGCACCGTCGTGGAGAATTTCCAGTCTGCGCCGGACGAGAGCGCCATTGCGAGCCTCTGTCGCGTGTCCCTGCTGCGGTCACTGCGGAGGTTTGACGAGGCGCGGAAAATACTGCAGGAAGAGGTGTTGTCACACGATCGGTAAGTCCCTTTTCTCATACAGGAATGAAGAAACACCAGAACTGACAAAGGCAGCTCTGCATTCAAAGGGCCGACAAAGGACGACTACATTCTTCCTGCAGGCTACTATGAGGCCGCCGTCCTCTGCTGGTGTGAGGCCTGCGACACGGCCACAGCGGCAAGCCCATCGGGAGCAGACGCTGCTGAGACGCCGAGGCAAAAGAAGATCAACGAGTGCCTGTCCTACCTGGAAAAGGTGGCCAGCTGGGAGGCCTTTATCTTGGATGCACGCATTGGCATGAGAGTGCAGACAGCCCTGGACACGATCCGCTGGATAAAGCAGAAGAAGCACTGGGCGTAGGATGGAAGGTGCGGGCTTTGAATTTTGATGGGGGGCGGGACTTCGTCCACAGTGACCACGGCCGGTCAACGGAGGAAGACTGCAGTGGGAAATTGACTAGATCACTCACTTTCTCGCCTGGCATGTTTGCATAGAATATAGACGAGCCCATAGCCAACAGGATAACGTATGCATCTAACTAAAGCAATTGGAAAGCGGGATAGTAGCGGTGGGCTTCATTCCCAGCCGGGCAGCCTCCTAATGCAAGCACGCAAATCTAAGCTTGAAAAAAAAACGTCACCCTGTCCACGCCTGGCCTGCGCTGTTCCATTAACATAAACGTCGCAGAAGAATGCATGCTGCTGTCTATTGGCTAGAGTCGTTGGACGATCCTCGTCCTGCGCCGCCTCCCATCATCGACCGTGCCCTGAAGAGAAGCAATGTCAGCTAACCACAAGGTCATACATATACCAAAGAGCGTGAAGGTGGTGTTGGGGGGGGTGCACTCACATGTCTGCAATGTTAGGGTCGGACATCAGGGCGGAGAGGTCGGGCATGCCGCCGCCGCCTCCAAACTGGTTGGCCATCTCCCGCAGCCGCGGGTTGCTCATCAGGTTGGACATGAGGTCGGGGTTGCTCATGAGATTCTGGGCCATGGACGAAAACATCGGGTTGTTCATGATGGAGCTAAAGTCGGGCAGGCCGCCACTGTCGCCGCCGGCACTCCTGCCGGCACCGCCGCCACCAAACATGCCGGCCAAGTCGGCGAGTCCGCCGCCGCCGCCGTCGCGCGTGCCCGTCGCCGAGGGGGTGGTCTCGTCCAGCTGGAGCTCCTCCACCCTCCGCCTGGCGGTCTCGAAGCCCTTCTTCATGGCCTCGCTGCCCCCGTTGCCCTCGTACTCGATGCCCTTTTGGTAGGCCTCCATGGAGCCCTTGGCGTCGCCGAGGGCAAACTTGGCCAGGCCCAGCCGGCTCCACGCCTTGGTGTAGCGCGGGTCGATCTCCACGGCCGTCTCGGCGTCGGCCTGGGCGCTCTTGTGGTCCTTGGCGGCGCTGTAGGCGGCCGCGCGGTTCGACAGGAAGATGGCGTTGCCCGGGTTGAGCGCGAGGGCCTGGGTGTACAGATCAATGGCGCTCGCATAGTCCTTTTGGGCCATGGCCGCGTTGCCCTTGGACTTGAGGCCTTCGGCCTCCTTCTTGGCCTCGGCGCTCACGGGCGCGGGCGCTGCAGCGGATGCGGACGCGGACGCGCCAGCAGGCTTGGACGCATTCTTGAGCTTTTCGTAGACGCTGTAGATTTTGAGCAGGTTTTGGTCGCCCACGGCTTCGGCCACGGCGGCCTTGTCGGAGGCGTCGATCTTGAACGAGTCGGAAATGCAGTTGATGGCCACTTCGATGTTGTCGCCGTCATCGGCCGTGAGGGTCCCGTCCGACTTTGACGCAGAGAGAAAGTCACAGATCGCCAGCGCCAGGCGCTGTTTTGACGTCAATGCCTGCAGAAGAGCGAAGCCGTCGTAAGCAGATGTTGACCAGCCGTTGGAGGCAGAATGAGGAGAACCAGTGGGACATCCGAAAGAAGAAACTCACCATCGTAAAGGATTTCTCCTGTCCTGTATTCTGAAAAATCTCTTGCTCGTGAGGAGGAGAGAACCAGGATGTGCAGTGGGCAAAGCAAGGAGCGACAGATATGCAGGCCTAAGCACCCTAAAATGTATGAGGCTTTGGCGGGGTAAAGCAAAGCAAGGTTGGACATGAAGGGAAAAGTGGAGCAGTGTCTTGCCATTCACGTGAACGGGACGAGGCAAACGCCACCCGAAGCCCGATCTAGAACAGGCAAGAAGCCATCATATCTTAGCTGGCTCGGCTTTCAATGTTGCCCATCTGCATATACACATATCTCCTCCCCCACCCACCTCCACCGCAGTTCCACCTCGATGCGAAGAACCTTGGTGCAGGAAGCTCCAGCTGACGAGTCCGCACCCTAGCACCTGATATATGCAGAAAGCGGCTCCACCGGCAGGATTCGTGCTCGTGGTAAGCCGAGATCCATCTGCTCTGTTCTTATTTCGCCACGCTAAAGTCGAAGAATGCTATGACAAGCCGTGCTTCCCGCTGCAAGTAGTGCTTGTGCCAGGAAACGACGCCCGATCCGATCCTCCTTGCCAGCATGGATCGCGCATCGCCGCCCGACACGGGCCGCTCGACGCCCACGCCCACGCCGACTCCAGCCGAGACGAACCCCAAGTCTTGCTTCATCTGCCTCCAGACGTCGGCCGAGACACCAAACGAGCCCTGGGTGACCCCGTGCCCGTGCACGCTCGACGTACACGAGGCCTGCATGCTGCGATGGATCTCCGAGACCGAGGCGTCCGGTGGCGGCCGATCGAAACTGCGCTGTCCGGCCTGCAACAGTCGCATCCAAGTTCTGGAGCCGTGGGATCCGGTTGTTGCGCTGGGCGATAGCTACCACAGATTATACAGCCGGGCCTCCCCGTTTTTCCTCGTGTCCATCTTCATGACAATGGGTATTGCTGGTTCCGGCTATTACGGATTCCAGTCCATGCTTCTCTTTGCAGGCGCCCCCAAGACTCTCAGCTGGCTGGGCCTCCGCAAGACGGTGGCATCGGCTGCCCGTGTGCCTCTGCTGTCGTGGAGACACGGCATGGCCTTGATCTGCAAACTATTCCTGCTAAATCTGATTGCCCCCTGCCTCTTGCTGCAGAGGGCCTTGCCGAGTTTAGGGAACCTGATTGCGCTCCCGGCCTCTTTTCTGGTAGGCTTTTTTTTTCTTTTTTTTTTTTTCTTTTTTCTTTCAAACTCGACAACAACCGTTTATTGACATATTTAGTACGGCTCGGCTCTTATTTCACGAAAAAAGCTGCCCACCTGGCCGCCTTCTCCGGAATGGGCCCTGGCCATGATGCCATACGTTAGTTTTGCCTACTCGAGTGCCTACTACGACCTCTTTGGCTCTCTGGAACGAAGGCTCAACCAGGCTCTGCGAGGGCGGCCGGCCAGAAACGAAGTGCCCGCAGCGGCCCCGGGAGTGGTCGCCAACGGCGACCACGAAGCCATGGGCGAGATGGCACCACGAGGAGAAGGCGTGCTGGCTGCCGTGCGCAGAGTCGGCCAAGCTATGGCACGGCTCTTGCACAACGACGACATTGCCATAGAAAATGTAGGCGCGGCTGCCGAGTTTGGCAATGGCCAAGACATTGAGTTCCAGCTGGAAATCGTGGTGGGTCATGGAGGCGAAGAAGCAGAAAACGAGGATGCTCCACCCGCAGATGGCCCCCAGGAGCCAGTAAATGACGATGCCGCACAGCCGCCTCCTGATATCCAGCGTGGAAGACAGCCTCCTGTCGAAGCTGGGCCAGCCGGTAATGGTGACGAAAACAACGACAACAATGTCAACAATAACAATGGCAACAATGGCAATGATGGCAACAACAACAACAACAACATGAATGTCAACGGAAACAGAAACAACGAAGTAGTCGGCGATGCAAACCGAGCAGTGGCCCTGTTCGCGGATATATTGTCGGCATTGACGACGCAGCTGCTGCTTCCTCGCATTTCTGCTGCGGCCGGCCAGCTGCTGGAGACCGTCCTGCCCCGTTCCTGGGTGACACGCCCGCCCTATCGGAAGCCGGCGGGCCTGCTCCAGGAGCAGTGGGGTCGGAGCCTTGTCGGAGGCTGCCTCTTCATTGTGCTGCGAGACGCCTTGAACCTGTATGGCAAATACCGACGGGTCCAAGTGAAGCGGCTGCGGAAAATCAAAAACGTCAACCGCCAAAGACGATAGCTGGACAGAGCGACCACATATTACCGCATCGTATTTACAGAAAAGCAAGCAATCCAAAGCTAACGCAACGAGGCAACAGCGCCGCACAATACATACTACCCCCCACGAAATTAAAAAGGGGCATTTTGCACGCAGCTTTACTGTACATGATTCTCATAGCTCCTTGCTGGTAACTTTGAAGACGGCGCTTCCACTTCCCGGTCGGCTCACAATGACGGCCGCTTCTTTCTGCTCGGGCGTCAGCTCCCGCTTTGCATAGTACTCCTTCTCCCAGGCCGCCGTGATGGCCGACACCTTGTCCGCGGGGACGAGGTGGACGGTGCATCCGCCCCATCCGGCGCCGGTCAGACGACTGCCATAGCTTCCGGCCTCGCGGGCAATGACACACAGCTGGTCGATCTCGGGGCAGCTGCACTCGTACAGGTCGCGACACGAGTCCTGGGTGGCGTTGAGCATGGCGCCCAGCTCGGCATTGTATGCGGACGTGTCGTCGCCCTGGGGATGGCGGGACTCGTCGCCCAGCAGCGCCATGAACTCGAGCACGCGACGGGCCTCGGTGAAGACGTGGCGGGCGCGCTGCTGCAGCTTGAAGCGCTCGGCCCGCACGGGGAAGCGGGACATGTACCGTTTGTTCATCTCGTCCACGGTGATGCCCAGGACGCCGGCAATCTCCTCGCGCGTGTAGCCCTCCGCCTGGGTCAGAGTTGTGTCGACCAGGCGCAGCAGCTCGTCCAGCTCGCCCTTGGGTGTCGTCGGCTGGGCTCCCTTGGCCTTTTGGAGAGCAAAGTACGTCTCGTGGAAGCCGTGCAGGCTGGATCCCAGGGGTCCCGAGTCCGCGGGGAGCACGGTGCCGGGGGGGTTGAGCTTGGCGTTGAGGTAGTTGGCCGCCAGGGTGCATTCCACGACGCGCAGGTTGTAGTTGACGGGGCCGGTGACAAACTTGTCGGCGGCCACAAAGGACTGGGCGATGAGGAAGCACACCTCTGGGTTGGTGCGGGGGAAGAAGACGGGGCGGGCAGACAGCTCAGGGGTGAAGGACACGAACAGGGCGGAGCCCTGCTCCGAGAACACAGAGGCGGACTGGTCCATTCTGGGAGGTCAGCAGAGGGGAGGAGACGAGGAGGGGAGGAGGAGACGGGAGGAGGAGACGAGACGAGGAGGAGAAAAGGAGGAGGGAGGAAATCAGACTTACCCGCCCGCGTTTACGCCCACACTTCGCTCGCTGACAATGGCCAGCTCTGTGAGCTCCGTCTTGTCGACGATGGTGTCCCCGTTGGCCACCATGACGGCGAGGGCGCTGGTGGCCGTGACGGCCGCGCTGGAGCTGAGCCCGCCGCCCACCGGCACGGTGCCGTCCATCAGCACCTGCATGCTCTTGGGCTTGAAGCCGGCGCCGTGCTTCTTGCGCAGGAGCTCCAGCGCGCCGCGGAGGCCGCTCTTGAAGTAGTTGGTCCACTCGTGCACCGTGTCGTCGATCTCGACGTCCGCGTAGGGAATGTTAAACTCTTGCGCGTGGAAGCGGTCGCTCTGCACATTGGCAATCTGGATCTTGTAGGTGGAGGCAGGAGCTGCAGCTGCGGCTTCCGCATCGGGAATCACACGCAGGGCAATGAGGCAGTCGGCCGTGATGGCCATGGGCAAGACGCTGTACAGCGAGTAGTCTATGTGCTCGCCAATGATGTTGACGCGGCCCGGACTGCGGGCCACAAACTCGGCCGCCTGGCCGTAGCGGGCCTCGAACTGGGCGAGCAGCTGCTGCCACCGTGCCGTCTGTGCCTCGACGACATCGCTCGAGTATATGTCGCGGAGCGACTGGACGACCGGGATGGGCTTGGACATTTTTGAGTAAAGTGCAGAGGACGACAGGACGGGCCAAGGGTGGGTGCGAGAGTGCTGTGTAAAAGAGGTGCGGGGAGCTGAGAGAGGTACGGAGAGCTATGAGAGGGGTGCGGAGAGCTGTGGGAGAGGGAGAGAGAGACAACGCAGGGGAGGGAGGGAAGGGGGAAGCTGCGGACTCGCTGCGCAGGATATGTCCCTCTCAGATACAAATACAGTGGCAGGCGCTTGTGGAGGTGTCGGAGTTCAGACGAGGGAAGCACGAGAGCACCAGCAATGGCCGCAGGCGCAATTCTGGCCGCCGAGGTGGGATGAGGAGACGAAATTGCGGGGCTCCGAAGAGGCGGGCACGCTTTCGCGACGTTACTGTCAGCAAATTGGGGTCGCGACGACAGTAGTCGGCCTGGGGGCGACCTCGAAGCGACCTCGAAGCGACCTCGACGCACCGGGCATCGTCCAGCACGACTGACTAGACCGGAGGGGGAGGAGGAGGGGGATGGAGGGGGGATCAATAGGGTGACATAACAGGCTAAACTCGTCGAGGACAAAAAAAAGAGGCTTGCGCGACTGCGGTATAGGACCTGGCCGACCGGCAAAGCACCTGGTTCCTGGTTTCCACATGCTCTCGGCGTATCGGGGATCGTCGGGGCCGCTATACGAGCGTATAGCCGTATGGAGCCGTAATATGGAAAGCCTACGATAGTTTTGCATGCTGCCCAGATGGAGGTGGAAAAAAAAAAAAGGCGCAGGTGAACAGCAAAAAAAAATACATGACCCCTCACCTGATTCATTCCTACAAAAGGTAAAGATAATATTTGTACGAAGTAAAAAGATACAAATACAATTACACACCGGCCCCCGACCCATTAATACCCGCCCGAAACGCGACAAATCAAGCCAAAAAACGCGACAAAAAACCCGCTCCAGCCTTGGAAGCCCGCCCGCCCACCGCAGCTGTTTTTTTTTTTTGCCACCTCACCTCTGCCCGTGTCGTCATAGCAGGACCGAGTCGTTGATGTGCAGCGCTTTGGTCCAGCGGGGGAGCTTTCTATCCCGCTCAAACATGAAGCCGCAGTTGTTGCATAGCGTCTGTCGGTCAGCGATGGCCAGAAAATATGTAGAAGGGAAGAAAGAAAAGAAGGGAAAAAAAAACAAAAAACAAGAAAAAAAAAAAAGACGGGACATGATATGCTTACCCTGGGTCCATGAGGGCCGTCGCGGACTGCCCACACGCTGGTTCCCCACACACGGCAGTGCGCACAGCGCCAGCCCGCCCGCTCGTTGTCAGCCAGGGTGCCGCCGCCGCCGTAGCCGCCGCCGCCGTAGCCGCCGCCGCCGTCGCCGCCTCTGCTCGCATCCGGAGTGCCCCGGCCCCCTGGCGTTCCCGACCGGCCCAGGGGCGACAGGCTTCGGAACCGCCGCTTCTTTTTGCTTCGCTCGCCGCGACCCATGCGCTCCTCTTCCTGCTCCACCAGGCCGCCAAAGCCAAAGCCAACCGGGACGCCGCCGGCCATACCGGTGTTGCTGCTGAACCGCGCGGTTTCCCGGCGCAGGCGCCGCAGCTGCCGCTCACGGTCGCCTTCCCGCTTCTCGATTTCTTCTTTCGAGAGCGTCTCCAGCTTGGGCTCCCACTCGTCGCCCAGGTGTTCTGGGTCGTAGCGCCAGCCGGCGCCCTCGCCCGCCGCGGAAATGGCCGCGTCGTTGGGGAAATCGGTCAGGCTGCCCGCGCCAAACCCGCCCACGAGCCCGCCCGACTCGCAGGCCTCCTTTTTCAGCCGCAGCACCGCCTCGTAGATGGCGTGCGTCATCGCCGGCACCCATTCGCCCGACAGCCCCAGGTCCGCACACGTCTGCTTGGCAAAGGCCTCTGCCGTTCCTGGCGGGTGCAGCAGGGACCACTCAAACTTGTCCGTGTACAGCCGCGACGACAGGTTGATGGTGAGGTTGACAATGCACCGGTACGTGTCGTCGGGGTTGTACTCGTCCGAGTCGGGATGTATCGCCGTGGCCGACGCCGACACGTCGTTGGACGCAAGGGGCGTGTGCGGACCGGTGGCCCTCGACCCAGCAGCGCCGTTGCCGTTTGTCAGCGGCGTGTCGGAGCGGCTAAAGGACGAGAGGTACGGAGCCGGCGTGGCAGAGTCGCGGGTCGTCGTCGCTGCTGGGGCCGGGCCGGGCGGGCCCGTCGGCGTGTGAAACAGCGGATGCAGGGCCACCCCGGCGTATTCTTCCAGCTGCGTGCGAATCTGCCGGCTGATCTCGGCCGCCACCGGGCTGCGGATCGGGAGGTCCAGGTCCTGCGTGAGCCCCAGCGCAAACTGGTCCGTCGTGATCAGCGTCTCGTGCAGGTTCCACAGGAACGTGTCGCGCAGGCGATATGGCGTGGTCATCTCGGGCTGCCGGTTCAGCGGGTTCGTCATGTCAAACTGCATGCTGGCGTTGATGGCGCCAGGCGGCGGGCCAATGGGCGGACCGAGAGGCGCCAGCGGGATAAAGGCCGGAATGTCGACGTCGATGCGGATGGGAATGAGCGTCAGGGGCAGACACGCCTGCGCGTAGTTGGCCATGTCCGAGCGAGGCAGCCTTGTCTTGCCCTGCCAGTCTCGCCACACACCCTGCACCTCGACCGGCTCCGTCGTCTCTTTGCACACTTTTTCGCTGACCTCCGCTTTGCCCACGCTGTCGTCACGTCGCAGGTTCCGCAGGCCTGATGGCCGCCGCCGCAAGTCATCGTCGTCGTCGTCGTAGTCGTCGAACCCGTCTTCGGCGTAGTTTATTATGGTCGTGCCGCGCTTGGTCGTCTTGGGCGCCGCGGGCGCGCTGGGATTTACGGGGACGAGGAGAGAGTTGTTGTAGGTTCGCAATCGAGTCGCGTACGAGGACCAGTAGGCCTGCGGCACCGAGCTTGTGTTGCTCATCGTGAATGGCACGAGCTGCTCATATCATGCCGCTGGCCGGCGCGCAGAGGGATGGACGTTGGCAGCAGGATGGCGCTCGATGTCCAGATGCGAAAAGAAACGTTTGGCGCAGAAAGAGGCGACAAGAAACACGCAGAGAAGGATGCGATGTTTTGGAGTGGATGATGCAATTATTCTGCTGCGACTTGCCAGGTTTGTCGCGTTCTAAAATTTGCATTCTCGCGTACTGGTATTCAATCACATGACCACATCCAGGACCCACTTATGACGGGCGCTTGCCACAGCAGACCCATGTCCACTCTTGTATCTTACATACTCGTAGTTTCCGTGTAAGACACAAGTATTAATACCGATTGGCAGATCAAATAGACGGGCTGCTCTCCTCCTCGTAGGATAGGCATAGGGCGCAACTTTGCACGAGGAAGGAACGATGGGCTTCCAGCTGGCACATGCGGATGGCGCATGTGAATGTACATGGCGTGGCGACTGTGCTGTGTGGGAGATACGAGTACAGTTAGAAGGAACGATGGGGCAGTGGTCCTGCACAAAACCAGAAAGTTGGCGTTCGCAGGCAGGTGTCTGAGATGGCGCGAGATTATCACAGCGAACAGGGAAGGAGCGAGCGCAAATCGCCTGTCTGCAGTACTGTCGTGCATGTGACGTCGTAGTCGTCCTGGCTGATGTGGGTCGACGACTCCTTGTAAACATCGTGCACGCGCACACACATCTTGTTTTACGTCTGCTGTCGAACACAGAGAAAGAGGTGATACGAACAACAGAACTTCTCACCAGATACGATCCGTGATGGCCGGAAGCCGTGACCAGACCGAGTCCGGGGACGCCGCCGAGCGCACGCCGCTGCTCCCCGGCGGCTCTGCCCACACAGAAGCTCCAGCTCCCACCAACCCGCCTTCTACGTCTGTGCCCACGCCACCTTCGGCACCACCCAGCAGCACGAACAAGGAACCCGCCGACGTCCCCTCTCCGAAGCCACAGGAACCCCCGCACGATGCAAGCCCGGCACCGGGTCGCGATGCGCCGACCGAGCTCGATATGGGATCCGCGTGGGGGGCGCCGACGGGAAACCCGCCCCGCACGCCCAACGACGAGAATCTTGTCATTTTCCGACGGGCCGTGGGCATCAACGACGTCCTGGCCGGCGGCGACTCGGCGTTTTCCAATGTCGAGGAAGGGCACAAGACCGCTTCGGGCCTGTACAAGACTGTCATCAAAGAAAGACGCACCAAATCCATCTACTTTACCGTGCTGAACAGCCTCATCTACGCGGCCCACGTGCTGCAGATCCTGGTGGGGGCGGCTCTGACGGCCCTCGGGCCCCAAGCCGGCAACTATGTCGTGGCCATTACGTCGCTGGGCGCCCTCAACACGTTTATCGCCGGCGTCCTGGCCCTGATGAAGGGACAGGGCCTGCCAGAGAGGCTGCACAAGGACGCCGTCGAGTTTCGCCTTCTGCAGGACTGGATCGAAGAGACGGACGCGCTGCTGGCCGCCGGCGTCATCGGGAGCGATCGTCGGGAGGTCGGCCAGCTGGTGGAGCTGACCTTTAAAAAGTACAATGCCGTGCTGGCAAACAAGGAAAACAGCAATCCCGAAAACTATGTGCGCCAGCGGCCCGAGGGGGGCCAGGACCGCGAGATCCACGGTGTGCCCGGAGCTCCTCCCGCCAGTGGCGAGAGCGGTGCGAGCGACAACGCCTTGGCCCGGCTCAATGTGGCCGGCGCTCTCTGAGTGCGGTGGGAGAGCAGTGAGAGAACTGGCTGGCCTCGATATTCATTGATAGATCATGCAAGATGGCAAGATGCCACGTCTGGGAACCACGGGAAGAAGAACCATTACTGCTTTACTTGGTAAATTATTAAAACACGAGTACGCCAGCCGTTGATGAAGCATGCAAAAATGTGAACTTTTTCCACCTCGATAAACTGTTGGCAAATTGATCAACCATGCAACCCGCACGTGCGCTCCCGCATAATCTCTCTCCGCTTCTTGTCCTTCTCTGAACCATGTGTCAGCAGAGATGTCATAGGTCACTGGGATATCGGGGAAGAGGGGAGGGGGGGGTGGTGGGTGACTAACCAGGATCCCAGGAAATGAACTCGTCCAGGGCCGAGCCCGCCGGCACCATCGGCAGAACCGGCACCTTCTTGTCTGTCATGACCTCGAGCATCGCCGGCCCTTCGGTGTCAATGAGCCACTGCAGGCTCTCGACCACCTCGGTGGGCTTCCACACGCGGCGGTGTGCGACGCCCATGGCGTCTGCCAGCTTCATAAAGTCGGGGTTCTTCTGGTGCGTGTGAGAGTAGCGGTCCTCGTAGAAGAGGTTCTGCCACTGCGTGACCATGCCCTGCTCCTCGTTGTTGAGCACAATGACCTTGACGCCAATCTTGAACTGGGCCGCCGTCGACAGCTCGGTCAGCGTCATGTTGAACGAGGCGTCGCCGTCAATGTCAATGACCAGGGCGTCGGGCCGCGCCACCTTGGCCCCGATGGCGGCGGGCAGGCCGAAGCCCATGGTGCCGAGGCCGCCCGACGTGACCAGCGACCGGGGATGGCGCCAGCGGAAGTGCTGGGCAGTCCACATCTGGTGCTGGCCCACGCCCGTGGCGATCAGGGTCTGCTCTTTGCGGTCGGCGGTCAGGTTGCTGAGCTCCTCGATCAGCGTCTGCGGCTTGATGAGGCCGGTGCGCTCGGTGCGCTCATAGGCCGAGAGCGGCCACCGCTTCTTCCACTCCTTGATCTTGTCGAACCACTCGGCCCGGTCGGTCATGGACCGCGTCTCGACCTTGGGCATGAGGATCTTGAGGTTGGCGGCCACGTCGCCCTCGACCGCCTCCGTGGCCTGCACCACCTTGTTGATGTTCTTGGGCATGATCTCAAAGTGGACGATGCCACCGCGATTTTGGGCGGCGGCCTCCTTGGCCTTGGGGGCGAACTTGGCAATGTTGCCGGTGACGCGGTCGTCGAAGCGGGCGCCCAGGGCGATGATCAGGTCGGCCGACTGGATGGCCATGTTGGCGTAGGCAGACCCGTGCATGCCCAGCATGTGCAGCGACTTCTCGTCCAGCTCGTCAAAGGCGCCCAGGCCCTGCAGGGTGGTCGTCACGGGGATGGAGGACTTGTCGGCCAGCTCGCGGAGCAGCGCGACGGCGCCGTCGGAGCAGATGACGCCGTGGCCCGCATAGATGACGGGCCGCTTGGCCACGTTGATCAGCTTGGCCACGCGGTCGATGGACTGCTCCAGCTGCTTCGCGTTGATGGCCTGCACGGCCCGCGAGGCGGCGCTGGGGATCGACGGGATGTCGCACTCGGTGGGGATGGCACGCCGCAGGATGCCGGCGGTGATGTCCTTGGGCATGTCGACCAGGACGGGGCCCGGCCGGCCGCTGGTGGCGATCTCGAACGCTTCGTTGATGCGGCGCGGCATCTCGGCCACGCTTTTTACCATGACGTTCCACTTGGTGCAGGCTCTCGAGATGCCGATCACGTCGGCCTCCTGGAACGAGTCGCTGCCGATAGCGCTGGTCGGAACCTGGCCGGAGAAGACCACCATCGGCGTCCCGTCGGCATAGGCATCGGCCATTGGCGTCACGACGTTTGTGGCACCCGGCCCAGACGTGACCACCACCACGCCGGGCTTGCCCGACGCCCGGGCATAGCCCTCTGCCATGTGGCCGGCACCCTGCTCATGTTTTGGGAGAACGAATTCAAAGTATTTGGAGTTGTAGATGGCGTCAAACACGGGAAGAATAGCTCCGCCAGGGTAGCCGACTGTTAAAAAAAAAAAAAAAAGCCAAGGTCAGCACTCGAAGAGGAGGAGGGCTGCAAGCCGTGTCGACGTACAGATGTGTTTGACGCCGTGGCGCAGCATCATCTCGTGGAAGATTTCTCCGCCGCTCTTTCCAATGAAGCTGCAATGCATCGCGTGACTGTCAGTTCATTTGGTCGTTTCGACAGCAGAGGAGGGAAAGGGGCGTTGCGGAATGCGGAACATACGACTCGTCCATTACGGTACGGCGAGGGTTGACGAGAGGCTGCACATGGCTTCTCTCATTGTCGGGGTTTGCTTTTGCTTGGGCACTTTTTTGGCCGGACGCGTCCCAGTCAGAAAGTGATTCACCAACCAAGGAGTCACCTCCCGCCAGGATCAGTGGAAAATACAGCAACTCACGTTGAGGGCGATGCGGCGGCCGAAGTCGTCTGTCTCCGAACCGTACATGGCATCTGGCGATGTATGGTCGCTATGGCCGCAGGGCAAGTGCGCAGAGCTCGCCCATTGGATTGCGCCACGGCCCTTCTCAGGACCGTGGCTGTGAAAGGTGAACGCAGCATCGCTGTCTGGGAGCAATGCACCCGGCTGAACAAGACAGCAGCAAGTGACGGGGGAGGAAACAGGAACAGTGACGACGACAGTAAGGAAATAAACAAGAAAAAGGACCTTGAGACGACAATTGCGAGCAACACCCTTCCGTAGACGGTGAACCCTGGTGAAGACAAAGAGAGCAGGAGCGCTTCACATAGAACACAGATCGGGGAGAAACCAAACTGAGTCACACTCGTTCCCCTCAATGGCTTGATTTTTTTTTCTCCCTCCCCCGATCTTTTTGCCGGATGTTTGTGGGGCCAGAACGCTCGGCCAGTTTTACGATTTCAGCGACGCGGCACCGATGTCGGGGTTATGGAACACAGCCACAATTGACGCCACAATTTTTGTTCTTGCTATACGTGTGCATCGACAGCTGCATTCAGGCAATAGCAACGCCGAGATCGTTTGTCTCTGCGTAGAGAAGCCATACGATGCTGGATTTCCGCGGAGAGAGACATTGGGAAGCTTGCGGTGAGGTGTTGCGGTGATGCTGTGCGTCACGGGATCTTTTGGCGAGCGATTGGTGCAGAACGAATGACTTTCCCATTACAGTAATGCAATTAATTTCACCCAATCAGAAGTGGCGAGAAAGCGTGTACGATTTGGGTTCGAGGAGGAACCCACTAATTACCCCATTGAACTGCTGTAGACCGTTCCTGTCTGCAGTGATCTGGCAACTTTGCTGTCAGACTTTGTTGTCAAGGTATGCAAGGCTGGTGCCACTTTGAGACCATGGACAGAAAGTCGGCAAAACAACGGCTGAAGCGATGAGATGAGCCGGTCCGACACATCACCACAAGCAAGAACACAGATGGCCACTTCAGGAGAAGCTGTGTTCTGTCGGCTGATCGCCACCCTTAATGCCTATTCTGGCATGCAGGCAGGGCCAACCCCGCAAAAAACCTGCCTTGCATGGAGACGACGAAATCCGATCAATCAATCATCAGTCCGTCTGAAATACAGCGACGCACGGTCGGAAATCGGTGCTGATTCCACCGTGTGGACTGAGACATGACTAATTTTGGGAGAGCCTTGAAATAGAGCTTGCCAGACTCTTCGGATTTGACCTCGGCCAATTTTATTCGGCGTTTGTCTCTTGCCAGACGTGTCGATGCGCCCATGGTGGTCGTATTTCACGTATCTTATCATACCGCCGATGGCGAACGGAATTAACGGCTTGCCAATACATAATGCAAGGATGGATGGTATTACAAGGCTGGCCCGAGCGCCCCTTCAGGTGATCACGCCCACTACAGGTGGTGTATCTTACGAGTACAATTAAGGGCCAACGGCCAGCGCACCTGCTGTTCTGCTTCGTAGTGCGGTCAGGTCACCAGTTAGGACGCAGCCAGGCGGTTTGCCGTGCTTGATTGCATCACCACGCTGTGTGGTTAGGATGCTATCACACAGCTCGCAAAAGTCGAAAAGACGGCCCCAGTCTGGGGTATAATTGTACAATTAAGCATCTGGGAAGCCGTGGTTGACGTCATGGTGGTGTACGAGCAATTTCCAGGTTGCGACCCTATCGTAGACCCAATCACAAAAGGCAGCACTGCATGTGGTCAGCCTGCCTAATCCGTCTCGTTCCGCATCGCAATAATGGCAGGCTGCGGGTTCCACTCGGTGCTTGTTTTCGGAAGAGATATCCGCGGCGGAAGCCAAGACCAGCTAGTCTGTTCCGGAGTAGAAATACAGCCTCGGGATGCACACAATATGCCCTTGCCATTTTCCTATGCCGTCGTAGCCGTGCCATGTGAAGAGACGAGTATATATATGGGGGCAGTGCGATCCAGTATCATCTGGGCCAGTCCAGTCCGTGACGAGAGACACAAGCCAGATCACCATGAGGATTTCCGCCATCTTTGCAACGGGCCTTGCCCTGACGACCGCCGTCTCCGGGACGCAGTTGGATAAGAGGGTGACAGCTGCCGAGATTTGGGCCGAGCTCGAACAGGCCGCCAGCTGCACGGCTTGCGAGGTGCGAAAAATGCATAGCAATCGGCCCGTTCCGCTTCTAATGCACACTGCAGGCAATTCTTGTTCTTCTTCAGGCCGTCGCCCACCTGGGGAACGAGGAATTTGTCGACGTGATCACGGAACTGTGCATTCTCTCTGGAGTAAGTTTTTTTTTTTTTTCTTCCTTTCTTCTTCTTTTTTTCCCCATTCCGAGTTCATGACCACGTCCATCCGCTCACGCCGACCTCCAGGCAGAGGACACTGATGTCTGCGAGGGTATCATTCCTCAGGAAGGCCCCATCTTGGCCCATGACCTGCGCCAGATGACAGTTGGATCACACACGTCCAAACTGTTCTGCGCCTACATCTTTGGGCTGTGCGATATACCATCTGTGACAGAATACGATGTGCCATTCCCGTCCTCGAAGCCTGCTACAAGCCGTCCGGCTTCCTCAGGCAAGACCCCCATCGAGGTTGTGCATTTCACCGACATCCATGTCGATCGCTTCTATGAGACTGGCGCCAATTACAACTGCACCAAGTCCATCTGCTGTCGGCCATACACGGCTGCTGATGCACCGGGAAACACGAGCTACCCTGCCGGGCCATATGGGAACCACGGGTGCGACTCTCCCGTTAGCCTGGAGGAGAGCCTCTATGCAGCCGTCCAGTCCATTGCGCCCTCGGCTGCCTTTACGATTTTTACCGGGGATGTGGTGGAGGGCGCCGTGTGGCTTGTCAACGAGACCGAGGTGACAACCGACTTGGAAGATGCATACACCATGATGGCGTCTTATTCTTTGCCGACGGTATTTGGCACAGTTGGGTGAGCAATCCAGAGATATGCCGGTAGATAGATGGATGCAAGACTGACAGGACAAGAAACCACGACACCGCACCTGTTAATTCTTGGCCGCCGTCCTCCATCGACACGACGATATCGAGCCAGTGGGCATACGACACCCTGTCCAGCATGTGGGCACAGTGGATTGGCGATACAGAGGCAGCCGTCGCGGACACCAACCCAGGACGGTATTCGGCCCTCTATGGAAACCTGCGCATCATCTCCATCAACACGAACATGTATTACGAAGAAAACTTTTGGCTGTATGAGGCCACCATGGAGACCGACCCCAGCGGCCAGCTCGCCTGGCTCGTCACCGAGCTTCAGGCTGCCGAGGACGCAGGCCAGCGGGTGTGGATCATTGGACACATGCCCTTTGGCACGTCCAACGCCCTCTACGACGGATCCAACTACCTGAATCAGATCGTCAATCGGTACGAGGCCACAATTGCGGCTCTGTTTTTTGGTGAGTAGACCGTCTCGTGAGGTGTCCTAACGCGGGTGGCTGACATTGCCTAGGCCACACCCACAAGGACCAGTTCGAGCTGAGCTACAGCGACTACACCGCACGCTCCTATGACACGGCTGTGGCTATGAGCTACATTGCCCCGGCCCTCACTCCGACAAGCGGCATGCCGGCATTCCGGGTGTACTCGGTCGACCCCGAGACGTTTGGCATCCTCGATGTGACGACCTACATGGCCGACATGAGCGCGGCCGACTACGACACCGCCGGGCCGGTCTGGACCAAGTACTACAGCGCCAAGGAAGCGTACGGCCCGCTGGTCACGCCGCCGTTGACCGATGCGGCTGCCGAGCTGACGCCGGCCTTCTGGCACAACGTAACGGAAGTGTTTCTGTCCAACCAGACAGCGTTTGACGCCTACTATGCCCGCAAGTGGCGTGGCTACGACGTGGCGTCATGCACCGGAAGCTGCGTGACCGACGAGGTGTGTCTGATGCAGTCGGCGGAATCGCAGTACAACTGCTGGACGCCCAGCGTGGGCATCACGTTTAGCAAGCGTGGCGATGGGCAGGACAGCCTCCACGAGCACGACGAGTGCGAGCCAAGCCTGGTGAAAAAGGTGCTCCATGCAGCCAGGAGCAAGAGGAGATGAAGAGAAAAGAGAAGCGTGCGAATAATTGATGATCCATCCATTGTAAACTAGCAGAAGCGTGAGGGCAACAAAGCTCATCCGCAGCCCCATAAGCCATGAAGCGCTATCGTCTCGCCACTCGCATTTGTGAAATGGCCACGCCTATTGTAAACGGTTGACAGGCTTACTATTCAAGACAAGGCTTCCTACCTTACTCACTAGATGATTGGTTCCTACTAGTCGGACAGTGTGTACAACAAGAAAAGTCCCGTCACATGAGCAGATTTGAGCAAGTCACAGGGCGCTTTGCCACCCCCTGGCAAGAATCTATGCACATAACTGTGCTTCTACTGTGCGATTGGGAAGTCAATGACGTATGACTGACCTGGCCGTGACCTATTAGTTTGACTATTTAGTTCCCCATAAACATCTCATGAACACTATATAGTCTAACGGACTTCATAGTCTAAAGGGCTTCAGTTTTATTTTCTGTTTTGACTTGAAGAGACTCTAAATCCTTGCACATAACCATGGCGACTGACAAACACACCGCACTCCCGACACGGAAAACTCGCAAACCGGCAATCTGGGGTCGAAAATGCAGCCGTTGGCTGTCCCAGCTGCTCAGCCGTCATTCCATTCAAGAAACACCACCTATTCAAGAAACACCACCTATTCGAGAACCGCCGCTTATTAAATGGCCGCCCGATCCAGACCTGCCTCCTATTCAAGAATGGCCGACCATTCAAGACATGCTGCTTACTCGAGAAGCGCCGTCCATTCAAGACGTGCCGCTTATTAAAGAATGGCTTTCCATTCCAGACTCGCGGCGTATTCAAGAATTGCCACCTATTCAACAATCGCCAGAAACTGCTCTACGTCCCCCTCAAAACGCACCAATTCTGTATTTACCTCCTGAGCTGATTCTCTGCATCAATGACGTTCTTGAGACGTCTGACAGCCTTTCGTTCAGCATGACATGCATTCCTCTCTACTTTCTTTGCTTTCCCGGCAAAGAGAGAATAAAGCCAAAAGACGTCGAAAATTTCTTGCTTCGCTATGAACGGGATCCATTGAATCTTCTCTATTGCCACGGATGCCGCAAACTTCATCGATGGAGCCAACAATGGCGCACCATGCCAAATCCCAACACCAAAGCACTGACTGGCCAATCCCAAAACGACATCCCCGAGTGTGTGCTGCGGGAGCGCTTCCAGACAGAATGGCTTGCAACGCTGCCTTACCACCTGGCTCACCTCGCGATGAACCAGTGCCATTTGGGTCCAGAATATGGGATTCCGGTGGAGAATCTGGACACAGAGCATTTCTTTGTGTCCCAGTCGGCAGTGGGACTACATATCTTGCAGAAAACCTGCCACAAAATTCTACAAGGTCGGCTCCTTCAAAGATCCACGCTGACAATGACGTATGAGAAAAAGAGAGACTTTCATCTATTGAGAGTCCTTCTGCAAGAGCGACCCCTTTTGCATTGTTGTCATTTCACTAGCAAACGAAAGCATCTTTACTTGCAATGGCCTTTCTCCTCATTCTGTCACAACCTGTATCTTGGATACCCTGAGCCTCTCCAGGAACTATGTGAGTGTATGTATTGCTACACTGATTGGTGTCTGGACTTTATCTTTCCCGAAAACGGATGGATTTTCAAGTTATCCACATATCGTCTATTGTCGGCAGAAAGTCCACAGTACAAGACTTGGAGGGCCATGAAAAGAGGATTCTTAGGTCGTGATCTTCGCCACTCTTCTCCACTCTATCCGGAAGGTGCTGTACGGACAATGTGGAGGACTCAGTGTGAATCAGAAGAAGCGGATGGGACATAGGTGCTCCTCTTCTGCCAGGTTAAGATTGGGATAGACGTGCAGCTATTTCAACGGCTGTTATGCTAGATATTCAGGCTTTGCCTCTGCAAATAGATATCACTATTCCTCCTTGTTCAACTAAATAGCGAGCTAAAGCTTTAACTTGACCAACCTTCTCGGGGGCAAGGGTCCACGCTTTCGAGGAGGACTTGGCCAACTTGGATGGATAGATGGCCGTATCCTAGTGGAACTTACTGGAGTAGGCTATGGCTATTTTTTTTTCAAATAAAATGCACCGCAACATGCGTTTTATTACTCTACCGCCGCGTTGCTATTCACTCACGAGCACGATGACCTGATACCGCTAGTTTTCTTGCTCTGTGCGAGGTGTTCCTTCCGTTTTGGGGCAGACATCTTGGCCTTGTCTCACAAATTTCGGCAATTGTATACAGCAACAGCGTCCGCACTGGAAAGAACGACGAGAAAATAATATTTCCACGATAGCATCAGACAAGCACTAGACGGTAGAAAAGAGTGAGGCAGATTCAGGAAATAACAACAAACTGAGGCGATTGACGAGATGATTTGTATCATAGTTAGAGAAAAGCAGAGGGAGCTTGGGCGTGTATGAGAGTCGTCGGCTGTTCTTGCGGTTTTTTACGTCGTACCTCTCTTTCCTTGTATTGTCATGGTCTGATATCCAAGACCAGTCGATTCTTCTCAGTCGTACCTTCCAAATCGGACAGATTTGAACAGAATGGCTATGGAACAAAACAGTTTTTTCATCTGATCTCTTCTCTTTGATTTCTTTCTCTCCTCAAGTTCGCAATATACAATCATAAAGTTACGTTTTAACCATCCATTCCACATCACGATGTCTATGACTGCAGATGCTTTCGCATACTATGCGTTTGCTGGCGGCTGTTTCTTGCTCGTGATGAAACTCCTCCTGGCCACTCCCTGGGCCGCTAATATCAGGGAGAACCGTTGCGTGCAGCTTGTTGACCACTTGCTGGGGAACCGCGGGCCTCCGGACTGGACGGCCGGCCAGAGATCGGAGAACCAAGAATCTGATTCTGATTTTTTTTTACATCATCGATGACAGTGGCATTTAATTCCCTAAAATATCTGTCATCGACCTTTGAATTTCCTTTCTGAACAGGTAAGCAAGCTTTCTGATCTTGGCTGAACTACACTGACTCATTCTCCGTTGTCCCAGGAGCAGAACATCGCAAATGTAACCGAACAGATGGACAACCTCCCACCGAACGCTCCTGTCACCGACCCACGATTTGGGATACAAATAAAACAGCACAGGAGATGATTGAAATAAGGTTTCCTACACGGAATATGGCCAACTCCCTAAGGGGATCAGCTACACAAATGGATGGAAGAGAGTTTGGCGTGTTTTAATTTGTGACGAGGAAATGATGAAACGGGTTGTGGTCAATTTAACGAGATTCTCAAAAGGCGAATTGATGTATGGCTTGGAAGGTAAAGATGGTGACTGAAATGAGAGGCAGTCAGCAGATATGAGGCGACCTTGATGCCAAAGGGACAATTTTTAACAGCTGCAACGGACAGACATGGGGGGAAGAGAACGTAAAATATCACAATATCACGGGTGTGATTACCAAGTAAGATAGAAAGAAATACTATGCAAATATTAAATCGGCTTGGCCACTTTTATTGCATTCACAGATGCCATGGGTTTCTGGTTAGACGCCGCTGAGCTGCTCTTGATGGTACAGCCAGTCCGTGGCTACTGCCGCGGATCTGAGTATCATTTGTTTCTCTGCTGGAGAAGGGGTGTTTTTGATGTTTTTTAATATCCCCTCCCTCTCACATTGCATTAGTTGCCATTTCTTGTCTCGTACGTGTGTGTGGTCTGGACCGATGTAGCAAGGTAGACGTAGTACGTCACAGTGTACCTGCAGCCTCCGTTCATGGTAGCGCTAGTGGAAAGAGTCGATTCTCGCTCGTTTCGGTGCGCTGTACCTCTCTCACGCTCGCCCGTCCTGGGTGCAGATGTGGAGTTGGTGGCAAGTCTGGAATTCAATTTGTCTTTGGAGCTGAACTAGGTCCGCGGCAGCCTCCATCGACGGCATCAGCAGCGTGGCCGGTTCAGAGTCGCCGTTATCGCAGAGCATGGTCTGGTGCTACCAGGTGATGGCTCCTCGCTTCGCTTCCAGGGTTGCGACCAGGCCGGCGAACGCCTCGTTGCCAGACCAAGAGATTCTTCCCGTCTGATACCTGTCCTTAAAGTGCATCATCAGCATAGTGTCTGAAAACCATGAAAAACACCGGGGCAGCGTTTCGGCACGTCTTGGGGGGTTGCAGGGGCACAAGCACCCTGGCAGGGAGGCATGGAAGGCAGTCTGCTGCACCAGACACGTTTGATATTCTTGTTCTCTTGTTCTCTGATATGTCAGATCCGTTTCCTCGGCGAACGTGTTTCGGGCGGAATCGATGTCTGCTCTGCCGGGTGTGGGCGTTCCCTGCAGTAGATGAGAGAGGAAGTTAGACGTGTCTGCCTCTATGGCAAGGGGTAGTTCTCGGTTGAAGCTGGACTCGATGACTGGCTCCATAGCTGATTTTGTCTGGCGGTCGACTCGAAATTTGCTGGGAGATAAGAATGCTAAGAGGCCAGTGGCCTTGGGCAGGAGAAGCCGCCCGCCGAAGTTGGTGATTGACAGCGTCGAGGTCAACAGCTTGAGGGGCTGCACGTGCCCTTCAATCAGTCAGCACTGGGAGCTCAGATTCGGTAGAGCAGAATTCCAAAGAAGTAGGGCATGCTGCAATGCGTAAAAAGGCGATACTTTCGTCGTCGTTCGTCATGTCGTATTGGGACCCTGGACGACTAAGAAGAGAAAAAGTAGAAAAGATCAAAACTGGTCCATGCGTATGTCGCGGCCGTGCTCAATGATGCGGCCATTTAGGAGGGCCTCCTGACTGATAAAGTTTTCGGGGCTCGTTTTCATAAAGGCAGATAATATGGAGCAGCAATAGAAGGTACGATTTTGGCGGGCTGCCGTAGAGGATTGTTAGCTGTCCCAATATCACAATCACATGACGTTTTAAGACGCTCCTCAGATAGCTGCCAAACCTGCCAAATTATTTGACATTTGCATATAAATGTCTCCTTTCTTGTCCTTATCTTGGCCTTTGTGTCCTCCCAATTTTGTGTATCGGTCTGATTAAAACTATCTATTTACAAATTTTTTTCGTGAAGATTCTGCCTGTTCTGGAATGCCTCACATCCCGACAAAATGACGACTACAAGGGATGCACTACGTCACTAGTTGGTTCTTCTCACGCGAGAAAAAATTTATGCTGCGTAACTTTCTAGACATTTCTGTTTCTTTATGCACTAATATGAACAGAGCCAATGGAAAAATAGATGCTCAAAATTCAAAGACGTCTGGATGTCTCGGCTGCTGCAGTTTGAGGGAGCCATCGAATGACGGCGTTGTCTTTCAGAATGTTAGTTCACCAGTTCACCAGACAGTCTACTGCATCAGCTTCTACGAGGGCAGTCAGTCCCCTTCTACGAACTTTGTGTTGTGATACAATGTATCTTTTATTTTTCCTATTTTTTTTGTACTATTTTTGTAGGAACAATTTTAAACTATGGACGCAAGTCACATCTGTACGAGCGTTCTGGGAATTCAGTCTGGTGTGCTTCACCCACAGCTGGGGCAGTATTGACACTGTTCTCCCCAGCTTCTGGATGCTTGTTCTTCATGCGGTGTTCTGCCTCCTGCCCAATGTGCTCAATGTACTTCAAGTACGTGTTGACAACCATGTGCTTTGTTTTTGGCGGCACCTTGATAATGACATCGCTCAGCTTGTCAACGGCTGCGTTGATGGCCAAGTTGAGTGCTGGGCGGAATTCTGGTTGTGACACAGCAATGATGGCAGCAATCTGGCTGTGGACCACGCTGAACCGCTTGACGATGGCTTTGGAACACCCGCAAGACCTGGGCATGGCTTCAATGGCCTTGTCAGCGGTGTAGCAGATCGACAGGCGCATAATGCACCAGAGAGAGGTGTGGCAGTCAAACGGGATTGTGGCCACAGTGTTGTTTGTGGTTGTGATGGCCGTGGCAATGATGCGAGAAGCCGCTGCCGCGCGCTTTGACGCTGGTATGCTAGCCATGAGCTTGACATAGTTTTTCAGGGCTTCCACAATGCATGGAACTGCAATGGAGACCTCGTCTGGTGGTGTCAATGTGACAAGCGTATTAATAGCGGTGAGGACAGCGGCAGCCGTCTCTGCTAGTCCATACACCACGGGATATTGGCTGCAGTGCGCCAATGTGCTGCTGTCAAGGTTGTACAGCGGAGGCGGACCCACGGGAGATTGCATCAAAGGCCTCATGGAGTCATGGGAGTCCTTGCGGGTGGTCCAGACATCAAAAGTGTCTTTATGCTGCTCTTTGGACTTGCTTTCTGCCTTGAGCCGTAGTCGACGGCGTAGCCGCTCCAGAAGTTTGCACATATTGTGTGTCTTTGCAAAGAATTGAAGTGTGGACTGATTTCTCTCTGTATATCTGGAAGAAGTGTTTGCTTGATTGTGGACACAGGAGAGCTCAGAGAGAAAGAAGATGGATGCAAATGTGGTGGGAGTGGTGTGAAGAGTGATGGATGAAGGATGGAGGAGGGGAAGGGTCGAGAGAGAAATTGCCGGGACATGAGTTTGATTTATACACCAGGAAGAAAGGGAGAAGGGGAGAGAAAAAAAAAATCTGCTTTCTGGTGTTTGACGCCAGGATAACAATTGACTTCATGCCCCCTTTACTCTGACGTCTGCAAGGCATCTCCAGGTCTGCTACCCTTATACCCCTTTATGTCGTGGTTAGTCATCACAGATTGGGGCACCTGCCAAAACGGTATTACTATTTTACAACGGCTTACAACGGCCTACAACGGTAGCCACAACGGGTTTGTGGCTTGCATTCTTGATCCTTCCGCTCGTGTCCAGGGCTATTGCTGCTGGGGCGGATTATTACAGTTCAGGCTGCTGCCATTAGGTCCCGAGAATGCACGCAGGGTCCAGACGATAGCGTCCGGCAGAGAGAGGATCCCCCCCCCTCCCCTCCTCCCCCACGGCTTAGCGTCTGCGAATATGCTATCAGCCCCTCTCTTTCTCTCGCTTGCGGCTTGCGGATGGTCCACTGTGCCGCCCGCAGTCGCAGCTGGGGCGATCGGCACCAGGGAGCGATACAAATAGATCCGGGCTGCCGTGTGCGTGTGCCGTGTTTTTGTGTGTTGGGAACCACCGTCTTCTTTTTTTTTTTGGCTACAGAGTATTGAAAGGACAGTCGACACGATGGAGCCTGCACAGCTTCGGCGACACGGCCAGCGAGGCAGCTACGATATTGAGACGGCACAGGCGGTGTTTGACGAGTGCTTCATTACGCATGTGTCGTACGTGGAGGATGGGCTGCCGGCGTGTATGCCGATGATTGCGTTGATGAAGGAGGAGGAGCCGGAGGAGGAGGAGGTAGAGCCGGAGGCAGAGGCAGCACACACACAGCATGAAGGGGGGCACCGCAGAGTCGCAGTGTACCTGCACGGACACCCAAGCACAAAGCTCATGGAGCTGGTGCGCAAGGCGAGCCGGACCGAGGACGACGGCGGCGCAGCAGCAGCCGAGCCGGTCAAGGTGTGCATCACAGCGACCAAGGGTATGTTCTGGACGCGACGAACAGAACTGAGACACAGCTAACCCTCCGCTCACAGTCGACGGCCTCGTGCTCTCGTCGGCACCCAACGGCCACACGTTCAACTACCGCTCGGCGACGGTGCACGGGACGTGCTCGGCGGTGCGGTCGAAGCCGGCCAAGCGGGCGGTGATGCAGGCGGTGACCAACAAGATCGTGGCGAAGCGGTGGGACGAGGTCAACCCGGTGGCGTCGCTGCAGGTCAGCCTCGTGTACGTGGTCAAGGTGGCCATTGACAGGCTGTCGGTCAAGACGCGGGTGGGCCTGCCGGGCATCCAGCCGCGCGACAAGGCGGCCGACGGGCCGGATGCGACGGTGCCGCCGTGGACGGGGGTGGTGCCGCTGTGGGAGCAGCTGGGGGAGCCGATTGCGAGCGGGCTGACGCCGGGGGCCGTGGTGTCGGACAACCTGCAGGCGTACATTGACGGGCGCAACGCGCGGCAAGAAGCGTATACCAAAAGGGTGGCCCAGTGAGGGGAGTATTATGCAGCTAGCGGGTTGTACTGGAGCGGGGCAGACAGATAAATTCCGCAGACACGCCAAAAATCCAATGGGATCTCGGTCACGGGCAGCCACCGAGACAAAAAATTGCCTAGTGCCCCGCAAAGTGCAACGGACCCTCCGCTCTCGCTATCGATGCTATCTGGGGATTCTGGTCTGCCCAGCTGCGGCCACCATCACGGACCTGCTGCACGGCTGCGATAACCACTTGTGGCGGATTGCTACCCTTTGGGACAGGTCAAGGGGGGCGTCGAAAGCCACTGACGTACAGCGAGCCAACCAGACGAGCCACGGCCAGCGTCGGCCAGCGAAGGCTGTGGCGGAGTTCCACAGTTTTGCCCCCCATAAGATACGAGTACTTCTCCCCCCCCCCGTTGTCTTACTCCCCACCATGGCCACGCGGTCACGCAAAGGCTGCATCGACTGCAAGCAGGCCAAGATCAAGTGCGATGAGGTGCACCCGTTCTGCGGGACGTGTGCGCGGCGGCTGCGGCAGTGCCGGGGCTACCGGCAGCCGCCGGCGCGGTCGTCGGCGCTGCGCGACAGCCGGGCGGCGACGCGGGCGGGGCTGATCCCGCCCGGGACGGTGCCGGGGTCGGTGACGGTGACGCTGCCGACGGGGCCGGTGACACTCATGGGGACGCTGTCGCCGGCGCCGCCGTCGCCTCTGCTGCTGACAAGTGGGGAGGAGAACGATGATAATGATGACAACAACAACAACAACGACAACCGCCTCGACCCCATGTGGATGCCCGACCCCGACACGTTCCAGACGATCGACAGCCCGACGAGCGCGAGCGTGGTGATCCCGCACACCGAGGGCCGCGAGCAGACGCTGGTGTGGGAGACGACGACAACGCAGTGGCTGTCGCCGATCCGGGGTCCGAGCTTCTTGCCGTGCGAGATTGTGGCGGCCGACCAGCCGTTTATCGAGCTCTACTTTATGCGGCACCCGTCCGAGATGGTCATGAGCAACGGCTACTTTATCAGCGAGATGAACGGGGCCGTTATGTCGGTCATGCAGCAGTGCCCCGACGCCGTGGGCGAGTCGCTGTGCGCCATTGGCGAGAACTACGTCGAGCAGCCGAGCAGCCGCAGAAGCAGCAGTGGCGACAGCAATAATGGCGATAGTAATGGCGGCAATGGCGACGCCACCGGCGGTGGACCCATGCTCATCTCGAACCGCCGCACACGGCTGCTGGCGCGCGTGCGCATGCTCAACGAGGACGAGAGCAGCCCGGAGCTGGTGCTGCTGCTGCTGCTGGGGCTGTGCGGAGCCGAGGTGTGTGCTCTTGTTGTGTCTTGTTGTGCTCTTGGCTGCTGTCCATCAGTCACGTGCTAACCCCCAGCTCACCGACCCCCATGCCGACGGCCGCGGCAGCGCGCTGCCCGCGCTCATCGAAAACGTGGCGCTGACGCTCGAGTTCCACACGCGCAAGGGCCGCGAGCTCAACGGCTCGGCCAAGTACTTTGCCAAGGGCGTGGCCCGCCAGGACATGCTGCGGGCGCTGGCCAGCCTGCGGCGGCCGCGCATCAACCCGGCGCACTGGCTCGACGACTATTGCCTGCACCACGCGGACCGGCTGCTGGGGCTGACGAGCTCGCTGTTTCCGCTGCTGTACCAGCTGGCGGCGCTGGCGGAGGATGTGCAGGCGGTGGTGGAGGGGTGGGTGCCGGGCGGTTCGGGCGGCTCCAGTGGTTTTGGCGTCGGTGGCTTCAGCAGCTTCGGCGGCTCTGGCAGCTTCGACGATGCTGGTGGGCTCGGCGGCTCTGGAAGCTTTGGCGATACTGGTGGACTCGGCCCCGGCATTGACCCCGGCATTGACCCCGGCATTGACCCCTCCCTCAGCCTCGTCGTCGCCGGCACCTCGCTGCTCGCCCACCACGCCGACCTGACCGACCGCGAGTCGACGCTGCGGGCGCAGCTGCTCATGTGGCGTCCCGTGCCCGACTCGGCCATGTCGATGGAGGCGTCGCGGCAGCTGCTGCTGCACGCGTCGGCGTGGCGGGCGGCGGCGCTGCTGTACCTGTTCCGGCTGTTCCACCGGGCCGGCAGCAGCGCCGAGGCCGACCGCGACGCGCTCAACCTCGCGTACGAGGTCATGATGCACATTTCCGGTCCCGCCGAGGACGTCAAGCTGTCGCTGTGGCCGCTCTTTGTGGCGGCCTGCGAGATGGAGGCGCCCGAGGACCGCGCGCTGGCTGCGCGCCAGTTCACCGACATTTACCGGGCACGGCCAATCAAGACGACGCGCCGCACAAAGGCCTTTTGCATCGACGTCGTGTGGCCGGCGCGCGACCGCGGCGACGTGTGGGACTGGATGCAGCTGATGCGGCAGGGGCACGCGTTTGTGCCGTTGTAGGGAGGTGGAGTGGAGAGAGCGGCAGTGCAGGAGCACAGGGAGGGTATTTGCTTTATTACGGAGTTTGGTTAATTAGGAAAAGCTCATGTATGCTCAACGGAATGATTTGCTGCCACACCTGCCACACCTTCTGCCACACCTGCCACTGTCACCTCTGCCACCCCCACCTCGTCCATCTTCCACTGCTCCACCTTGAGCAGTCGGTACACCGTGTCCATGGTGGGCACGGCCACGCCGAGGCGGGCGGCGCGGCGGATGGCGTAGCCCAGGATGACCTCGAGCTCCATCGGGCGGCCGCCCTCGAGGTCGAGCAGCATGCTGGGGCGGTAGGGGCAGTCGTCGGGCAGGCGGTAGGCCATCCAGTCGACGACGGTGTCGGGCAGGGCGTGGCCGTCGGCCTGGGCCACGCGCCAAATCTCCCACATCATGGGCAGCAGCAGCGACTCGCGGCCGCGGCTGCGCTGCAGCTGCCCCACGTCGGAGCGCGTCAGCGCGCACACCGTGTTGAAAGTGCCGTTCCACAGCAGCTTCTCCCAGCGCGCCGCCTGGATGTCGTCGGCCACCAGCACGACCTCGTGCGCGCCGCCGGCCGCGTACATGTCGACAAACGTGGCGGCCGCCGCCAGGCTGGCCGCGTCGCTGAGGCCGGCGTGGTAGTGCGGCCCCATCTTGGACACGTCCTTGCCCGTCTGCACCACGCGCGCCGGCCGCTGCACCTCGCTGCCAATGTGGCTCACGCTGCTCACCACCGCGCTGCCCGGCCACTGCGCAATGATCTCGTCCTCGATGCCCATGCCGTTCTGGATCAGCACCACCGTCGTCTTGCCCTCCGTCACCACCGGCGCAATCGTCTCGGCCACCGGGCTGCGGTCGGGCAGCTGCTTCGTGCACACCACCACGTAGTCGTAGATAATTATGGCGCCGTTTTCTTCCTTCGCCGCCCCCACGCTGTCCACCACCCGGTGCGGTCGCCACCCCGTCAGCTGCCCGTGGTCCACCGAGTCCACCGTCCAGCCGTGTTCCGCCACGTAGGCATACGTCGACCGCAGCACCACCGTGACGTGTGCCCTTCCGGACTTTGTCAGCACGAGCGACGCAATGGTGCCGACGCCTCCCGAACCGATGAGGCAGACGCGGAGGAGGGGGGTTGTCGGGGTTGTCGGAGTTGTCGAAGCTGTTACAGCCATCGTGTTTGCCTGTGTTCGCTGTTTGTATGGTCTCGTCTTGCGCCTCAGCCGCCAACTTTGGCCGACATGCAAGACGTCAACACCATTGCCGTCGTGGCTCTGCCGCCTCGGATTTCGCAGTCGCCGTCCGAGATAAGAGAGCTTTGCTCGACCAGTGGCGACGGCTGCGAGCTTACTACTTTCTTGCCCTGTCCTCCCCCAACGGCACAGTGACGCTAAGATAGCATAGATAAGGTCTGCTCCAGCGCTAAGGGGCGGGGCAGAATCCGGCGGGGCGTCCTACTGGTCTGCTAGCTGCAAGACCTGCAGGTCGACCTGCCGTACTTTTTAATTGCGTTTATTGGCTTTATTGGCTTTATTGCCTGCTGTGTCATACTGCATCTTGTGCCGCACTTTCCTTTATCTGCTCCGTACTACGGAGGGCGACAGGTGAGGTTCTCTGCCGCGTTTCCGTGGGCTGACCCAACGTACGATGGCTCAGGACTTTCTGGTAGCGTCTTGCGTGTCTCTGTGCCGCTGTCCGCTGTCCGCTGTCCACTGTTTGCTGTCTCGCCTGTCCCGCCTGTCTCGGATGAGTCGACACCACTCTACTGCGTCTTGCCATTCAGCACCGCGTCCAGCTCCTCGGCATAGGCCAGGAGGGGCAAATCTTGCAGCCGAGGCGCCACCAGCTGCAGTGCCACCGGCGCGCCGGCCATGGCGTCGGGGTCATCTGGCGGTCAGCACTGTTGGGAAATGGGTCTGTCCCGGTGATCCGGGAAATGAAGTCAGATGCAACGTACAGAGATCGTGAATGGCAGCGTCCAGGCTGTTTAGCGGTGAAAAGGCAGCGTCCACCTTGTCGAGCGTCGGGTCGACGGTGCCGAACGGCATGATGACGGCCGGGTACTGATGGTCAGCTGTCGTCCAGGCACACACACCTCGCCTTCGCAGCAATCAGTGGTTGGTTCACTCACGTCCATGGAATTCCACGCCACCGTGTACAGCTCCGACGTCGTGGCCCCGCCGCTCGGGATCGGCGCGTGCGGTGCGGCCGGGGCCACCAGGACGTCGATGCCGGCCGTCTGCCAGGCGTCCAGCATGGCCTTTTGCTGCTGGCCCTTGCGCGTCCCCAGCGCCCACATCTCTTCGTGCGTCTTGCGCGGCAGCTCCCAGTAGCCGAACCGCTCCACCGACGGCACCGCCGGCTCGGCCGCCCGCGCCAGCTCGCGCCGCTGGTACGAGAGCCCGTCCACGGTGAACAGGTCGGCCGACACGTCGCGCACCGCCTTGAGGTCCGGGCACAGCGGCGTAAAGTCGCGCGTCTCGTAGCCGGCCGCCGCCAGCCGCGCCTGTGCCTCGTGCAGCGCCCGCAGCACCGGCGGGTGCGGCGTCACCCCGGACATGTAGAGGAAGCCGACCACAGGCTTTTTTGCGGATGGCGCCTCCAGCGACTTGACCACGGCCGGGTCAAACGTCCACGGCTCGCGCCCCCGCAGGCCCTCGGTAAACAGCCGCAGATCGCGCACTGACCGTGCCAGCGGCCCCAGCACCGCCGGGATGCCCGTGTTGACGCCCGACCAGCCGGACGGCGCATAGCCGATGAACGGCAGCACGCCCACCGAGGGCTTGAAGCCGTAGACGCCGTTGAACGCGGCCGGCAGCCGGATCGACCCGCCCACGTCGGTGCCGACGCCAAAGGCGTTGCCCCGGAACGCCGACAGGCAGCCCTCGCCGCCGCTGCTGCCGCCGCTCGACAGGTGGCTCACCACCGGGTTCTTGGTCTGCCCAAACACGTTGTTGTGGCACTCGGCCACCAGCATCGTCTGCGGCACGTTGGTCTTGGCGATGAGCACCGCGCCCGCCGCCTCGGCGTGCGCAATGGCCGGCGTCGTCGTCGTCGACTTGATAAAGCAGCGCGAGATGTAGCCGTTGCAGGCGTCGTAGCCGTCGACGTGGAAGCAGTCCTTGAACGTCATCGGCAGCCCGTGCAACGGCCCCACCGTCTGGCCCGTCGCCCGGTAGTGCGCGTCCAGCCGGGCCGCCTTGGCCAGCGCGTCGGCAAAGCAGATCTCCGTGAGGCAGTGGCACAGCTGCTGCGCAATGGCCGCCCGCTTGCAGAACGCCGTCACCGTCTCCACCGCCGTGTACGTGCCCTGCGCAATGGCCGCCGCCAGCGACGTCGCGTCGTAGCGGTCGCCCGTGATCAGCAGCTCGCGCTCCGACAGCAGGCCCGACGCCGCCGCCACCGGACGCAAGTCCACCGTGCCCTCTGCAGGCATCTTGTCCGCCGGCAGGCGCCAGGCCTCGGGGATGCGCGCCAGCTGCTCGGCACGCTTCAGGTCGCGCACTTCGGTCCACGGCTTAGCCGGCGGCGGGAGGTCTGCCATGTCGGTGGTGGTAAGGGTGACAGAGGCCATGCTTGTGTTGAGCTGTGTTGAGCTGGTTGTTCAGAGGTCAAACAGTGTGATCCCGGTGAAGATGGCAGGAATGCCCGAGGAATAGCTGAAGCTGCCAGGACGGTCCGCAGTCGCTGCACCGCAGCCCAAGCGGCAGCCCATGCCTTTCTATACTCGTACGCCTCATCCTGCCGCCCGTCGTGGACAGAGCTCGAATTCCCCGACGACCAATTGCGGGCGCTGGTCACCCGAGTTGCTGCCTGCACCTAGCGGCCGGCAATGCGGCCAAAGCTCGTGGCGCTCCAGGATCGTCCACTAAGAAGCCCTCGGAGGGCACCTTACGCCCTGGCTATCGCCGAGCAAAAAAGGCTATCATGCCTGTGGAATAAGCTATCCACGCTAGGCGCCAGCCCAGGGCAGCCCACACTGCCCGCTCAGCGGTGGGCCTCCTTATCATTAAGCTATCAATCTTCCCCCCTCCTTTGCCCCCCCCTCCGCATATCAGAATGTACGAGTAATACTTGTATATGTATATCAGCACGTTGCATCTGCTTGTCTTGGATGGACGGTTGCTCGTCCCTGCTGTGCCGTTACAGTATCCGCAAACGGTACTTTTGCCCGATAAACTGCCCGATAAACTGATCATTAGAAGCGGAATTGCGACTTGCGCAGATGTCCGACCAATGTGATTGCCGCCTGAGGGCGGCCTTCTACCGTATCTCTCGTATCTCCCCCGACAGGTCGTGGCAGGAAGCACAGTGGTCATAAGTAGACCGTCATCCATGCGAATTGTGTTGTGCTGGAGAATCGCCTCTGCTTCTCTTTCAACCTGTTCTACCGAGACGAGAAACAGAAGAAGCACAGCTTCTGTCCGCACAGCTTCTGTCCGCACAGCTTCCGTCCGCACAGCCTCCGTCCGGGATGTCCAAGATCGAAGCCGACGAGGCCGTCACCTCGACCAGCGACCACGGCAATGGCACAACAAAAGCCGTCAGCTTCTATTCCCGGCTCAAGGGCCAGAAGATCGACCTTGACGAGGTCGGCAAGGACTACTTCCAGCAGTCGCTGCAGTACGACGCCGACCAGCTCGAGCACGACGCGGTCAAGGTCCGCCGCAAGCTCGACTTTTACGTGCTGCCCATGGTAGGCCCCCCACGCCGCAGCCCGACTGCTGTGACGCCTTCATCTGACCTGTTCTGCAGATGATGATCACCTACATGCTCAGCTTCCTGGACAAGCAGACGTGAGCCCCCCCCCCAGAGCAGGATCTCAGCTGCCCCCAGCGGTCCCGCCTCAGACCTCCACCAAAGACACAATCTCACACCCACAGGCTCAACTACTCCAACGCGTACGGCCTGCAGGAGGACACCAACATGACGGGCGACGACTACTCGTGGGTGTCGTCGGCGCTGTATTTTGGCTGGCTGGTCGGCGCCTATCCGTGGCAGCTGCTGCTGCAGCGCTATCCCACCGGCAAGCTGATCGGCGTCATGCTGTTTGTGTGGGGCGCCGTGTGCATGCTGCAGGCCGCCGTCTTCAACTTTGCCGGCTTCTTCGTCGTGCGCTTCTTCCTCGGCATGCTCGAGGCCGTCGTCTCGCCCGCTTTTGTCCTGCTCACGTCGATGCTGTGGACCCGCGAAGAGCAGAGCCTGCGCAGCTCCTACTGGCTCTCCATGAACGGCATCTCGTCTGTGCTCGGCGCCCTGCTCGCGTACGGCGCCGGCCACGCCCAGGGGCTCGTCATCCCGCAGTGGAAGCTCATCTACCTCATCGTCGGCGTCCTCACCATGGCCTGGGGCGTCGTCATTGTCCTGTGGCTGCCCGATGGCCCCCACAACGCCAAGATGCTGTCGCCGTACGAGCGCATGGTGGCCGTGTGGCGCATCTCCCACAACCAGACCGGCCTGAGGCACAGCGTCTTCGTCAAGGCTCAGGTGCTCGAGGCCTTTTGCGACCCCAAGGTGCTGCTGCTGTTCCTCATTGCCATCTGCCTGGGCATCCTCAACGGCGGCGTCGCCAATTTCCTGTCGGCCATCATCAAGGGCTTCGGCTACGACGCGCTCAAGACGAGCCTGCTGCAGACGCCGGTCGGCGCCTTTGAGCTGGTCATGGTCATTGCGTTTGGGTATTTGTCGCGGCTGCCCAACATGCTCGGCATCACCATCATCTGTGCGTCTCTCTTGGCTGCCGTGTGTCTCTCCTCTGCGCTGACAACTCGCAGTGTCCTGCCTTCCTGGCCTGGCCGGCCTCATTGGCATCCTCAAAATCAGCACCCAACACCGCTTTGCCCTCGTCGGCATGTGCTGGATGCAGAACATTGTCGGCGCACCCATCATCCTGACCTGGTCGGTGACGGGTGTGAACACGGCCGGCCACACCAAGCGCAGCATCGTGCTCGGCGTCTACTTTATGTATGTTCCTATGCCATGGCGAACAAGCGGACACGCTGGCCTGATTTTGCACTAACACCGCAGCAGACTCTACTGCGCCGGCAACATTGCCGGCCCGCACCTGTTCCTGTCTAGCGAGGCGCCGCATTATCCAACAGCCATCAGGGGTCTGGCAGGGTCGTATGGTGCGGCCATAGGGCTGCAGATGATCTACACGACGCTGTGCTTCCTGGAGAACCGCAGCAAGAGAAAGAAGGGGCTGCTGAGCGAGGCCACCGCCACCGAGGAGGCGTTGGAGGGCTTCGACGACTTGACGGACAAGCAGAATCGACACTTCCGCTACCGTGTGTAAGCGGCCGCCGAGTGTTAGCAGCCAAGTTAGCCAAGTCAGCCCTGGCCCAGTTAGCCCAGTTAGCCCAGTTAGCCCAGTTAGCAAGATGCGCCAGGTGGCCTTTGCAAGCTGCTGGTCCGGCGCTACAGCCACAAGCAAGATACGAAGTGCGAATGCGAATAATGTGCCGGGGCGACTGTCTAGCGAGCGCCCTGCAGCCAGAGATCTGTAGAAAGTCTGCATGCCGGCTAGCGCGCAGACCAGCCAATGGGTCGACATCGCAGTCGTCTCAACCCAAACAGCCTCTGGGGGCCGTCCAGAACTCTGCCGTGGCAGCCGGAATGGACCTCGATGGAACATTGGCGATTGGAAACGTGATGTTGGGTGGTTCGGTTTCCCACGTGGCCGGGGCTGAGAGGCAACAGCTGCCTCCAACAGCTTGTCGGCGGCGTCTGACGCCAGAAAGCACATGTCTTGAGCTTCAGATCACTGCATCCCTGCATTGTGCCTCCTGCTGGGCTATCTGGATGGCATGACGACCTTCACGGCATCGAGACCACAGAGGCCACAGAGACCTCACGACCTCACGACCTCGCGACCTCGCGACCTCGCGACTCGGCTGCGCATGCCGTTTCCATGATCAGCTGTGACGTTGGCCCGGGCCGTGCGTCATCGGGCTCGCGGTGAGCGATTTGTTTTGGCATGACGCGAGTCACGAAAATCAAGGTCTCTCTGGTGCACATGGCCGTTTTGGCAAATGCAGCCGCATGTCAGCATGGCCGCATTGTCTGAGCAACCAAGAGACCAAGAGAGTCCGCCGCCAACTGGTGCGAGACCCCCTTGCACCAAGACATGCGAGAATGGCTCGAGGGGTTTAATACTAGGGTGACGAGTCATCCACAACATGTGGACGGGACGACACTCCGCGCAGTTCCGATCGCAGATGCACGCAGGGTGCAGCAGGTGCGCAGGTGCAGCAGGTGCAGACCAGGTGCAGACCAGGTGCAGACCCGACGAATGAATGCGTGCGAATTCGTGCGAATGCGTGCGAATTCGAACGATTCCAGTCCGATGAGCTCAGACAGGTGCTCGCTTGCTCGAGCAGTGGGGTGTTATCCCGATAGCAAGTGGAAAGAGGGGGTGGCAGTGGAAGGGGAAATTCCTAGGCAAATCGTACGATTCCTGCAGAATCATCGCAGCTCTCGATTTTTTCATTTTCTGGGACGGTCTTTATGCGACAAAACCCGAAAAGCTGATGGGGAAAGCGCCTTCGGGATTGCACGAATGGCAGGGGGGGGGATTACTCGAACGACCGCGGGGTTGCCAGCCCGGGGACCCGAATTCTGGGATTGGCAGGAGCGGGAGACGTCACAGGCATGGCAGTGGCAGAAGCGGATACACGACCCGAAGATGAGGAAAAAGGGGACACAAAGAACGACGAGGGGAGGGGAGAGGGGAGGGGAGGGGAGATGAGACAAGAGGAGACGAGAGGAGGGGAAAGACGCCCGGGCACGCAGTCAGGGGAGGGAGGGGGGGGGGAGGAGGAGAGGAGAAGGAATGAGGAAAAAGGCCGACAGCGGATTCTGCTGAGAATTGCATGCTGCGGGTGATGCTCATTCACGCACACGACAATTTGACGGTTTGTGATCGTCTTGAAAGAGGATGTGAACCGTTCTAGACCGGGGGCGACCGGTGCTGAAAAAGAGGGCCATCGTGTCATAATCAGGTGTCATTTCGAGACAGCTGTTTTCGTGCCTTCCTTTTTCTCCCAGTTCCTTCCGTATTTTCCTCTCAGCAGTGTACAATGTACGGCGGTACATGCGGCGTTAGGAGCGCGTATCTCGCCGTGCTCCTGCAAAGCTGGGTACCTGCCTGTCGCTGACCGGTGGCGGCCTTCTCACACTCGCATGTGCCCGCACCCGTGTACATTCCAGAGCCACAGCAGGTACTACCCTGCTTTTGCATTCCCCATCCCAATTCGCATGCTGCCCGCATGCTGCCCGCATGTTGCCCGCATGTGGCCCTGCTCGCAGCCTCCGTCGTGCTACGTCCTCACGCGCCGCCGTGCAAATCTACTCCACCAGCGCCATGCCCCATCCCATTGGCCCATCTGTCCCCATCGACGCCATTGCGATCGTACGTTTTTTCTCACGCCCACCCCCCCCTTGGCCCATTGATGCCTTTTGTCTTTCCCCATTTTCATTGCCGAATATTTTCCCTAGTCGTCTGCCCTTCTGAGGAGAAAATCGAGATCCAAAATCTCCTTCCTGGCCGCCCTGTACTGTCCAGGTACCCTGTACTCGCTCGCTGGTGTGGAATCCTTCCGATTCCCCACGGGCGGTCGCCGCCACCACCGCGGCAGAGGCAAGCGTCCGCCCACAAGCGTCGCCCGTGCTGACGCATCTGGCTGTATCTCTTGGTATCTGCCCGTACACGCTACCTCGCTGCCACCCGCCTGGCTGCACCGGTTTTGGCCGCGTTCCTGGCTCCTTCAGCAGCCATCGTCCATGCCAGTAATTCTGCTCCGTAGCTCCAACGCTCGCGCTTGCTCTTATTGGTCTCAACTCGCTCTTTGTGCAGGTCGTGCCTGCCTCCTTGCCTTTTCCTGGCGCCTTCCGTCGTAGTTCCTCCCGGAGAAAGTAGCTTAATTGGAGCGCACACGCACTTACACTTGCCCCCTCCCCCCCCCCCCCCTCTCCCATCCCGAACGACCCAAGCACGCCTGGCCTTGCCTTGTGTCAGTCCGTCCTGCTTGTATGCACGATCGTCGGCCTTCCTCCCATCTTTAATTTCCTCTTTTCCCCAGTTCAAACTGCACCACTGACGGACCTCTCGCACTTCTTCACACCACCGCGACGCCAGCAGAGTCCCACCGCGACGCCTCCTCCAGCTAGCCCACCTTGGGGATTCGATCCGGCCGTCCAATTGACCGACCTCACCAGACCCAACCAGCCTGGCCTGACCTCTATCTTGGACCCCCCCCCCTCCTCTCCCGGCCCACCACCAGTCACCAGAAGATCACCAGAAGAGAACAGAGGAGCGCCCGAGCGAGCGGACAGAAGAGAGCAAGTGACCGGCCGAGACGGACAGAGAACCCAGAGACGGCCATCGCATAGACGTCCACCCCCCACTGACACGCTGCTGTCGCTGCAGAATCTTACGACTTATCACCCTCTCCACGAACTCTCCCATGAGCATGGGAAGCCGAAACTAGTGACAATCCCATTGGCAGACGAACCCTGGCTCTCTTCCTCTGCCGCATCTCAAAAATTGGATCTTGTCAGTCTGCGTCTGTGTCCCATCCCGTCTGCACTCTGCTCCCAATTGTTCCTCTTCTCTGCTCTCCGGCTTCCGAGAACCGCTGGGCTAGACCCTTCCAAGTCCGTCTCCCAGCCAGCCTAGCCACGAAACCCCAGGCTCGAGTTTTTCCATTAACCTTAATCGCCGTTCTCAAGTGGTACGTTTTTTTTTTGCCTATCATCGTCTTGTTTCTGCGATTGCCGATTGCGTTTTGCCTGTTTGTCCCTCTCGTTCTGCCATGACCGTCCTTCTTGTTTTGCCCTCCTTCCTCCCGCTTCTCCGGCCCGCTCGTTCCTCTTGATCTCTTCACCACTCCCCTGTTCTTGTCGGCTTGCCGGCCCCCCCCCCCCCCCCCCCCCTCCCCCTCTTCATACCCTTTCCTTGTTTACTTTTCATGCCTACCTGCTCTCTTGTCCTGCTACTTGCCTATACCTGCCTACACTGCGAGTACGCACGACCCACGGAACGAGCTTCTATGCAATTCTATATATGCTGCATCTCACATACCACCGCACTTATAGCACCCTGCCTATTTCCCATCTAACATTTCCCATCTCCTGTCTGCCCATCGTCTTGGCTTCCGCTCTTTTTTGTTGAGCTCTCACACTGCTTCCCTATTCGCTGCTACCAATGTGCCTACCCACTTTCGTCCCTACTGCACCTCCCTAACTCACAACCTTCTGACCCAAAACGCCATCGAGATCTCACACCCCTCCCCTACAATTACTGCTTGCGGCGGCCTACATTATGTGCGCTTTGGTCTCAGCGCCACGAACCATCACGCTCTTCGGGTCGTGTTGTTAACACACCTCTCACAGCTCTAGCGATCCTGTAGTCTCGACTGCTGCCGCCCATCATAACACTCGTCTTCCCACGGCATTGCCTGCTCTGCGTATTCGTTTTCGTAAACACCCAATTGCCCAATCGCCACTGTCAGGGAACAGACGCTCCAACTCCCCGACCCCCGCTCACGCGCGCCCTCTTGTTCTCATTCACGCCACTTGCAGCACCGGAGACAACTACGGACGTGCATTGACGCTCCCAGAAAAGGGCAGGCCACCAAGCTTTCGACGACGGCGCCCTTTGCGGCCTCCTCCTACAGAAGAACACACCACACATCGCTCTGCAATTGTTTCGTCGACATTGTTGCCCTTCTCATGTCGACAACCCCTTGCGACTCCCGCCTCCAATCGACTCCAGCATATCGCGCTGCATGGCGCAACAAGTGGGAGAGGTATTTGAGGAGCTGGGGATCTCTCAATACCTAGAGACATTTCTGGACCAGGGGTTTGACTCATGGGAAACCATCTTGGATATCACCGAGTCGGATCTGTATGTGCTGCTGTGGACGCCGACAACGCCGATGTTCCGGGACGTACATGACTAACCCGCTATCCTTGCTTGCAGAGATGCTCTTGGCGTCAAGCTTGGCCACAGAAGGGTAAGAATGCCATTGGCCCTGTCGCCTTGCGTTTACCCATGTCTTTTTTCATTCTAATCGATGCGTTTTCGCAGAAACTTCAAAGACGCATCGCCAATTTCCGCGGTGTGGCTGCTGACGTCGCCCTCGTCTCTCCAACGCGAACCAGCGCCGATGACGCAGCGCGGCCGGATACAGCGCCTAAGCAGGAGGCGCCGAGCCTGAATGTCGACAGCCGTGGCGCCGTGCCGGGCGTCCTGGCTAAGCGCAAGTACCGCCGACATCCCAAGGTAAGCACAAATGCTGTGCAATTGAGCAAGACTTGTGCGCTGACAGGGGGGGGGGGTCATGCTAGCCCGACGAAAGCGCCCCCGAGCGCCCACCATCAGCCTATGTTCTCTTCTCCAACAGTAAGTCACATGATATATCACGTTGTTCGACATGTGTTGCTCAGGCATCTTCTGACTGGGATTCTCTCAAACAGAAATGCGCGAAGAACTCAAGGGCCGCAGCCTGTCGTTTACTGAAATTGCCAAGCTCGTGGGCGAGAACTGGCAGAGCCTCTCGTCGAGCGAGCGCGAGCCCTACGAGACGCAAGCTCAGGTGGCCAAGGACAAATATAATCATGATCTCGCGGAGTACAAAAAGACACCCGAGTACAAGAAGTACACTCTGTACCTCCAGGAATTCAAGGCCAAGCATTCCAGCCAGATGCAAGGTGTGTCTTATTTCTTCCCCGCAACCGGTATGCCATACCCTTGATCATGCGTCTCCTGTTACTTGGTTCGATTCTTGTGAACAGTTGCCGACATCATCGGCGGCATCTTGTTCCCTTTCCAACCACTTGTCACTCTCACTCTCACTTGACATCCGTTCTAACCCTGCCGTCTGGTGCTTCCGCCTGTCTCGGCTCCAACTCAGATAAAGACGCTTTTAAGAGGATAAAGCTCTCCGATTTCAGCAGCACGCCGTCGCAGTCATCGTCCACTGCAAGCATAACATCACAGCCGACACCGGTGCAGCATCAGCGATCCGACAGCGTGGCCGCGAGCGGCTCAGGAAGCAGCACCGAGAGCCAGCATGACATGGAAACGCCGCAGCCCCCGTCGCGACGGGAACACCGCGCCGGTTCCCCTGTGTCCACCTCCGATTCGCAGTACTCGTCGACCTCACCAGGCACCCGGACAGCATCATATGATAGCGGTGTGCTCTCTCACGGTCACGCGCCCGACGACCTTCCTGACAGGTCGCCGCCCCGCATGAGCATGAGTCCTCAAGATGTCATGTCGGGTACCTCTTCTCGTCGCGGCTCATCGTGGCTGCCCGACAGCCGCCAGCAGCGGGTTTCATCTGTAACGGCTGACATGCCATCGGGAGCTGGCAGCAGCAACCATGTCAGCCTGCCGCCACTGTCAGACATGCTTGACAACAGACGACTCGCTCCCTCGGGGTCATCGCCATCGACGAAACCAGACATGACCGGCAGCTACGCCAATGGGCCGAACACGGGCGCGGCGACAAGTCCTGTGGTAACGACAGGAACACCGGTAACGGCATCCATTAGCGGTCCGGAAAGTCGGCCGCCGGTCCTTCGGAAGGAGTACTCCTCTTCGGGAACAAGTACGAGTACAGGTTCGATGTCATCCTATGGAAACAACCATCCCAGAACGCCGCTGGAAGGCTCGTTGCCGATCCACGCCCTGCTGTCCGGCAAGCCAACGTCGCCGTCTCCGCAGTTGTCCGTATCTACAGCGCCTCACTACCCCCAGCACCATTCATCACTGCCGCCCCACCCTCCACAACCGTCGTCTTCGGCGCAGCAGCAGCAGCCTCGGGTTTCTCTCTCACCGGACCACACGCGCTCACTACCTCCACGGTCCTATTCATCGGTGTCGGATGGCCACCACCCACTCTACAAGGACTATGCAGCCGGCGACGCCTTGCATCAGAACGGGGGCGGTCAGTACCCATTTTCGTCTTAATTGTGAACGACGTCTTTCAGCCCCTTCGATGCAGACCAGCCACTGACAAGCAAAGGCTATCTCTCCAGTGCTACTCCGGCCACTACAAGTGTTACACAGATAAAGTCTGCAGGTTTGCCGTCATTTGTGACTGTTACTGCTCTCCCCGCTGTGAAACCGCCCTCCTCAAGCGCAATTAGACTCGACGGCATGAGTGCGCTGGTGGAGGCAGGCGAGATTGTGGACCGGCGGGCTTGACGAGAGACATGCCTTTGCATGACACACACACTCACTTTATACCATTTTACGTGAATATGCCTTGTTCATGACGATATTTTGACGATGCATGGTACGAAGCATAGCATCGCCATCTCAGCATTTGCTATTTGCCGTTTTACTATCATGCTATTCTGGCACGTCTTCTGTTCTTTTTATCCGCGCTCGGGTCCTGGAATGGCCACTGATTGAGACTTGGGCTTTGGTAACTTGCTTTTGGGATTTTGGGGAGAGAAATGGGGGCACTTTGTCCTTATTGGCAGTCTTCTCGGCGTATCATTGGAAAATCTTTGGGGAACCTCGGACACTAACACTGGAAACCGGATACCCTCACTTTACTTAACGGGCTTACCTGCATTTTTGAAGTTAAAAAAGTTGACCTAGCAAGGCGCGGAGAGGCGACAGAGGATGGAAGCCGAATATTCTGCAATCGAAAATTCAAATAATGATATTTTTTTTGTACGTTTCCGCCCACCACCGCCACCGTCCTGTGTTCCTGCCATCTCACATCACAATACAGTGCCCCTAGTTTGGGTTGTTGTCCTGACGTTGATGTTTCTCATCAGGGCTACCCAAATAAAGCCCAAAACCATGATGGAAGTGCCTGCTGCGAGCATTCTTGTCTGGGCATAGCCGTAGGCCAGCTGGATAGCATGCCTCTCGTCTGTCCCTACAGGGTAGGCGAGCTGTGCTGGCAGACTTGCATAAATTGTGGCCACGTCGGCCTGGGCGGAGGCGGGCAGATAGCGCACCAGCGCCTTCTTGAACGTGTTGGTCCAGATGATGCCGGAGATGGTGCTGCCGACGGCGCCACCGATGGTGCCGCTGACAAACAGCACCGCGAGGACGGCTGCGACGTACTGGTGGTCGACGGCCGCGAGGACGGCCAGCTGGACGCCGAGGATGAAGATGCCGCCGGAGACGGAAAAGAAGACCTCGCACATGACAATGTAGCCAATGTATCCGTTGGGGGCGCGGAAGTGGATCATGAGGCCGAGGGCGAAAATGTACAGCGGCACGCAGGCCATGAGCAGCCACTTGAAGCGGCCGGTGGCGCGGATGAGCCAGCCGGCGACAAACAGGAAGACAAAGGACACGGCGCTGAAGGTGTTGGCCACGTAGCCGGCCTGGGACAGGCTGAGGCCGTTGACGACCTGCAGGAAGGACGTCAGGTAGCTGGCGTAGCAGTAGTACGAGATCTGGTAGGTGGCGTCGAGCAGGCAGGCGCCGACGATGGTGCGGTCGGCGAGGAAGCGCGCGCGCAGAAACGGCGACGGGGACAGGTAGACCTCGTACAGGGCAAAGGCGGCCAGCATGGCCAATCCCACGACGATCATGGCGATGATGTAGCCGGTGGCCCAGCCGTGCGGCGCGCTGGCGGCCAGGGTAAAGGGCAGCAGGAAGACGGTGAGGCCGCCGGCGAAGAGGACGACGCCGAGTACTGGGTGTGTGAGTTGGCTGAAGAAGGAAGAAGGAAGAAGGAAGAAGAGAAGAGAAGAAGGGGTGACATACAGTCAAACGCCTTGAAGGCGCTCATGAGCACCTGTGAGGCGGACTGCCTCTGGCCCTCCTCGGCGGCGGCGCCCGCCATGAGACCCCGCTGCTCGGCCTTGCGCAGGTAGTGCCGCAGCAGGCCGTACATGGGCAGGGCCACGGCCGGCAGCACAATGGCCCAGCAGCCGAGGCCCCAGCGCCAGCTGACGTTGTAGTAAAAGGCCTCGGCGGCGCGCGAGCCGGCAAAGGCGGTGATGAGGTTCGGCGACGACGTAAAGGCAAAGGCGAGGCCTCGGTTGCGCAGGTTGGTGACGTCGGCCGCCAGCACGTCCCAGGTGTATGCGAGTCCGGAGAAGCCGACCGAGTAGAAGACCTGGGGGTAAGCTGGTTAAGACCAAAAAGAGAAGCACAGCCTGAAAAGACAGACCAGGCTCACCTCGGCTGCGCAGTATGTCGACAGGTTGTGCGACGCGGCCATGAGCACGAGCCCCAGCACACACAGCGCCGTCATGAGCAAGAAGCCCTCGGCACGCCCCCACACGTCGAGCATCTTGGCCATGGGGATGTAGACGGCCGCCGTCATGGCGTTGGCCACGATGCCAATGACGGTCAGCAGCGAGTGCGACTGGAAGCTGCTTGTGACGTAGGGCGTCAGGCTGGCAATAATGGTGCTCTTGAAGCCGTTGACCAGCGTTAGGAGCCAGATTCTGGAAGGGGGCTGTCAGCGTGTGACGTTTTTTCTTCTTTTTTTTCCCCCTTTTCTTTCTTATTTTTTAAATCAAAGATAGACCGGCATTTCACTCACAGTATGAGGGCCATGGCCAGCGACGTTTTGGACCATGTCAGCGTCACAGCCTCGATCTTCTGCACACCGGCCTGGGCATCGTGGCTGGGCATCGCAGACTTGTAGTCTTCGAGGTCGACGGGGACTTGGGCCGCAGGCCCTGTGTCGGCATCGACCACCTGGATGTCAGCGACAAAGGAGGCGGCTGGCCCATCTTGGACATGGTCTCTGCCCGAGAGGACAAGACGGAGCTTGTTGGCCACGATCATTTCTGAAGGGAGGAGGAGAGACAGAAATAAGAGAAAAGAACAGGGGACTGGGTTGACATCTTCTGAACAGCCAGAAAACGGCCAGGCGGACGTGAGATTATATATCTCTGGTCTACGCTCGCCGAGAAAAAAAAATTAGAAGAGAGAGGGAGAGGGGAGAGAGAAGTGGGCTCGTCCCATTTCGTTCTGTACAGCCCTTGTTTACTTGGCAGCGAAATCGGCCGATGGTCTCTTCTTGGACAAAATTCTGCATGCCCAGAATCGACGGACAGAAGCTCCTGCAAGGCCGCAACGATCGACAAGCATGCAGATTATGCGTAATTCCTCGCGTTTGTGCTGACGGCTGTGCCCCAAACAGGTCAACGGGCCGGCTAACTAGCATTGCGACCCCGGTCCCCCACGTCCATGTGCTCCTGTCTGGCTCTGAGCTCTCAGATTAGGCTATCGGTAGCTATCGCAGGGCCATTGCATCGTGTGGGTTGCATTCGACCCCCCCCCCAGAATGCCCAGCCTTGGCCTGGACAAAATGTCGCATCATTGGATCATTGGGCAATACGGCCACCTGATGAGGGGTTCCCAGAGAACGTGAGTGCCAGGGGCACTCCTCAAAAGCATACAGACAAGAACTGGGAATCCGGAAAGATTGTCTCTGGGCAGAGCAGTCAGACTTGCAAATTGAAATATCTTGCATATTCCAGAGTGAGCGAGTCGCCTCGAGGTAGGCATAAGGTTAAACAAGGGAACAGACGCTGTCCCTCCCCATCCACCGTCCGCCTTTCCACAAATGTCACCCACACATGCCGGTGCTAGCAGGACGGCCTGGTAGCAGGACGGCCTGGTATCTTTTTGATCAGATAATATTGGGACATCCGACTGGCCTTGGCAGAGCAGGTGGTGGGGCGTTTCCCACATGGGCGCGACCAGGGATATGGTTTCGGCAATTGCTCCGTGCAGTGGCGAGACGATAGGCTTGGGTTCTTTTTGTAGTTCAGGGCCGTCCTGAGCTTGGTGTCTGGCTATGGTAGACGGATGTTTGGCTTTCCTGTTGCGTGGCAGTCGAGGGTTTCGTGGGGTTCCCTCTACACTACGTCTGTTCGATAGTATGTTAGACTGAAATTAGCGATTAGACGAGCGAAATGGCCAGTGCCTTACAAGACGAGGTGATCATCTGCTACAGAAGGCAGCAAAACACGACGCGGCTCTCTACCGTAGAGCACATTTTTCGTGGCCAAAACTGCCTTACAATTGCCACTGATTTGCCCTCGTTCTGCGGTCGCTTAGTTAAGATGCATTCGCCATCCAGAGACGTCCCGCCAATGTGGCAGGCGGTATTTGCGATAGACAACAAGACCACGTGGAATCAAACACATGATTTTGACTATCTGGACCAATCTCGCGATGCGGTCGCAAGGCTGCGCCAATGGATCCGCCAGGCTAGACGGCACGCAAAAGTCAGGCTGCCAGTCAAGCTGCCGGCGGCCCGGGCTGCCTCGGAACAACGGCTAATACATGCACTTTGCCGGTTCGGTCTGACTGCACGGAAGTCGAGTCGCATTCCTCCCTCCACTCTGAGCTAGTAATCGCGATGGCGGAGCCGCGATCAGACCCGACTAACAAGCACGCGATGTGAGCACGCGATTTCGCTCGATGACGCCAACGTCTGGGCGACAATCAACCTCTATGGACTGCCGTGAATTTGCCTATCGAGCTCGACCACCGCCGTACGATGTTGGCATTTTGGCAGCCGGACTTTCTGCTAGTGTGCCTTGCAGATCATCTGCCGGAGTGGTCTTATTTACACATGGAACAGACTTGATGTCTACATAAACGCTGTCCTCGTAGCTCTCTGTCTGGCAGCTGCTCAAACAACAGCGACTCGGCCATTTCCCCGCACCAATCAACATGGCAGCAACGCAGGCGCCGGCGGAGGCCGCCACCAAGAAGCTGATCATCAATGCCTTTGTCATGTCGTGCAGCGGCCACCAGTCGCCCGGGCTGTGGACGCACCCTGACGACCACTCGTGGGACTTTAACCGCATTGAGCACTGGGTCGAGCTGGCCAAGCTGCTGGAAAAGGGGAAATTCCACGGCATGTTCATTGCCGACGTCCTTGTAAGAGGCCGAACTGCACGTTTCTGGTTCCTATCTGGACTCTAAAACATCTAGGGCTCCTACGACGTCTACAAGGGCCCGCAGAACCCCAACCCGGCGATTGTGTCGGGTGCGCAGTGGCCGGTCAACGAGCCGCTGGTGGTCGTGCCGGCGATGGCGGCGGCGACCAAGAACCTCGGCTTTGGCGTCACCATTGCCACGACGTACGAGCAGCCGTACCACCTGGCGCGCCGTCTCAGCACGGTCGACCATCTCACGGGCGGGCGGCTGGGCTGGAACGTGGTGACGGGCTACCTCAACTCGGCAGCGCGCAACCTGGGCTTCAGCGAGCAGCCCAAGCACGACGACCGCTACGCCGTGGCCGAGGAGTACATTGACGTGACGTACAAGCTTTGGTGAGGTCCCCGGTTCCATACAGCGAGAGACCGACTGACTGACTCCAGGCAATCCTCGTGGCGCGACGACGCCGTCAAGCTGGACCGCGAGCGGGGCATCTACACGGACCCGGCGCTGGTGCGGACGATTGACCACGTGGGCCGGTACTACCAGGTGCCGGGCCCGCACATCTGCCAGCCGTCGCCGCAGCGGACGCCGGTGGTGCTGCAGGCGGGCACGTCGCGGGCGGGCAAGGACTTTGCGGCCAAGCACGCCGAGGCCATTTTCGTGGCGGGCCACAGCCCGTCGGTGGTGGCGCACCACGTGGCGGAGATCCGGACAAAAGCGCGCGACGAGCACGGGCGCGACCCGCAGACGATCAAGTTCCTGGCCATGCTGTGCCCGATCCTGGGGCGGACGCAGGCCGAGGCCGAGGCCAAGTACGAGGACTATGTGCGCCACGGCTCCGAGGAGGGCGCGCTGGCGCTCTTTGGCGGCTGGACGGGCATCGACCTGGCCCAGTACGGCGACGACGAGGAGCTGCGCAGCGTCGAGTCCAACGCCATCCGCTCGGCCGTCGAGGGCTGGTCCCAGGCGGTGCCCGGGATCCCGCGCTGGACCAAGCACACCGTCGCCCACCACATCAAGGTCGGCGGCCTTGGCGCCACCGTGGTCGGCACCCCCGACCGCGTCGCCGACGAGATGGAGCGCTGGGTCCGCGAGGCCGACGTCGACGGCTTCAATCTCGCCTACGCCGTGCAGCCGGGCACCTTTGAAGACGTCATCGACCTCCTGCTGCCCGTGCTGCGCCAGCGCGGCCTCTTCTGGGACGACTACGCCGTGCCCGGCGGCACCTACCGCGAGAACCTCTACGGAAAGAAGGGAGTGGCCCGACCACCCGCGGACCACCCGGCAGCGAGGTACCACTGGAAGGCGGAGTGAGCGTCACGTACAAAAGAGATGGCAAGCGTGGACAACGTTGGAAGCAGCTGTGTTATTCTGCCGATAAATGCACCTAACGTGCCTTCCCATTCTGTAGAGCGGTCACTGCCAATTCAGTCACTGCCAATTTACAATGCGGCCACAACGCTTTCTGTCGCTTCTCCATCATCACAGACTCGCCTTGCCACGAGACTCGAGCGGCAGGAAAAAGGCGAGGATGCCCGTGGCGATGAACAGCGCGCCGCTCACGTAGACGGGGCTGGCGGTGTTGAGATTGGCAAACATGGCAATGAGCGGCGCCATGATGCCAAAGACGCGGTTGGCGGCAGCGGTGACGGCGTTGCCGGTGCCGCGGTCCTTGGTGGGAAAGACCTCGGGCGTGTAGGCGTAGAGGACGGCGTACATGATGGCGGCCATGAAGGTGTAGCCGCAGTTCCAGCCGAGCAGGGCGTCGGAGCTGAGCGCGGTCGTGGTGCAGAACAAGAAGACACCCGTTAGGATGGTGGACAGGCCCAGAATGCCGCGGCGGCCGACGACGGGCAGCTCGACCAGCAGGCCGCCGATGACGCAGCCGGGGATGCCGACGACGCCCTCGATGACGTAGTTGCGGTAGGTGATGGACGTGGAGCTGTCGCCAAACTCGGCGCCCTTGATCGTCTGCACGTACGGCAGAAAGGCGCTGTACAGGGGGTAGCTCAGGCCGATCAGCGCCCAGATGGCCGTGGTCATGGCCGTCGAGACGGCGAGCTTGCGCGTGGCAAAGAGGGCGCGGATGTGCACGCCAATGTCGTGGAAGCGGTGTTGGATGATGGTGGCGGAAGTGGTTTGTGATGGTGGTGGTGCTGCTGCTAGGTGCGCCTCTCCTCCTTCCACCTCCGTCAACGACGCCAACGTCAGACTCGTCGTCTTGCCGTTGATGCGTGCCAGCTCGACGACGACCTGCACCGCCTCGGCGTCGCGGCCGCGGCTCATGAGGTACTTGGGCGACTCAAAGATGCGAAAGGCGGCAAAGCGGACGACAAACATGACAAAGGTGAGCCCGCCCATGACGACGAGCAGATAGCGCCAGCCCATGTTGTCGCGGCGAAGGCAGACAACAGTGGCGTCTTCCGGGCAGGTGAGGTCGCCCAGCAGCGGCCAGGCAACGAGGCTGGTGACCGTCTGGGAGACGGACCAGTAGGCGGCCAGGATGGTCAGCAGGTACTGGTGGCTGCCCGGCAGGAACTCGAGAAAGAGGGCCGAGTCGACGGGGAAGTTGCCGCCGACGCCAAAGGACCAAAAGGCGGCAAAGACGCAGACGGCGGCAAAGTTGGGCGAGGCGGCGGCCACGAGCCCAAAGACGGCGGCCACGCCCAACGTCGTGTTGAACGCCAGCCGCCGCCCAAACACGTCGCAGCCCAGGCCCCAGAACACGGCGCCGCCCAGCAGGCCAATGTTCTGCGCCAGCGTCAGCAGCTGCGGCTGCGCCACGCCAAACTCGTTGGTCAGGGGCGTCAGAATCAGCGCCGTCACAATCGGCCAGAAATTGTCCACCGCCCAGCCGAAACCCGTCACCACAAACAGCTGCCACTGGTACCGCCCCATGCCGATCTCCTGGATGGCGTCGTTGAGCACGTGTGCCTTGGCCTCGTAGACGGGGTCGAACACGCCCGCAAAGACGTCGGGGCGGAAACGGACCGTCGCTGTTGTTTCCTGGGCGGAAGTCCGGGCCTCCTTTTGGGAGGAGGAGGCGGGGAACGACTCCGGATCCGAGCCCGGGCTGGCTTGCTGTACCGCAAGAGACATGCTGTATGGAGGAGGAGTGTCGCTTTTGGTTGGTCACGGCAAGGTATAAGTCAGGCAAGGGAGGCTGTCTTGGGTGCTGCATCTCAGGTGTGCTGCACGATTTCTATTTATACATCCGTCTTACACCGACCACACCTTGGTGCTACCGTGGCCGTCATCCTTCCACAACTAGGCTACCGGATATCGTGCCGACGAACTCGAGACATCGTTCCGGATGCCTCTGATTGGAACACATGAGAAACGTCACGTGGATCTCCGATGGTGACATTGACCAAGAAGGAAAGGGCGACTGGAAACGAAGCACCGAGGCCAGTGGACTACCCAGAATCTAACAGACTAGCTAGCGATCCTTCTGGCAGCATTGACCCGCAGTGAGGCCATTGCAAGTATAGTAGTGTTTGCCCCCCAATAATACGGGCCGTGCTGCAAGGTGCAAGACCAGGCCGTGATGATGTCATTCGCTCTCGTCTCGCCCGCTCCGAATATGGACGACCTCGTGGACCATAGACCTCTATAACAGGCGCAAGACTGCCGTAGCCAGCTTCAGAGCTGTAAAGCCAGTGCCGAAAACAGGCAAGACTGCCGTTGCCAACTTCAGAGCTGTAGAGCAGCACCGAAACATGTCTGCAGAAACCCTACCGCAGAGACGCCCCCGGGTGGCCATCATCGGCGGCGGGCCGGGCGGCCTCAGCGCGGCCATTGAGCTGAACAAGCTGGCCAAGCTGGGCCTGGTGGACTGGACGCTCTACGAGCAGAAGCCGCGGATCAGCGAGCTCGGCACGGGCATTTCGCTGCAGCGCAACACGTGGCGGCTGCTCGAGGGGCTGGGCGCGGCCCAGAACATCCGCCCGTCAGACTTTTTCCGGCCGGCCGACGGCCACGAGGCGCAGTACCGGAACGGGCGCACGGGCGTGGTCGTGAAGCAGGCATACCCGGAGCCGGGCCGCGTGGCACCGCACCAGGCGCCCTGCCGCATCCACCGGGCCAAGCTGCAGCGGGCGCTTCTGTCCGAGGTGGCCGACCCGAGTCGCATCCGCACGGCCAAGAAGCTGATCGACCTGGCGCGGCTGGACTCGGGGCGGCTGCGCATCACCTTTGCCGACGGCAGCGTTGACGACGAGGTGGACCTGGTCGTGGGCGCCGACGGCATCCGGTCGGCCGTGCGCGAGTTCGCTTTCCCGGGCTACCAGATCGGCTACGCGGGTGCCACGTCGTACCGGGTCGTGGTGCGGACCTCTGAGGCTCTACAGATCAACGGCATCTCGCCCGCCGTCGTCTTCTGGTACGGCACCGGCAGCAAGTGGATCTACACCTGTCCGCTAGACGGCGACGATTTTGAAATCACCTGCCGCCATCCGGAGCCGGAGGAGGAGGATGACCCTGTCACGGTGCGCACCAGCTGGGGCCAGGACGTCGACGTGGACCAGTTTGTCGGCCACTTTGCCGAGTTCTGCGAGCCGGTCCAGCGCCTGCTCCGGCTCGTCACCCACGTCCAGCGCTTCGACTACTTTGCCGGCCGCCGGCTCGAGACGGTCGTCGACAGCCGCGGATCGGTGGCCCTCATCGGCGACGCCTCCCACCCGCTGTCGGGGGCCTTTGGCGCCGGCGCCGCCTTTGCCCTCGAGGACGCCCACGTGCTCGCCGGCGCCCTCGGCTGGGCTCTGTCGACTGACCGCACGCTGGCCGACGGGCTCGCCCTGTTTGACGGCGTCCGCTCGCCGCACTACCAGGCCCTCTACCGGACCCTGGACGAGGTCTCGGCCGCGCGGGCAGACGGCTCCCGCCAGGCCGCGTCGGCGGACGAGGACATTGCCGCCAACATTGAGGCGGTGTCTCTGCCGAGGCACAACTGGATGTACTATCACGAAGTAAGTGAGAGCACGTCAGCAGGCAGACAGCCGGGCCCTGAACTAATTAATTGTCGCAGGCGGATCGTGCGTTGGCTGATGCCATTAGGCGGACTCGTCACGAACCCGCGCCGTCCAAGCTGTAGTTAATAGTGGTGTGGACTCGTAGGATTCATAGCTTGCGAGACGGACAAAACCAGCGTTCCTTAAGACAATTAATTAATTACCCACAGCTCGTACACGCAGCCTGCTAGTCCTCCGGCTTGTCGGCATCAGCCGGACAATGACGAGCTGCGGGTCCGGAATGGCACCATGTCGCATCAACAGGCTGTCTGTTCGCCCTGTCTGTAGTACTTCCGCGGCTCAGGCCAGATGATATAATCGGTTGTGCAGTCGTTTCGTATGTAAGCAAATTAAGACAGACACACGTCCTTCCCTGTCATGACAACACCGCTACCGCCCTTCAAAGTCATCGTCGTCGGCGGCGGCCCCGTCGGCATCACCGCCGCCCACGCCCTGCACCATGCGGGTATCGATTTTGTAGTGCTCGAGCGGCACAGCGACATGCTCGGCGGCAGGGGTGCCAGCCTCAACCTGAATCCGCAGTCGTTGCGGGTCTTTCACCAGTTTGGGCTGCTGGACCAGCTGCAGAGCATTGGCGCCGCCTTTCTGCACCATTCGACAGGCTGCGTCGCCGACGGCCACCAGTTCACACGGTCAGACGGCCTGAAGCTGCTGGTCGAAGAGTATGTTGGCCCCCTGCCGTCACAACTTGGCGCCGTGCTGACAGTCCAGCCATGGATGCACCATCATGGCCTTCCACCGGGCTGACCTCGTCCGCACTCTCTACCTCGGGCTGCCCGAGGAAGCCAAGGCCCGCTTCCACACCGGCAAGGAGCTCGTCGATATTTCCGTCCATGCCGCCGGCGTCGATGTCATCTGTGCTGACGGCACCCGCTATGCCGGCACCGTGGTCGTGGGTGCCGACGGCGTCCATTCCCAGACGCGCTCCGTCATGCGGCGGCTCGCTCTCGAAGCTGACCCGTCCCTGGCCTCCTCGTGGGGGGACGCCGACCGACCGTACACGGCCTACTTCCGCTGTCTCTGGGCCACCTTCCCCCGGCCGTCCGCGTCCGAGCCCGGCGACAGCTACGAGACGCAGGGCCCGCACCGCTCTGTCATGTACCTGACAGGCCGCGACCAGGGCTGGATTTTCCTATACGAAAAGCTGGCCGAGCCGACCACCCACCGGGTGTCGTACGACGACGAGCAGACGAGGGCGTTTGCGCAGAGCTTTGCCGACTGGCCGGCCAACGAGACGAGCACCGTCGGCGATCTGGTGCGCACCGACGACCCCTCGACCATGGGCATAGGCAACCTGGACGAGGGCATCGTCCGGGCGGCGAGCTGGGGCGGGCGCATCGTGCTGGCCGGCGACGCCTGTCACAAGTTCACGCCCAACTCCGGCCTCGGCTTCAACAACGGCGTCCAGGACGTCGTCTCCATCTGCAACCGTCTACGGGCCCTGGTAGTCGGTGGTGGTGTTCCCGACGCAGCACGCCTGCAGCACGCCTTTGACGGCTACCGTCGCGAGCGCAGCGCCAGCCTCGAAGCCGACTACTGCTACTCGGCCCGCACTACGCGGCTCTCGGCCTGGGCCACCACCTGGGACTACCTGCAAGCCCGCTATCTGTTCAAGGTGGACCTGCTGCACAAGCTCCTCGTCGGCGGCGGCAATGCTGCGAGGATCAGCCAGGGCCGGGTGCTGGACTACATCCCGGCCGACGAGCCGTTCTCGGGGCGCGTGCCGTGGGACTGTCCGTTGACGAGCTCTATTACTCTTTAACATTTATATACAAGAGCTATTCAAGCTCTTGTACACTACGCTTACTTAACAGTATATCCTGTATCCTGTGCTTGTATGACACAGAAACATAGTCAGGTCTAATAACGTCTACAGAACAGGGTATCCTGCAAAAAACTGTCGCTAAAATCAGGCGAGGGGTTGAGGTAGCAAAATATACAGGAGACAAAGCAGATATATGTATATTTATTTTCCAGCAAGGAAAAGTGCCGAGCAGGCTATCGACGGATTAAGGAGGTAATCGTAATATCAGCTGTTTAGAATATCTGCGATGGAGCACAGCCACGCGCATAAGACCAGCATAGAACAGTAGGGAATTTCAGACATGACCTTTTTTTTATCGGGTTGCTTATTGGTTTACGGTACATCTGCTTTTGCTTGGCTGCTTGTGTCCCTCCCTACAGCTTGGCCGCCCAGTCCTGGACGAAGGCCTCCAGATCCTCGTATGGCAGCCCCAGCAGGGCGTTTCCACTGGTGGCAGCGTCGGGCGCGTGGCCGGCGCCGTCGGTGAACTGCCAGGCTTGCAGCAAAGGGAGAAAGATGGATAAGTCGGCGGCCGCGAACTTGGCGTTGTCGGCGGTCGCGAGCTTGGCCTCGCCGGCCGCCTGTAGGTCGGCGGCCTTGGCGTGCGTGACCGTCCAGCGAGCGCCGCCCGTAGCCTTTTCGGCAAGGGCGACGAGTTCGTTCTGCGTGGGCGTAAAGGAGGCCACCTCGATGTACTGGTTAGCCGTCTTGTCGGCGGGCGTGCCCGCCTGCTGCAGCACGGCTGCGACAGCCCGGCCGATATAGCTAAAGCTTGACGTCTGGCAACGCTCGTTGCCGCTGTCGACAACTACCGCCGTCTTGGCCCGGCCGTCCAGTCCCAGCAGCCCGAGCTCAAGCCCCCAGTCGAAGAAGAGGCCTGTGGAGATGCCTGTCCACGTAAACGCGCCGCCCGACGCGCTCGCCTGCGCCGCCAGATGGTCCACCGTCGCAATTTTGTCCGCCAAGGTCTTTCCGATCGGAGTACCCTGCGCCTTGCACGTGTTGATGCCAAACTCGGACGGAATGAACCGCCGCACCCCCGCCGCCACGGCCGCGTCCACCAGCGGTATCTGCCCCTCCATCGCCAACGGCCCCAGCACCGACACCACCGCGTCCTGACCCGCCAGCGCCGTTTGGAGGCTGTCCACCGATGTGTAGTCGGCCGTCTTAACCGCTGTCACGCCTGCTGGTGGCGCCTTGCCGGCTGCGTCGCGTGTAAGGAGCGTCACGGTGAAGCCGGCAAGCACGAGTTGGTTGACAATGTGCGTACCAGGGTTGCCGGTACCCTAAAAACGCTTTTGTTAATAAGGGTGCATTGAACAAGAGGGCAGGCCTAAGGCTTACTCCGGCGACAGCAACGTTTTTGATTGACATGGCGGAGTATTTAAAGAGGGTTTGTTTGGACTGTTAATTGCTTGTTATACGTTGTAAGTGTAACGGGCTGTGCCCATGAAGAGCCTCGACCGCACTCGGCCAATCATATTACATGCACGTGCGCGCTTGGCACGTGCACGCCAGTGCCCCCTTTTCTTCGCATCCCACGATGCAGCGTTCTCTTCTTTTTCTTCTTCTTCTTTTGTAATGCGTTCCTTTTACTAGATACGGCATTAGTCAGTTGAATATACTCGCTCTTGACCCCTTACAGTAAGGGTTGTTTTACAAAAGGAAGCGTAAGGGGTAAGATGAGATATAAGATAGAAGAAGAAATAAAAAGAAGAAAGAATGATATAAGAAAAGCGGCGAATAAAGGTGGAAGGTAAGCTTTACCTATCTATAAGATTTAAAAAAGTAAAGAAGAAAAAAGTACAGTGAACAAAACAAAACATAACTTATAGGCTGTAATGTACTACTCGGCCTCCGTACGGATGAATCGATATAGCCTACCGGTATATTTTTTTTATCACTTTGCTTTCCTTATACAACGCTTATTGTAAGACGTTTACTTGTACAGCCTACAAGTATAAGATGGCGCATTGACCTTTTCCCCTAATCACCCCAGTCGACGGCTTCATTACTCAGCACGTGGTACACCTCCGCCGTCCGGACCCCGATGATAGAGAAGCTATGCCAAATACAACAACGTAATGTAAGCAGAACGAACACAATGTACTATCCTAATACAAAAGGAAACTAAAATGAAAGATTAATACGATCACGATTTGTATGCCAATTGCACTGTGTGGAAGATGTTGTCTATTCCAAGTGGGATTCCTTAGTCTTTAGACGTAGTAATAGTATCTATGGCCGTACGTGGAAGATGCAGCGTGCAAATGCAATTAAATAGTAACGAGAGCAGCAGCAAGCAGAAGAATATATGCATGCTGCTGCCTTGGTTATGAAGAATACCACCTTCCCCTGAATTCTTCGTCCGTGCACTAGCTACTGTTAGTGCACATCACCAAATCACACCAGTACCCCTAACAACACCAATTTCCCACTCAAATCCACGGCATGCCTCCCGCCGACGGCGGCAGAGGTCGGCCACAGCAGCCGCACGGCCGCCTTGCGGCGGCCGCCTGGCT
>JACCPH010000161.1:0-10544 GCA_014183095.1 Harringtonia aguacate
GCGGTGAGAGAGGACACAATGCGCGCACTTGTCAGAAGGAAGTAGAAATGTCTGATGTATATATTTCCGAGTAGTTTAGATTGATTTTACTTGTTGTGGTGGTATAATTGAGCTTTATGTTGTGAGGGTTGTGGAAGTGTTCCGCTCGCTTGTGTGTTCCGCTCGCTTGTGTGTTCCGCTCGCTTGTGTGTTCCGCTCGCTTATCAACTACGCTAGTGCTTAAATGTTGTCTCTAAAACAAATGAACGGTTCACTGGTGCCATGAAATCCCTTTGACTAAAACATCGACCCCACCACCGCGATGGCCACCTAACTAGGCGCCGCGGGGTAATAGCCGTCCCGCCCCGCTCTACCCACTGTCGTACTTTTAGCAGCACGTAACGGTTCCTCTAGCACGTGCGACTTACTGTCCTCGTCCTAAAGAGGTACTGATGCTGTTCATCCGTAGGTGAATTAATAGTCATAAAACTGAAATAAAATCGAAATAAATAAAACGCCGAAAATAAAATAAATACACAACCCTTTTTTTTAACAGAGTTTTTCTCCATCTTTATGCTAGCTCCAAGGCCAGAGCAGCTGTTCAATATCCACGGCCCTGTCTCCTAACTAGGGGATCCTCTGAAACTACTACCCCAGAGGCAGCCACCCAGGGCGGCCAACGACCAGGTGTAGGCGGAGACAGCATCGTAGCCGGAGAAGACGAGGGCGATTATCACAGCATAGAAGGCGACTATACCAAAAGCGGAAACGCCAAACCCGGCAGGCGGACGGAAAGCCACGCTGTGTTGCAAGACCTGTTTCTTGGCGCCGATGACAGCCATATCGGCGGTGGTGAGCGATTGGGATGTAGATGGGAAGATGTGGTCAGCCACGGAATTGGTAGAGATATGAATAAGCTTTAGGAAATGAAGAGAGGGAAGAAAACTGAACGAGAAAAGCTTAGATGTTCAGATAGTTATGTAGGTTGTCAGGCTAAGCAGGGACTGCATAACTTTCAGTATATCTGGGCCTGTAATCTATGGATGGTGTCGAACACTTGTCAAGACTGCTACGGCCCTTTGACGTCGGGATGGATCGTCTCTGTGCTAATTAGTAGCACACCGGTTCGTCTAGTGCGCATTCCCTGCGTAACTATGTACGTTCCACCCCTTCACAGCTGGCGAGCCTTTCTTCGGGCCCTGATCCGTGCCCTCACTTGCGCCTGTGCCCGTACCAGGGCTGCAGGACGGTTTCGGTTCCGCCGTCGAGCCTCGATCTGGCGCCGGCGGTGTGCCTCAATCTGCGTTTCTCGCTGCTGCAGCGCTGCTTCCACGGTCGTCTGTGCCGCAAACAGCCGCAGCATATCCTTCCGCTTGGCTGTACCGGCCGTCGCCCAGCCCTCCGGGTCATACCTTGCCACCACACGCTCCAGCCACTGCGTGACGTCTTCGTGCCCAGCATGTCGCGCCTCACCGGCCGCGTCTCGTTCCGCATGGTTGGTCATGGTCAGAAACGCCAGGGCTGTAGCCGTGCCGAGGTCGAGGTCCCCGTTGCCGTTGCGCCAGTCGGGCGTCCGCGCCTCGGCCGGCACCCAATGATCTCGGTCGGGGACGTCGTCCCCCGGCAGCCAGTCGAGGCAGAATAGGCGGAACACGGCCGTGACCGTGTCCTGGTCGCCGCTGCGGGCCGCCACATGCAGAGCCGTGTCGCCGACGGCATTCTTGTGCGCCAGAAACATGTGCCACAACAATACAGAGTTGGCCGTGCCGCCTCGGATGGCGGTGGGCATGTGCCGCATCGCGTCCATGTTCGTCCCCTCGGCCGCACTGTGCAGCAGCGAGTTTCCTGTCGCGGGGTCGACGGCTAGGAGGAGAACTTCCAGCGTGCCTGTCCCGAGCTGCCGCGCCGCCGACGCAACCGCCACCGCAAAGCGCTCTCTGTTGCGGGATGTGCAGCGGGCAGCGGCGTGGAGCTGCGCGACGAGTTCAGGGCTGGGTGCTGTCGGCGCGGATCGCGAACCAAAGAGAGCATGGAGCTGGCTCGGCGAGAGCGGGAGGTTTGCCATGGCGTAGTTTGGGGAACAGAAACGATCAGTATTGCTGTTCTAAAAGAATTTTGTCACTTTTAGCCCTGGCAACCCGACGTCGTATTTTGGTGAGCCTGACACAGGTGCTAAGCACTTCTGTACAGGCTGCGCTGCCTTGTGGTAGCTGCGTCACAGCCGTGTAAAAATCATGACTGCATGTCGGGGGACAAGTCAAGGAAGGACAGCAACTGATTTATACAGTGATCGTCCTTCTTGAGAGGGCCATTAGTGTAAGAGATGAACACGACCAGCATTCCGTATCCATGACTTAAAAACAACCAAGACAGCCTACTTCAAGGCTATCCCGTCACCATCCAGGTGCCCCTTCTCCCAGTCCGCCATCAGCTGCCGCACTTGCTCGTTGTCAGATTTGCGTGCCTCCTCCAGCGCATTTCCATACCGGTAGCTCGCCGCTGGCCGCAGCCGCGGGTCGGCCCCGTGCGCCAGTAGCCACCGCACACTCTCTGCCGAGCCAACCACAACCGCCCGCACGATGGGGAACTGAGGGCTCGCATGCAGCGACTCGTGTGCCTTGTTCGCGTCGGCGCCGGTTGCCACTAACAGATCCATGATGGCGATGCGACTGCTGTCTGCCAACGACGACGACTCTGGCTGCCGTCGTCCCACTGCAGAGTACAGCACGTGGCCCAACGACACGTCCGAGCCGGCATCGAGCAGCAGCTGCACCGCCTCGAGGCAGCCGTCTTCGCACGCGTTTTCGAGCGCGCGGCAGACACGCGCAGGTGGGCGGTTGTAGTCGCTGTCGTTGTAGCCCGGGTCGGCAAGGTCGGGGTCTGCGTGCGCGGTAGTGAGAAGCCAGCGCAGCAGTGGGAGGCGGCTGTCGTTGGCTGTGCGGGGCAGCAGCGTCGCGCCGTGGCGGCCGACGACGACGTTGGGGTCCCAGCCTCGGCGCAGGAGCAGATTGAGGAGCTGGATTTGTACGTCGTGGTCTTGGCCTTTCTCTGTAGATTGCTCAATGTCCAGGACCACACTGGCCGTCTCTCCCATGATGGGTGCGCCCGCATCCAGCATCGCCTCGGCCGCGTCGACGTGGCCGCCGGCGAGCGCGAGCGTCAGGCCATGGTGCAGAAACGCGACCGTGGGCTGGTCGATTGCAGCGAGGGCCGCTTTGAGGGCCGGCGCGGAACCAGACTGGCAAGCCTTCTCCACCACCCATGCGGGCGAGTTGGGCTCGCAGACGCAGTGCCACTGCGAGTCCACACGGATGTACTCGAGGTCTGCGAGCTCGACCACGGGCAGGTCGCTGAACTTGTATCGATTGAATGGCAGCCGACCGGTGACGGGGTCCGGTGTGCGCGACGCGAGTTCCCCGAGCTGTTGTAGTCTACGCTGCATTTGCGTGGTTGGCCAGGGGCAAAGATGTGTGTGTCAGGGATTACTGGTAAGATACAGGCTGCTCGCTGGGGGCGACCTGAAACGCGACCTCCAAAATGGAAAGCCACGGCAGGAGTGGAGGAGCTGCATAGGGAATTTTGAATGACAGGATTCGCTAGTTGTTTTTACGTCATCGGCTGCGGAGGGAGACGAGTTTGTGAATGCCATGGACGAATACGAAAGAGCGAAGCAATTATTAAGACGGCCAATACAATATTCCTACATAACCGATGCAACAATTGCACGTCAGAACACCACCACCTCTGGCTGTCGGCTCCGATGAAACTTGGTCCGGTACGTCCGGTACGGCAGGTACAACGCCCCCAGGAAGAACAAGCCGGCGGCCACGCTGCCAATGATGATCCCGATCAGCCGCCCGTTACCTCGTTCTCCCGGCTCTGCGCCTGCGGCCGGCGTGGATGTGGAAATGGTGGAACTCGGTGTACTCGTGCGTGAGGAGGTTGGGGTCGCCGTTCCGGTTTGGAAGCAGCCGGTGGCCTGGCTGCGAATGCTCGAGTACAGATTCTCGGCGTACACGCTAAAGTCGAGGTTGAACTCGTCGCATATGGACACGTTGGAGGTCTGTCGAACGCCTGGTCAGCTCTAGACAGCGAGGAAGGGAGACAACAAAGAAACGCAGGTTATGGCAACGGTCCTCCCATACAATCAAGCAGTAATTCGCCAGGCTCAGCCAGTTGGCCGAGCCGGCCATACAGTTCGCCTTGGCCGCCAGAGACATGGCTTCGGACGACAGCGAGTTGGCCTCGGCGGACAGGTTGTTGCTCTGCATAGACAGCGAATTGGCCAGGGTCGACAGCGAATTGGCCTGGGATGACATGTTGTTGGAGACGTCGCCGAGCTGCCACGACAGGATGGCAAAGGCGCCAAAGAGGAAAGCGACGAGCAGGCCAAACACCTGCAGCAGCAGAGTCCACAGAAATTCGGTCAAGATGGGGGTCTTGTCCGCCGTCTTGGCGGTCTCTGCGGGCTTTTCCTGGAAGCGCACCAGCTTCGTGAGCTGCTCCAATATTTGTGCCTGCACGTCGGGGGTTGCATCCACAGGGACCTTTGGGACGTCTGTGGGGGAAACTGGCGTCTGGGGAGACTGAGCCGAGACGGAATCCTTTGGTTGCGCCATGGCCTTGGGAACGAAAACGATCTTTGTTTCTTCCAGGATTGCAAGGATGCAAAGAGGGGATGGACGCGACAAAACCTGTACGCCACCGCCCCAAAACGACGCATGTCTTGTCTGCTTGGTCTGCGGCTGAAAAACGAGGCTGGGCATCAGCTCAAATTGGACAAAGCGCGGCCTAGAATTTGCTAAGATCTCACCTAAGACCACACAATCTCGCGAATGCTGCCACACCAAGTCCATCTTACTGTGCGAGGTAACTTGTGTTTTGCATTAATTATGACGTGCATTCATGGGATAGATATCTTACAACAAACAATAGTTATGCATATGATCTAGTCCTGTCATCCGGCCAAGAATTCCATTAAGCATAATTCCAAGTCTTTTGCATGTGACTTCCATTTCTCACGTCTGACACTTCCTATAAATAATTAGTAGGATTCTTGATTCCTGCATAAACAGGAGCATTTCCCCTCTTCACCTCCTGTCGAAAACAAACGTTTTTCATCTGTGACAATGGAAACCCAAATGCAAAGCCCTTTTTTTGCTCTGCCTGTCGAGGTTCGCCAGGCCATCTTCGCCGATTTCCTTCCCGAGGCGATCCACCTTTTTTGGAAACAGGGTGAGATCACAATGACTTTGTGCGTAGGGCTGAAAAAAGATCTTCAAGGGTACGAGCGTCGTAACCAGACAACCGAGAAGGGTCAGCAGGACACAGTCTGGCTGCGTCGTCTGGAATCGTCGTGGGGTCCGCATTGGCAGTGCGAAGAAGCTGCTCTCCAGGAACATTGCACGGCAGCCATTGCGATTTTGCGTGTTTGCAAAAGAATGTGAGTGCCGACTGCTGTTAGACTCTATTTCCCTTCTTTTCGCCCATGCTAACTGTATGACAAAGGTGCATGGACGTCTTGAGCTACATGGAGACGGGTGCGGTCACATTTCACGCCACCGATCTCGAAACTCTAGAGCGGCTGCTTCAGCAGCCTTGCAACATTTTCAACTTGAAAGCAGCAGCATCTCTGGATCACGGGCCGATGCCTGCTGCCACCTTGTCTCCCAGAAAGCTCAGCGTCACCTTGCGACTGCCTCTGGGATGTTTCCAGACTCGGCAGCAAGAGAGCTCCAGCGTCAGCCGGGAGACTCGCCTGCTGCATCTGTGGCGACAGGTGTGTCGCGATCTCCCCTGCCAAGCGAAGCAGTTGCAGTATCTCGAACTCTGGCTTGACCACGACGACACGCATCCATGGCACGTTGTCGATGAGCGCGCCTTTTTGACGCCCTTGATGGCAGCTGCGTCTAGCATGACGGGACTGAAGGCCTTGACGATCCGTCTTCCGTACCTGCACCCCCTCCACGAGGACCCGAGCCGGCATTTCAGCAAGGCCGCGCCCGCACCGCCGCCGTTTGTGACAATCACACGAAGAGTGCGCCAGCGATGTTTCTGCCAAAGGAGCCCGTCAGGACGCCGCACGGGATCCACCTATGTCGAAGACTTTCCGACCATGTACGAGTTTTTCTCGATCGATGCTGAAAACTGGGGTCATGATGTGGACGAAGAATTTATTGTAGAGACGGAGCGAGACCTATTAGAACGTGGTGTGGACATAGAGCAGGAGATGATGTCCATGACCGAAACATGTACTATCGGCACTTTTCCGTAAAGTGGCCCGAGAAAGCACATCGCACGAAACCAATGGGCTGTAGGTAAGGTACATTCTAGCACGCCCTTTGAGACAAGACAGGAGGGAGAGCAGGCGAGTCAGGTATAAACGCGGTAACACTAGAGATTGCCTTTTACAAACTAAAGACGAGCTTATGTAGACCCAGTCGGGCTCCACAGTAGGCACTCGGACTCGAATTTACTCTTGCAGTTCCGCTGTCTTATTGACGACCGGAGTCGGAGTCCGACGCCTATTCCGTTTCGGATTAGTCCAGATTAAAAGTAAGAAAGGAACCCTCTTCGGAGATCGGATACCGGAGGCACACAGACGCATTTCTGCTATACAATATGGAACGACGCGGACCAAGCCATTTGGGTCCTTACGGACAGGCATGCAGCAACTGCTTCAAGTCCAAGTGCAAATGCGTGGCGCTCTCTGATGGGTCGGGATGCCAGCGATGCCATCGCCTAAAAAAGGCCTGTGAGCCGTCCAACGCAACACGCCGCCAAACCATCCACAAGCAGAATTCACTTGTCCGGATTGCGCAACTGGAAAAGAAGCTGGACGGTCTCATTTCGCGGCTGGAAAGGCAAAACGTGCTCGACGCGTTGGACGACGACCATGCAGCAACAAGTCGTGCTAGACAAACGTCCAATGCAGACGTCTGCATTCCGTCTCCAGGTGCTATTCCAGCTGACGACGAGGCGTTTGCGCTGCCATCGGGGCCAGAACTGGAATTCGAGATGGAGGACCCGACTCTGGCTCCAGAGGCTGTCCCAGAGGTCGAGACGGACGATGCCCTCCTCGACACGTTCCGGTCGCGTCTACTGCCACACTTTCCCTTTGTGCATCTTCCACCGGGGCTCGGAGTGCACGAGCTCGGAGCCCGGCGGCCTCTTCTTCTTCGTTCCATATTGTTTGTGTCGTTGCGGAGACATGACGATGCGCAGAGGCGCGAACTGCGGCACGCCATGCTGAGAGCACTGTCCGAAGAAGAAGGAACAGACAGCACGGACCTGCTCCTGGCGCTCTTGACGTACTTGTCGTGGGGGCGGGATCATCATGCCAGAGTCGTGCCACGGCTGATGCTGCAGGCTGTGGCGCTGGCCAGCGAGATCGGCGCCTGTTCCACGCAGGTGTTCATGGATGCGTCGGATGTGCGGGCGCTCTTTTTCGTGCCACACGATGGGGACACGGCCGGCGGCCGTGCACCGTCTCCGCCCGACTTTTTGGAGCGCCATCGTGCTGTCCTCGGCTGCTTTGTGCTGAGCTCAGCCGTGTCGACCTACACCGGCCACCACATCGACGCGCTGCGCTGGACGTCACAGATGAGCGAGGGCCTCGCTGCCGTCGCCGCCGGCGGCAGCGCGTGTCGAACTGATGCGGCCTTTGTCATGCAGGTCCGTCTGCAGCGCCTGGCTCAGGAAGCAGTTCATATCCGGCAGCAGCAGCTGGCAGAGCCGTGGGGACACACGCCGGCCGCGGCCACACGGCTGTCGCTTGCAAAAGTGCAATCAGCGCTACAAGAACTTTCGCCATCGTGGTCGTCGCGGGCGGCCATGCACTCCCACATGTGGGCGGCCGAGCTCGCCGTCAGCGAGACACGATACGCCATCGCCTCCATGGTGCCCTTTCTCATCAGCCACGCCTCGGCCATCACGACGAGCAGTCGCGATGATCTCCCCCGGAACGGCGAGCGGAGGACATGTCTCTCGCAGTGTGTCGACCACGCCACAGCCTGCATCCACGCCTTGCTCGCCCTGTCCGACGCCGACTTTGCCGACATGTCTCTGGTGCAGTGGACCGAGCTCGCCCACGGCCTCGTCGTCCTGCGCTACCTCACCACCGACATAGAAGACCCGTTTTGGGACCGCACAGCCGCGCAGGCCACGGTCGATATGGCTGGGCTTCTAGGCCGCGTGGCCGAGAAGCTGGGCTCGGCATTGACAGAGAGACGGCAAGAACATGACAACCTTGGTGAGATCGCACTGAGAATTCACGAGTTTTGCGTACGCTTGGGTGACTGCAGCCGAGAGCACAGGACAAGGCAGGACGTACATGTTCATTCGAGGCCAGACGGAATTGACATGGACCTATTGCACATTCCTGTAAGCAGCTATGCGGATTAATTAGAAAGGACAAGTTTATGACCCGTCTACTTTCTGCCATGCTCTTCCTGGCAGCTCGTTGGCGGAATGCATAATGGAAGTGAACAGACAACCTGGGGAATTCACCGCACAAGTATAATTCTCCAAGACACACACTCAAGGCAGCGACACGACCACCTTCTTGGCCGACACACCCTTCTTTTGCACCTCCAAGGCCTCCTGGATTTTGTCCAGCCCTCGTCCCACGACCAGCGCTTCGGGCGCGGCCACAAACTGCCCTGCAGCCAACGCGGGCCCGAGAAAGTCCTGGTACACACGAGCCACGCAGCTGTCCGGGTGGGCAATGTCCTTCATCATGATAAATTTGACCTCGATGCCCGTCCGCATCTTGCGCACCGCCAGCCGGGTGAACAGACCCAGCATGTTGACCACGAGGCCCGGCACGGCCAGGACGCCGTCGAGCGTGGAGGCGTCCCGGCGCGAGCCGCCGGCGAGGGCGATGAATTTGCGCGTCACGAGCCCGGGCGTCTGGTCGAGGCGTGCCCGCATGACGGCCGCGCACACCTCGTCGGCGCCCGTGCCGACGGTCAGGGCCCCGGCCAGATCGCAGCCGCGCAGCGCGTGCACCATGTCGGCGACCAGCGTGGGGCTGTGGTAGTCCAGGACGTGCGCGGCGCCCAGGCGGCGCACATACTCAAAGTTCGACGGCGAGCTGGTCGACACGACCTCGTAGCCGGCTGCCACGGCCATCTGCACGGCGCACGAGCCCAGGCTCGACGCGCCGCCCGTCACAATGAGAGCACGCGGGCGCTGCGGTGCGTCGGATCGTCGTGACGGGCGGGCCGGCACAGTAGGCATGTCCAGCCCGAGGTAGTCGGGGGAAAAGAGGCCAAACGCGGCCGTGCTCAAGCCCAGCCCCAGCACGGCGGCCTGCTCGTCGGTGACGTGGTCGGGCGTCGCGCAGATCAGATACTCGCGCAGCACGGGGTACAGCTGGAAGGCACCCTCGCTCGCACGCCCGGACTCTTTGGCCACGGCGGCCGCGCTGCCGGTGACTCTGAAGAGAGCATAAGAATACGTTGGACTGAAGAGGGGTGGCTTGGGATACCTTACCTGTCACCGACCTGAAAGCGCGTCACGCCCGGTCCGACCTCGACCACAGTGCCGGCACAGTCGGTCCCCAGTATTGTAGGATAGGTTATATGAGGGACAAACAAACCGGCAACATACTGCAGAACCCAGTCAAAGGGGTTGATTCCGACTGCACCGTTCTTGATGACGACTTGTCCGGGGCCAGGGGCTGTATATGGTGCATCGCTAACGGTGTACGCTGTAACCTTTTTGGCGCTCTGCCATGCAGCTTGATTTTTAGGTGCCATTGCTTAGAGTAGAGGAAGACAGGGATGGGGATGGAAAAGAGGGATGGAGAGAAGAGACATGGCCAGAGTGTTGCATGCTTAATATATGTGAACGCAAGCGGACGGTCGGATTCCGTGTCCAAGGTGAGTGTTGAATCGGGCAAATTCATCTTCCCTTAACGTAAACCCCATGCGAGTGGGCCACCCAACCCCCTTCACACAACTTTTCATCTTCAAACATCAATTCCTCAACGAAAAATCATGACTGCGCAACAAAAAGAAGCACAGATACAGCTTGCCCTCCAAGCTCTCCAACATGACCAAAAACTTAGTATTCGTACAGCTTCCAAGATCTTCTCGGTTCCTCGCACAACACTAACCCGACGTCGTCACGGCAAGACTGCTCGCATAGACAGCATGCCCAATTCTTCAAATCTAACTTTGTTAGAAGAGAAGGTTGTCGTACGAGAGGTTCTTGACTTGGATACGCGAGGATTTCCTTGTCGGCTTAGCGATGTGGAAGATATGGCCAATTTGCTCCGGACGACGCGTCAAGCATCACACGTTGGACACCATTGGGCGGCCAACTTTGTCAAGCGACAACCACTGCTTCGGACACGACTTTCGCGTCCGTACGACTACCAGAGAGCTTTGTGCGAAGACCCAAAGCTAATTGGCGCGTGGTTTGAGCTTTTTCAGGCCACAGTCGCGAAACATGGCATTGTCGAGTCGGATATTTGGAATTTCGACGAGACTGGCTTTCTCATGGGCCAGATCACACCATCCTTGGTCGTCACCTCGCACGAAAGGCGTGGAAAGGCTAAA
>JACCPH010000161.1:13513-24132 GCA_014183095.1 Harringtonia aguacate
AAAAGAAGCCTCCCGTTAGTACGGTCGGCTAAAGAAGGTTGGCCTTTCATTCTACGGTAGATTGTAGAACGGGGGACACTGTAGATCCTTGCGGCAGCTCGGAGGCTTAATTTTTGGTCTAATTGAATTGCCCGGCATGCAAGAATAATTCGGGCTTCAATTGGCGTGTCTGCCATTTTTTTTGGTAAAGAGATAGAGTGTTGAAGATGAAGGGTGGTGGTGAGGGAAATCTGTCCCACATGATGATGTGTCCCACATGATGATGATCTACGTTATACGGATAAACCTCAAAGTATGGAGCTGTTCCCCTTTCAGTTAGCATCACAGGAACCCCGTCACACTGTTCAGATTCCGACGGTAAGCTGCCACAACACAACCCGTCGGTTATGCGGGAGAATTCTTCTTCTCTTCTACCTAAGAAGCATGCAAACAAACCACACCACCTCATCGCAATCTTCATCGCGACAGCATCCTCCAGCAGACAAGCTCGGCCTGCGGCACCACTGCACAGTGTAAAAGCCTTGCCCCCCATCTTGTCCTTCCTATTTCTACGTCGCCGCGGCAAGCTCCCACACCTCCAGGTTGCGGTACCGCGCCACGAGCGGAGCCATCTGGCGGAAGCCGATGCGCCCGCCTTGGATGCGAGGCCCGGTTGTGTTGCTGTTGTCATTGTCGCTGTCGTCATCGGTCCACGCAAACAGCGGCAGGCCATTGATGCTGAAGCGCACGTCGGCGCCGTCCTTGACCACCTCGACGCGGTAAAAGGCGCCGCCGGCGTCGGCCACGGGCGGCAGCGGGTCGGCGCCCTGGGCGACGAGGTGGAAGCCGGGCGACTTGCGCAGGTTGCAGGTGTGAAAGGCGCGCTCGACGGGCCAGCGCCGCCGAAAGTAGGACACGTGCAGCGTGCGGATGTCGCCCGAGTGGTACTGAGGGTAGGCGCCGGTGCGCGGGGCCAGGCCGGGGCCAAAGATGCTGCCGGCACCGTCGACGGCGGCAGCAGCGCCAAAGAAGAGCATGGCCAGGCCGGGCTCGGCCGCGGGCGAAAAGTCCCAGCTGATGCGGATGCGGTCGCCAAACACCACTGGACACCAAAAGGTAAAGTGGTCGTTTTCGCCGCCCGCCGAGGACAGCTCGACGGCGGTGCTGCTGCTGCTCTTGTCATCGTTGTCGCCGTGTGCAGATGTCGACACCTTGACAGGTCCCTCGGCGACCCAGTCGGCCACGTCCGAGGCTGACGCCAAGGCGTTGCTGTAAAGCAGTTTTTCAGCCATGGTGCTGTCGAGTGTGTGGGTGGGTAAAAGGGGGAACGTCTTGTGCTGTTTCGTCTGTGGGCAGTTTTCGTCATCCAGCAATGCCCCACTTGTGATTGCATCATTCTTCCAGGCGAATCTCCAGCCTGGGCTGGTTTTGGTACGCGTAACCTCACTGGAGGGCGATCAAAACCGGGCACAAGTCAAAAGGACGATGGAGAGTAAACATGACGACGGAGAGTATGCAATGCCAGGAAATGCTGACAAAACCATGCTACAAATTAAGTTGTCACATTTCTTTCTCTATTCGGGGAGAATGTAGTTACTGTGTAAAATACCGCTGAATAGTAAAGTTTACCTTGCTGTCCGACATTCGAAGAGAAAATGAAGGAGCCCTTTTTTACTTCCAGGTTGACTGATTAAAAGAAGACGCCTCTTTACACATCGGATTCCGACTCGTGAAAATGCATGGTAAAATGATCAAGATTAGTACTATACCCAAATAGGCGATTACAGTGAGCGAAAGGAACTTGGTCTTCGGTGGAAAACGACTGTCGGTGTGAATCGGTTCAAGAAGCCGCTACTTCATTTGCCCGACTGTCCAGGACTGACAATAAATAATTCGACTTCATCGTCCATGTCTCATGTATAGCACTAAGAGTAGTGAATTACAGATGCCAATTCCAACAATACCGGACACAAAGCAACCCATGACGACTCGTGTGTGTTTGGACATTCCAAAACTTCGGGCGATACCACGCCTTCGTCTTACCACCAGCTTCCTTGCCCCTTCTCTTCCCTAACCTAAAGATGCTTCCTTTCTCGAGCCAGTTCATGGCTATCCATTGCCGCAACATTCGGTATAACCCCCGACGAAGATTCGTCGTAGTCCAGGTCGTCGTATCCACCACGCTGACATTGTAATGCTCCGTGCTTCCTTGTTCCATTGCCATATACACTCTGCACGCCTGCATCCCGTCCGTTCCGCCCACCCCCCACCCATACACCAACTCGGCAAAAATGCACAGCTGCGTCGGGAGCAGCTGGTCTCTATAGTACCTGTCAATGTCGCCCTCATCGATATAACGAGACAGGTGGTGCCACCGTCTCAAGTTCAGGCTCAGTACTTGGCAGCGGAGCCGGCACGACAAGTTCCACCACGGCGGCAGCAGACCCGGACGCAGTTCTGCCAGCTCCAGAAAGTAGAGAAAACCAGTCGCGACACGGTCACCCCCGTAGTCGTAGCGGCTGTCTTTTTCGACTCTGCCCTCGAAAAAGTACGTGTCTTCGACATGCAAGCGGTAGGCGTCGATGAGCAGGCGCTTGACATCTCTTTCGGAGCGGTCGTGGAGCCATGTGCCGCGATCGAGGCGGGTGAAGGGGTCAGTGATGGGCATGTCGAGAAACGGATGCGGGGGGACAGCCGCAGTGGCCGTGGCGAGAGAAGACAAGGGAATGGTGGCGTACATGACCGTGCCGCAGACGTGACGGTGCGCTTCCAAGTCGGCATCCTGGCAGCCTTTGGAGCAGTAGAGCATGACAGAGCAGTATTGACACTTTTTGAGCCGTGTGACTTCAGGCGGTGCCTTTTTGCACGTCTTGCAGCAAGGAATCATCTGGGAAACAAGGCCGATGGGCTGGTGGAAGACAACTTCTCCTTTGTAGACCGCCTTGTTCTGGAAGAGAGAAAAAAGGATACAGATAGAGAGCTGTTGACTGAGAAATTCCGCCCAGAGGAGCCAAACACAAAGGAGACAGACGGGCCTTCCTTGGCACAAGATAAAAGAGGAAACTACAACCAATCGGCCCGGATCAACAGCCAACGGTTCCTTTCCTGTCGACACGCTACACCACGTACATCCTGAGATGCTGCGTGGCAGTTCTAGTAATCCGAGTAAGGCGGTTAGTTGAATAAAGCAGCAGCCTTTCGACTGCCATGTAAGATACGTGACCGGGGCGAGCTTGACAGGAGGATGACCGTTTGCGCCACCAGGGGATTCGCTGCAATTCATCGTAGTTTCCCCATAGCGCTGTGGCAGTAAGTATCGAAGTATCATCTTTAAAAGGCAAGGACGATAGCAGTATGGAATTAGCTCGGTTTACGTCAGTTGTTACAAGGATGACCCTGTGACCTGTGTGCATTACCACAGCCGAGAGAACAGGCAAACATCAGAAAGTCGTAAAGTAAACACCTATGAATGCTAAATATGCAGAGCAACAAATTCAAACAGCTCGTATCTCATTACATGAACTTGCATCCGTCATCACACCTCCACCACACCCTGCAGCACCGTGGTCTCGGCGTCGGAGCGGACCCAGACGTCGCGCTGGCCGTGGGCGAGGACCCAGTCGTGGGCGGTCTGGTTCCAGAAGCTGAGCTGGCGCTGGGAGATGGGCAGGCTGACGCGGCGGGCGGCGCCGACGTCGAGGTGGATGCTGTCGAAGCCGACGAGGGCGGCGGTGGCGAACTGGAAGGCGGGGTAGGCGGAGTCGGCGGTGTCGGGCGGGCCGAGGTAGAGCTGGGGCACGGTGGCGCCGGCGACGCTGCCGGTGTTGCGGAGGGTGAACTGGGCCAGAAACGAAGTGGCCGAGGTGGCGACGAGGGCAAAGTCGCTGTAGGCAAACGAGGTGTAGGAGAGGCCGTAGCCAAAGGGGAAGAGGACAGACGTATCAGTGGCGAGGTACCAGCGGTAGCCGACGTCGAGGCCCTCGGAAAAGGTGGCGGTGCCGTTGGCGCCGTCGACGCGGATGCCGGCGCCGGTGTCGGGGTTGCGCGTCATGGAGGTGTCGACCGAGGCCGGGTAGGTCACGGGCAGGTGGCCCTGCGGGTTGCGCGTGCCCAGCAGCAGGTCGGCAATGGCGGCGCCGCCCTCCTGGCCGGGGCCACCGCCCATCCAGAGCACGGCGGCGACGTCGTCGAGCCACGGCATCAGCACGGGGTCGGCGTTGTGCAGGACGACGACCGTCTTGGGGTTGACGGCGGCCACGCGGGCGACCAGGTCGTCGAAACCCTCAATGAGCTGCATGTTGACGGCGGGCGGGCTGTCGGCGTGGGCAAAGACGAGGGGGACGTCGACCTCGGCGGCGAGGGCGGCGGCGGCGTCGAGGTTGGCCTCGCGCTGCTCCGGCGTGACCCAGCACAGGCGCACCTCGACCGGGTCGGCAAAGAGGGCGGTGACGGTGACGGTCAGGTTGTGGGCGCCGGCGGCGAGGTAGACGTCGGCGGCGGCATTGTCCCAGGGGCGGCCGTCGTCGGTGTCGCTGGCGTCGCCGGGCGTGGACAGCGGGCTGCTCCAGGGGTGGGTGCCGCCGTCGCCGTAGATGCGGAAGCCGCTAAAGGCGGTGCCGTTGATGGTGAAGCTGTCGTGGGACATGACCGACAGCCACGTCGACGCGTTGACCGCCTGCGACTCGCCAAAGTCGACGAATCGCCGCTGCAGCGACAGCCGGTAGTAGCCCGACGAGTTGGCCAGCAGCTGGCCCGTCCACGTGTAGCTGACGTTGGCCGGCAGCGCGCTGTCGCCCGCAAAGTTGATGACGCTGTCGACCTCGTCCGTCTCCACGCTGCCGTCATTGCCGGTGCCGCTACGCACGAGCCCGGCCGCCCCGTCCAGCGTCTGCAGGTTCGACGCCGGCACCAGCGTGCCGGCCATGTCCACGCCCACGGAAGAGCTGATGTTGAGGGCGGTCCAGCCGGCCGCCGTGGCCGCCTGCTGGATCGCCGTGACGGGCGCCACCTTGCGGTCCGGGAAGCCAAACGACCGCTCCACGCTGTCGCCGTTGGTCAGCTGCAGTCCGGTAGCGCCCAGCACGGCCACGGTGGCGACGTCGTCCGGCAGCAGCGGCAGCACGTCTCCGTCATTCTTCAGCAGCACGCCCGACCGCACCGCAATCTCGTACGCCAGCTCCTGCGACCGCTCCTTGACCGCGTCCGACAGCGGCTCCGCCGTCAGCTGCTCCGCCGTCGAGTTGCCCGGCGAGCCGTGGCCGTCCAGCAGGCCAAAGCGGTCGTACGTCGACAGGATGCGGTGCACGGCGCGGTTGACGTACGACTCGGACAGGTTCTGGTAGACGTAGACGGCGTCGTACAGCGGCTGCGTGTAGTAGTCGAGGCTGCCCATCTCCCAGTCCATGCCGGCAATCATCGAGGCTGCCGTCGAGTAGGCCGCGCCCCAGTCGCTCATGACGACGCCCGTAAAGTTCCAGTTGCCGCGCAGCGTCCGGTTCAGCGACTCGTCGTACTCGCACGACTGCACCCCGTTGACCTGCACGTACGAACACATGATCGTGGCCGCGCCCCCGTCCACAATCAGCGTCTCGTGCGGCGCCCAGTACACCTCGTGCAGCACCTGCAGGTCCACCGCCGAGTTGTCGTCGCCGCCGCTGGCCCCGCCGCTGCTGGGGCCGATCTGCTTCGTGTTGGCCATGGTGCCCTGGTCCTGGATCCCGCGCACCGCCTGCGCCCCCAGCTGCCCGTTGAGGTACGGGTCCTCCGAGTAGCCCTGGGTGAAGCTGCCGATGAACGGGTCTCGCAGGATGTTGACCCGGGGGGCGAGTGCGATGGCTGCCAGTGAGCGGTGAGCGACTGCACAGAACGGATGTCAAGGGGGGTACTCACTTGCGTTGAGAGCTCGCGCTTCTCGTCCGGTCACCTCGCCGCCGAAATACGCCATCTCGCGCGAAAAGGTTGCCGCCACGTTGAGCTGGCTCGGAATGGCCGTCGTGTTCCAGACGCCATTGACGCCTCTGCGCGGTTAGCCGGGTGCAATCTCAATAATATGGAACATGTCCACGTACGCTTCGCCGTCCGTCATGTGGATCGCCGGGATGCCCAGCCGCGGCACCGCACTGATGTAGCCCGCAAAGTCCTGCGTGTCCGAGAACAAGGTGCCCGACAGTATCGAGATCTTCTCCTCGGCCGTCATGGACGACACTAGGTTGTTGACCTTTTCGTTGTTTGTCTTCCACACCACCTCCACCAGCGCCTCGGACGTGTCCTGCGCGGCCGCCACCGCCAGCCACGCCGCCCACGCTGCCATGCGCATCATCGTAGCAAGAGACGGTGCTGCCATCCTGAGTCTATGGGTCGCTCATCGCTACGGTCTTTCCTCTCTAGTATGGCCTACGATCACTCTTTTTATACAGCTGGCTCGCGGCTCACCCGGCAGAACCAGACTACAACCAGACTACAACCAGACTACAACCAGACTATAACCAGACTATAACCAGACTGCAACCAGACTGCTTTGCTGCTCACGATGCATCGGACATCGGAATAGCTGCAGAACCTCCGTCGTCGTAGTGCCCCATTTCCCCCTCACGTCTGAACAGGAATGGCCGCGGCCAAACGTCGGGCATATAACCAAGCACATGATAGATGCCCCATGGCGTGAGCGAATAACGGTGTACAAACCCCCCCCCCGGTTTTCACTCGCGGGTCACCTGGCCTGGCCTGTCTCCGCAATCACGTATTGTGCGGGGAGCAGACGCTATTGCCCGGCGTGCCGGGGAGCTCATGAGCAGCCGCTGGCGTGCGTAATGGCATCTTTGCTGAGGCGACCTGTCATGGCACCGTGGCATGTCTGCCTTATTTTGTACTTGTATTTTCTACAAGTCGCACGGTGGGTGTGCATGCAGTTATGCGACGTAGGTGTAGGCCCAATTGCCTGATCGGGATCGATCGTCAGGCGGAGCCTTTGGCACGAGATTTCCGGAAATGGTCCAGAAGCACCACTGGGCGACGTGGAACAGAATGTGTGGCGGAGTTGCCTCCATACCGGTGTGTAAATCTCCGGAGACATACGTGCCCTTTCTGATGGGTCACCGTCATACCTGTTTTGCGGCACGATATTTTATACGGCAACAAAAGACTCCCGCTCGGCTGGTATCTGGGTCGGAGTGTCCAGAACAAGTCCTGCCGATGGCCTTACACGGCTTTAGCGCGGAACAGAACATCTGCTCTGCTCTCGTGTAAGCCGTCGGGGGTTAAAGAGGCCAACTACCGCCATGTAGGCCGGATATACGGAAACACAGCCGACCTTCCATAACCCTGTGCTAACAATGTGTGCTCTGTCCGGGGAAGGCTCCGTTCTAGTCCATCCATAATCCGGAGCGAGTCCTCCTCAACGTGGCACGATCAGCAACTTGGATATTTATTAGAAAACCATAATACCGTCTATTAGTGTAGCCAACATAGTTAAACGTCCCAAGTACACTTTCTGTCTTGAATCAGATGAAATTATCAGACATTCTTTTATCGTGACTAGTAATCAAGGAGCGTCTTCCTTCACTATTGTATCGCCGTACTGGCAATCTTGCCAGACAAAGGTAAGACATTCTTGCCTGTTTTCTTTAAATAGTTGTTCAGATCCGGTCCTAGAGCGCATCAGCTCTTAAAATATGAGACAGCGTCAGGCCACTGGTTGACTAATCTGGTTTGACATCCTTGTTTAATCAACTTTGTTTGCATGCTTCGACGTGGTGCCCGTTCGCTTGCTGTCTTTTCCCGGGATTGTTCATGTAAGGCATCGGATTTCTCGTATTATATCTTAAAGTAGTTTAGATGATCTAAACTGCTTTACCTCGTGCCCCCAACCTTACGACCAGCTCTTGTCGTTCTTCCGTGCGGCAAGACGGAAGGGCCGATTAGCTAAAGTCCGACGGCAGTTATCTACAGAGAAGAAGCTGATGTAGCGAATGCAAGTCTAAGTCTTGCATTCACTGCAATTTGGGCATTAGCAAATAGCTGCATATTCTTCCCCCCCACGTTTGCCAGCCTATTGGACAGTCCTGCCGTCTGAAGAATGAGCCCTAGCCCTCGTTGCCGTGTTTTTTTTGTGTGCGTAAAGACGGACGATTTCTTTCCGTGTTCTGTCCATTTGTGTTTTCGTTCTGGGCGACTATTTCCATATCCTCTCGTCATTTATGGAGAACCCCGGCCACAGTGACGAAAAGAGTAACATGGCTTCCTCCAACAACGCCAACCCCGGCCCCAGCACTAGTACGAGTACTACCAACCCCATCCCCGGTCCTACTCTAACCCAAACTCCAGGCGGGGGCACCTTGCCGTCTCGCCTCCTGACACAGCTCGAGCATCTCGCCATCCCCGACGAGATCCAGCAGAGGGACGAGATTGCCGTGAGCCCGCTGCTGACAGTGCCGGCCCTCACCGCCAGCACGTCGACGCAGTACGGCCTCATCGGGGCAGACTCCAACATACTAGGGCAGGTCTCATCGTCGTCATCGTCGTCATGCTCGTCATCATCGACGTCGTCGTCGATGTCCTCGCTGTCGTCAGTGTCGTCGTCATGGTCCACGGACAACAAACGCCGTCTTTCAGCACGGCTGTTCCAGAATATCTCGGCCCCGAGCTCTACATTCATATGCGGCAGCCAGGGCTCCGGGAAGAGCAATACGCTGGCATGCCTGCTAGAAAACTGCCTGCTTCCCAGTCAACTCGGCAACCTCCCGCGTCCCTTGACTGGAATTGTGTTCCACTATGACAGCTTCAATTCGGACGTAGGCGGTCTGCCCTGTGAGGCGGCCTATCTCGCCTCGGATCGCCATGTCAAGGTGCGGATCCTCTGTGCGCCGACCAACCTGCGAACCATGACTGTAAGCATCTACTCTGAACACATCTTGTCACGCGCAATTGACCTTTTGTTAGACTGTCTATCACAAGATCCCGCAGGCCACGATTGAGCCTCTCCAGCTGACAGACTGCGACTTGAACACCAAGCGCATGCTCGACCTGATGGCTGTGGGTGAGAGCGGCATGCCGCTTTACATGCACGTCGTCAACCGCGTGCTGCGCGAGATGAGGCTGGGGCAGCAAGCAACCGGTGGCCTGTTCAGCTACGCGGAGTTCAAGTCACGCATGGCACAAACAGAGCTGACGCCAATGCAGTCTAACCCGCTGAAGCAGCGGCTCGACACGCTGGAGAGCTTCATGGCTAAGAGCAAGAAGACTAAAAAGCACAAGACATCGGGCACAGGAGGAGGAAACAACTGGGCGACCAAGGCACGTTTCATGTGCCAGACGTGATCTTTGTTGAATTCTACTAACCAAAAAAAAAAAAAAAACAGCCCGGACAACTGACGATTGTCGATCTTTCATGTCCTTGTGTCACGCCCGAGATGGCTTGCTCGTTGTTTAACATTGCCCTGCATCTGTTTCTCGAGGGCGACAAGACCACCGGTCGCGTCGTGGCGCTGGATGAGGCGCACAAGTACATGCGCGACGCGTCGGGCGAGTCGCGCACCCTGACCGAGAACCTGCTGGCCGTCATCCGCCTCCAGCGCCACCAGGCTGTCCGCGTCATCATCTCGACGCAGGAGCCCACGGTCTCGCCAAAACTGCTCGACCTGTGCTCGGTCACCATCGTGCACCGCTTCACGTCGCCCGACTGGCTGCACACCCTGCAGGGCCACCTGGCCGGGCTGTCGCCCATGGCCGCCCTGGTCGGCGACACCAACGACGGAGAAGAGAAACAGCAGCAGAAATACGGTGCACAGCCTGTCCACATCTCAGGAAAGGATGCCGCCATGGAGCTGTTTGACTTGATCGTCGGTCTGAAAACAGGGCAGGCACTGGTGTTTTCTCCCAGCACCATTCTTGGTATCAAAGATGTCAATGGCAGCAGCAGCAATCTCAACAAGAGAGACACTGGGGCCATTGAGCGTCTCGGGCATCGGGCGCTGCTGGTGGACATTCGGACCCGCTTGACCGAAGATGGAGGTAGAAGCATCATGGCCTTGTGAGAGTTAGACAAGAGTATCCGTATGGATTATCATAGCTAGATAATTATATAATAAACTTCCATTTTGCATCCCTCTGCACCAGTCACCGCTCTGTAGCGATAATTCTCATTCCTTCGGATCGATGGATGCCTCTTCAACCTGGTCGGGCTATTTCCTGGAAGTCACTCTGCCAGTCCGTCTATAACTCGTTCCTAAATCCCAGATGCCTCCATGACATAAGCCAGCGCCTGCCTTTTCTGAGTGGTGTGACCTGCCATGTAACGGGCTGTGCCCATGAAGAGCCTCGACCGCACTCGGCCAATCATATTACATGCACGTGCGCGCTTGGCACGTGCACGCCAGTGCCCCCTTTTCTTCGCATCCCACGATGCAGCGTTCTCTTCTTTTTCTTCTTCTTCTTTTGTAATGCGTTCCTTTTACTAGATACGGCATTAGTCAGTTGAATATACTCGCTCTTGACCCCTTACATTAGGAACGCATTCCCTTTTTATCTCTACGACAATTCCTTCCTTTCTTCCCCGATCCCACGATGTCGTCCGATCTTGATGACATACGCGCTACGTTGGCCGCACTACAAGACCAGCTACAGCGGAGGGACCAAGAAGTCGT
>JACCPH010000162.1:0-24157 GCA_014183095.1 Harringtonia aguacate
TGGTACACTAGCCATAACGAAGAAGGGGACTCTGGGAGGCTCTAATGAGGCTCCTCGCTGACCAATCAGGGACCTCACCGGGTACCCACCGGGTCCTGGCTGGGTGCATAGATATGGCCTCACCAGTCCCCGTCCCCCCTATTCAACTTAGATTAGAACAACAAAAGAAGCATCACCAACAGACCATTGTACCCCCGTAGGACACTCACTTACGGACGTACAGGGTCACCGGTGACTTCGCCAGCTACCTGAATCGATTCATCAACAAAATCCTTAATGCATTAAGATTCACCGGAATGGTGAACCGACAGCAGGGGTAATTAAACAATTGTAGTGTCCCTTGTAACGAGTGGTCCACATACAAACCCTTGCAGCCCTCGGAACAGGTCAAAGGCGATTTCGTTGGGCAGTACTGGGTTGATGGCTGTGACGATGACCACAAAGGCACTGCCGAGAATGAAGACAGCGCGCTTTCCGTAGAGGTCAGCTACGCGTCCCCAGACGAGCAGGAAACAGCCAAAGGCCAGCGTGTATGACGACAGAATCCACTGCTGTCGGCTGGCCGGGATGTTCAGGTCGCGCGCAATCGTCGGCATGATAATGACGCCAGCCTGCATCGACAGCACGTTGAGGAAGCCGGCGCCGGCGGTGGTGATGACGAGGGCGATGCAGCGGGCCGTCGACAGCCCGACCTTGGGATGGTCATGGTCAGGACCGTCCGAATTGGCCGTGCCGTCTGTCGCTTGCCGACTTTCAGCCTCTGGCACTGTCACAACTGTGGTCCCCTCTGTGCCCGCCCGCTTTTCCGGATCAGGAGTCGCCGGCTGCTGGTTGCTGGGCCTTTCACCGATTGTCTCAATTGGCTGCGCATTCTTTTCGAGATCGACCGTCTCGGCAGGCACATGTTGTGACATGATGTCTGGCTGTGGTTGTGTGACCGCCATTAGGGCTATGTTCATCTGAAGAGTTTCTGGAGATCGGCACAGATCCCCAAAGGTCCCCCGATAAGAATTTCAGGAAAGCGGAAAATAACCGGAAAACGTGCCGAGATGGCGGCATAACGCCGATGCCGGATTGGCTGCTTCAACCCCTGTCCCCCGTTCCTGTCCAATTCCGCCATCTGACCACCGGCTTCCGCATACACTTTTTTTTTCTCTTTTTATTTTCGCATCTTTTGAGATACTTAACCAGAGCGCTTCCAAATGATCACGACTTCACGATCCATCATTTTCGTGCCCCGGCTGGATTTCACTCGCCTAACTGCGCAGTGGAGATTCTGTCGTAGATAGGACGACCTGGTAGACCAGGTAAACCTGGTGAGATCGACCCAGCTGAAATGATTGTACGCGTGTACAGTGCAATCGGAACCTCTTTTACCGCTCGGTGCTCGGTGCACGCTTCTCTCTGTCTCGGAATCACCTGGGCCTTATGTGGCTGTGTATTTGTAAGTTGTGCAAGCGTCTGGGGAGCAGACGTCCCGGCGGAAGGACATATCCTGCAGTTGTTGTGCACTTTACTGCCGCCAATGCGGACAAACACACCTGCCGACGCCGGATTCTTGCAGAGACTATAGGGAACTGACTGGACGGCAAACCCCGTTGGAAATGTCAGCATTCCAACTGGACAAAAACGCTATACGTGAACATCCCCAACATTCCCAAAGAAGTCAAAGCGCCCAAAGCGAAACACACTGGGGGGCGTCATTCGAGGCTTGGCAGAATTAGAATCGGAGAAAAATCCCATTATATTTCTCTGAATTTGTGCATGCGGCTTAATTTTAGACTCCATACTGCACGAGGTACCTTTGTATACATGTAACACACCCTCCGTGTTTGGGGCGTCCGAGTAAGCTTACATAGGAGAGCCAGGGGCCAGAGGCAGATAAGTGGCTGTGGGATTTTTGGAGATGTGATCCACGGCACTTCTATGTGTCCGTCACAAGGCGGCTATGTCTCAACACCGGCTAGATTGATATCCCGAGTGATGCCTCCAAGAGTCTCACAAGAGGACTGCAGTCTTGGGTGAATAGAATAAAAAGAATGTAGCTGCTATTTCAGAACTGACAATTGATCCCGTTGTTTCCAAGCACATGCGTCCAATTTTTTACTATGGTTTCTTGTTCTTGTCAAGTTTTGTCTGTTTTTTCTTATTTTTGTACATTCACCACCATCTCGTCTTGCCAAGACACATCTACTCTTCACTAGACACAATGGCTTCTCGTTTTATTCTGCTGGGACTGGCTGCCGCCTCCACTATAGCTGAGACTATCCGGATCGATGTTGGCATGAACGGCCTTACCTTCACTCCCGACACGATCACTGCTGCTGTTGGTGATGTCCTCGAGTTCCACTTCCACCCATTGCTTCACAGCGTGGTCCAGGGTGACTTCAACGACCCGTGCCAACCTGCCAAGTCTGGCGGTTTCTTCTCCGGCTTCATTAGCGTTCCCTCTGGCGAAGGTGTAAGTATTCTCACTTGGAACCAAAGCCATTGACATTTCTAATCATACATCATACAGTCCAACGTCTTCCAGGTTACCGTCAACGACACCGAGCCCATCTTCTTCTACTGCAGCCAGAACACCCTGAGCCACTGCAAGAGCGGCATGTCCGGCGTTGTCAATGCCAACTCGAGCCAGTCGCTGGCCACCTACCAGAGCAGCGCAAAGTCTGTGACGTCTGCTGGTAGCCCGCAGGCCGCCTTTGGTGGCGTCTTTGCCGTCAACAGTGCCGCTGCCTCGTCCTCGGGTGGTACCACGGCCACTCCAGCCTCGACGGCCTCTGCAACGTCAGCCTGTCCTGTCTCTACTACCACGAGATCGTCTGGCGGAGGTGGATACAAGCGTCAAGCTGCTGACCAGTGTGCTACTACTAGTACTGCCGCAATTCCTCAGCAGACGACGGACGGTGCGGGTCTGAGTGTTGTTCCTCTCTTCGCCGTCATTGGACTGGCTGGCTTGATTTCGTCTCTGATGGCATAAGCCTCGAGCACAACCCTTTTGCGTCATTTCATTTCATTTCTTTTCTATTTCTTCTTTTTTTTGGTATTCTCTCAGATATTTTCACATTTCTTTTCCCGGATTTTCTCGGGGTTTAATAATACAACATGGTTTTCTTCTTCTCTCTCTCATATTCTCCCAAGTGGATAAAAGAGCTCCTCAACTCTGAAGAGGCTATACTCTCGCTTTAAGTAACAACCAACTTATAACATATCAGAAACAAGAGTAAAAGAATATGGTAGAGCGAAGCCAAGTATCCAACAGGAGAGAATAACTAAAGAACAGTCCAATAGGACAATAGTTAAGAGAAGCTCTATACTCGATAACGTTATTAGTTATCTTATTAATTAAGATCAAGATAGCCCTTATTGTCTGGCTAGGCCAATCTATATAAGATGGCTTATCACTGTCGACCTGTCGATGTAGAAACTTGGGTTTTCAGCGTTCATACAGCTCGCAAGAGTGTCTCGCGACTCATCTGATCTGACATGGCCGTATGCTGCTTCGACGTGTATATGGTCACAGAGACGGTTCGTTCTTCGTTCTCGCCCAGGCGATTCACAGCCTGGCAGAAAACTAATCAGGTTCTTGTCTTTGAACTGGAATATCTCCAATAAGAGATTTGGCCGATCAATCGATGATACCATCTTGTGATTCGCGTCGATGCGGTATGCTGGTTATTTCCCGAGTGCTGCCATGGGTCGTTGTCTTGTTCCAGAGAAGTCGAGGACAACAGCAGCAGGCTGGCCACGTTATTGCCTTGGAAACAAATGACAGTACATGCGAGAATGCACTGTCTGCGAGAAGTCAATACACGAGGGCATCTGCCATGGCATTCCAGATCTTGGCTCCGTCCATGCCTGCAAAGAAGCCCATGGGCGATATGAAGTACGACCGCTGTCCCATGTTCTGGGACATGCGTTTCAGAAAGGCTTGCATGCCTCGCCGTGTCCACAGTCGTGACGTCTCCGGGGGCAATGGCGAATCTGGGCGTGCCAGACCGGCGTTTGCCAGTTCCAGAACCAAGCCGGCAATGCCAGCGGCCACAGCTGTGGCCACTGAGGAGCCGGACTTTGGTACGTCACCAACGTTGCCAGGCCAGGCTGATGGCACATCCTTGCCAAGGGTGCCAAACACGGCTGGCCCGTCGGGGTCGATGGGTGGATTGGTATCAGAAAATGCGCCGCGGCTGTTGGTCTCACGTATGGAGATGACGGAATCGTGCGTGGCTGGGAACATTTCGCGGCTGTTGCCGCCGGCGTTGGATGCGGCAGCGAAGAAGAGTATGCGCCCTTCCCGGTGCAATTCAGCCTCGTAAATAGATTGGCTAATAACATGCACCTCATGGGGGAAACCAAAGGACATAGAGACGATATCAGCCTCGCAATCTTGGGCAGCCCACGAGATGGCCTAGGGTGTAGTTTAAATCAGATGTCAGTAGGAGGTCAATGACAGAAAAAAGGAAAATAAAAAAGGAAAAAATTAAATCCAAAATGGAAAGGACAATCAGTTGAAAAATATGTGCGTACCTCTGCGACCGAATTGGTGGCACCTCTCAAACTTGCTCGATCCTTAGCAATGCGAGCCACATAGATCTCGGCCATGGGGGCCACCTTCATGAGCAATGCAAGCGTGTGCGTCCCGTGTCCGTTTTGATCAACCGGGTCTAGTGATTTTTCTACATAGTCCCGCCAGCTGTAACGGGCTGTGCCCATGAAGAGCCTCGACCGCACTCGGCCAATCATATTACATGCACGTGCGCGCTTGGCACGTGCACGCCAGTGCCCCCTTTTCTTCGCATCCCACGATGCAGCGTTCTCTTCTTTTTCTTCTTCTTCTTTTGTAATGCGTTCCTTTTACTAGATACGGCATTAGTCAGTTGAATATACTCGCTCTTGACCCCTTACACCAGCCCTTAATCTGCTGTTGTCGTTGGAGATTCTCAAAGAAGACGGCAGTGTTATCGTATCCGGTATCCAAAATGGCGATGCGTATGGGGCGGCGTGGGGTGTCCCGTAAGCGGTATACATAGCGGTTGATGGCAGAGAGTCTGTCCAACCACTGCATTGAGAGCTCTACGTCAGAGGCCGGGAGGGCCGCCCGCGCCGGAAAAGTAGGCGATCGCCGCTTGGTGGAGAAGACTTGCGGAGCTCGAGGGTCGATGGGCGCCAGCGCTTTGAAATTGTGGGCAAACCCAAGATTCTCCAAAAGTCGCTTGAGTGGCTCGACCACTGTCTGATAGATGATGGCTTTCCGCCGCAAGACGTCGTTGACAGACTGGCCTTCATCTGATGGCATGGTTCTCTCGTCGAAAAGTTTGCGGTTGAGACAGGCCAACACACAGTTTCGGTAGTCTGGGAAGTCGAACTCGCCCCAGGGGCGGTCTTTTAGCTTCATTGCCGTGCTCCATTTCTTGTTTAGGCCGGCAGCCGAGGAGACATCGTGATCGCCGAGGTCTAGACATTGCCCCCTACCAATCTCCAGAAGGAGGACACAGAGAGCGAGCAGTCTCGGGTAGCGGTGGATGACAGAGTAGGAATCGCAGAACTCCTTACAGTCATCATGCTCATTGTTGAACTCTACGGCTAGGTACGGCCTCGATGCGTAGTAGGCATGGGTCATCAGCGACGCTGTTTCTGCCGCCTCATCGTCCGGGCATGGCTCAGGAAGAAAATGGATCGTGTCGCATGTCCACTCTTTGCTCATCCAAGGCGAGTCGTAGTACTGCCAGACGGAGTGTGCCAGAATGTAGGCCAATACTAGCTTCATCCGGTTCGAGAGGCGGTGCGTCTGGAGGATGTTTCGAAGCGAGACGCTGGGCCCAGAGTCGACAAGCTGGGCAATGGGATCGGCATGTTACAGCCTCTGCAGTTCCGGCTCTTGCACACGGCAGAATATGCGAGCGCCAACATGGGAAGTAATCAGGTTGCAGAGAGAGCCCAGGGGCAGCACCTGGTACCGCTCCGTGCCCTCTTTACGTTTCCCTCGTGCTTTTGATTCCCCTTGCATTTTCACCGCCTTTTTCGTTTCGCCTTTTCTGCTGCAACAAAACAAGAACTGGTCAGATACCGTCCATGTGCGTTGCTGGAGAGTACAACGGTACACTCACATGGACACACGCATCTGCATGTCTTGCCAATAGTCACACGTCGCCGGCGAGGCGGCTAGTAGCATATCAAAGCCCGCATAGCCATCAACCTCGACAAATTTCTCCCGTAGCCGTAGTCTCGTGGGGTGGCACGGCCCTTCGTGGCCTGGCGAGCAGGTGCAGTGCGAATAGGCTGCCAGGACGGAGTAAAGGCTAGCGGCCACGTGGGGCGGATATTCAGTAGCAGCGGTGGCGTTTTTGTTTGGTGTCTTGGTATTGTCGTCCGTCTCGGTTAGGGTCATCGCCGAGAATTGCTCCAGCTTCTGGAAAAACTCGTCTCTGATCGTCTCGCTGCTTTGGATAAAGGCGGCCATGCCTCTTTGCGCGCGGCCCTCGGCTTTGAGCTGTGAAAGGTAGGTATTGGCTGTCAGGATGTCTTCGATGATGCTGTGCTTCGGGTCAGGCTGCTGGGGCCACTGCAAACGTCGTGAAAATGGTCAGCGACCAGTCCGAGACCAGGAAAGGGGACAAGGTGGTAGAAATGAGACACAAAGGCATACACACTCACCACGCAAACCCGCTCGAGGTCTCTTATGAGACCCGGAAGGCGTCGTTCCATCCTGGGGAGCCGGCTTGCACCCGCAGACTCTATCGACTTCATGGCAATGAACAGTTCAGCCGCCAAGCAGCCGGCAACGCTCGACTTGAGCTGAGCGGCCAAGTTGGCGGCAAGGCCTGAAAGTCGTCCTAGCGCATTCTTGGAGAAGTCGACAATGTCGACGCTGCCGACGCTGTCGGACTCTGCTGTTGGGGAGGTTGTGGTGTACATCTTTGTGGCCGCGCTTCTCCGCCGAGGAGCTGGTTTGGAAGACAGCCAGAGCTTGTGCCGATCCAGCGTGATATTTTGGCTTCGGGGCTGAGTGCACATTAAGCTTATCGGACCATGATTGGTTGCTTTCCGACGATGCTTTGGGATTCCACGCGATGCCCCTCCATTACATAAGCTTCGCCCCTCAATCTGCCCAAAGCTGCCCCAAGATTCCATTTACCTCGTCTGTCTTACTCTCACTGCTTTTGCTCCCTTTGGTCAACACAGCAACTTTTTTCTAGCTAGCTGTTGTTACTGGGTGCGACTTTACACGACATGGCAACTTTCTGCTGCAGTCCGCTATCATGTCAACGAATCCCTGGGCGGGTCATGTTTTTGCTAATCCCATCCATACCATCCGAGAGGTTGCCGTGCAATGTCGGTCAGAGTTGACAAAGTGCCTGGACATTTCGCCTTTAACGGATCACGAGTGGGCCGAGAACCGGCTGGATGAATTCACCCTATGGACAGCAGGGACTGATGTGTTTGCGAGCGACAGACTCTCGCTTGACACGAGACTGTCTATGGAGGCGCAAACAAAGAATCTCATCATCAACATTTTGTTAGCACTGGCAAGCTGTGTTCAGAAGTGTCGGGAGATTGTCGAGGCAGGACCTGGAAACGCAAGAAAAAGTAAAAGAAAGGCGCCCGTGCCACCAACAGAGGCTGTTCCAGTACCACGCGGCTTCTCTCCTTGGTCAGATACATCCTCGGTCGACTCTGACGAGAACGTTGGTCCCCTGGAGGTTTTGCCTAGAGATCCCCTGGAGGCCGCTAAAGATGAGGTTGATCAGATCATCGGGCGTCTCGGTCGGCTCTCCATTGCCATTCGAACGTCAGGAACAAACTTACGGAATCACCGAGCAGACCGCGAGTTCAATGCAGCCGACCATGAGGAACTTCGTCAGCTTCTGGTTGTGCTCATACTGAATACCAAGGGCGCCGAAGAAGGTGAAAAGAAATACCTAGCAGATGAAGAAATGCTGAGCCCGGTACAAAAGCGCCTCATTACAGCCAATCTGCGACGGCGCAACAGGTTTCTCTACGCCCAGCGACACGCGCCGAAACTGGCCTTCGAGGAGGTCAGTGCTAGACCAAGTTTTGAGCCCAGTTCTAGGCGTAGATTTTCATTTGCCACCTCAGATGACAGTAGCAGCGACGACAACGGCCTCGTCGACCGGCGTCATGCGGTTATGTCCTTATCGAGCAGCATTTCAGTATCTGAAAACGATGGCGGGCCTTCCATGCGTTCCAAGGGCAAGGGAGTGTCCATCATGACAGCAACATCAGAATCCTCCATCCAGAGGGGTAAGATTGTCCAAGGACTACAGAGAGCCATGGTAGACGACGACGAAGATACCAAGACAACTATCACAGCCACGACAGTTAAGGTCAAATACCCACAGCCTCCACAAGAAAGGCGCGGACTTGGGTATTTCAGATGCCCATGTTGCTGCGAGACATTGCCAGAAATGATGAGAGAGGGTACGATATGGAAGTATGTTCTTCTGCTGTTCATTCTGGTTTCATATACTGACTGTCAAACTCGCAAAGGAAGCACCTCATGGAAGACGTGTGCCCATATACATGCATGTTTGATGATTGCCCAAAGCCAGAGACGTTGTACGCCACCAGACACATGTGGATGCAACATGTTCACATGGAACACCAACAATGCTGGGCATGCCCCCTTTGCGATGAGCCCGGAAATTTGCAGGTGGTTTTTCCTTTGCCAGGCCGATTTCTGGACCACCTGCGAGCCATCCACGGCGATGATACGGAAGAGGACCAGTTCGAGATACTCTTGGCTGAGTCCAAACTGCCCGTTCCTCCGGGTATCAGCACCTGCCCTCTGTGTGATGAGACAGCCCCAACGGACTCGCCGCTGTTGATGGACCACATTGCAGAACACGTGCATGCCTTCTCGCTGCGGTCTCTCCCTTGGCCCCAAGACGATGGTGATGGGGATGCGTCTTTGGATTATTTCAAAAACAATGACTACTTCGCTGAGAATTTGGGCAGCTGCGGCGTGGAAGCGGACAAGTCCAGACAGAACTCGGAAGGCTTGCCCTCTCATCTGTCCTTTGAAGAACACCCGATCGCTCTAGACGACCCCGAGATTCCGGACGCGCCTGTGGTAGACCCCAGCGACAGGCGCAGCGACGACCCTTTTTTGCTTACGAGCGGTGACTTCGCGGAGTTCACAACCTCGTTGCCAAGAACTGGCATTGCGGAGGGGACGGGCTATTTGGGGCCGATCGCACAGCCTACTCCCTCAAAATTTTCTAACCTACGTCCCGACTCTGATGGCAATCTCGGACTTTGGTCCAGACGCGAGAGACGTCGGCAATGGCGCCGCAGTTCTCGCCCTAACCGACCCCCTACTGAAAGAGATTTGGGCTTCGGTAATATTGCGGCTTCTAATGACGACGAAAACGAAATCATCGGTGACTTTCCATTATCAGATGTAGAGGGTGGCAGCTTGTCGTTTGCAGACGAAATGGATGATTTGCGCCTCGAAAATAGGTCTGACCCCAGCCAACTACACAGTCTGCTGCCTTTGGCTCCTGATGATATTACGGGCCCCAATAATGATATAACGATGACTTCGGGACGCGCCAGTTTTAATGAAGGGAATGCCAGCGCTGAGGAAAATGCCAGTGCCGAGGAAAATGCCAGTGCTGATGAGGAGAATAACAGTGCTGATGAGGAAAACGACAGTGGTGATTGGGAAAACACCAGCAATGATGTGGAGAACAGCGGTAACGAGCCAACAAGGAGGGGTAGTTGAATAGGAAGGCATGTATATCCCGCCGGCACGACAAATGGATACGATAGTCAATAGAAAGAAATTTTGTAGCAGGAAATGAGAAATGGGATAAACTAACATAAAACTAGCCATAAGCGAAGGCAACGGAACTGAAAGGTGAAGCTGAACTGGTCGTGGGGGTATCAAGAAAAGATGCGCCGTGTTTGTGCACAGTGCATCATACATATCATTGTATTTAAGATGAGGCTCTGCATGGGCTGCGCTCACATGGCCGCCGCCGCCCTCGGCTGTGTCAGTAAAAGTGCACATTCCCTGATAGGTTCTCTTGTATGTTGGTAATTCTTCTCATTCACCGAGGCCGTGTGTCTGCTGTCGAGCAGGATCCCGCGTTGCGATGAGTCTGCCCAGACCCTGGCGCGGTGGCTGTTCCATCATCTCGCGGAACCACGCAAGTGTCAAAGTGTTGTAGAGAAGATAATCTGAGCCTTCTAAGCGTACTATTATTATTCGTTTCTTTTGCCAATGTTTATTGCTATATAGGGACTGCGCTTGTATTTTTCATGTTTGTTAGATATTGTAGAGATTAATCACCAGTGATAGAAAATTCACAATACACGTTGAGTCTCGTCCAGGGCTCAGGTACGTGTGGTCTATTTCTGTTTTTGTGATGCTTTCTTGTGCAGGACCAACACCTCTCGAGCTTTAGGGGCCACAACTACACTAATGCACGTTCTCAGCTGAAAGAATGCTACGAAGCTACAAAGCTGCGCCCGGGTAGTTGTCAAATCTGATTGGTCAACATACGGGCCAATAAACACAATAAATACTGGATGCAACAAAATTGCAGAATGTCCACTGTTTTTTTGTCGCATCGCACGGGAAAGCTCGGGTGCGCTGTGAAGGCCACCTATTTGGCCGTTTGAAACCCCAGCCATGGCCACCACCAAACGTACCTACCTCCTCGCGCCCAACTTCCAATACCGCCCCTCGGGTCCTATCCAGATCGGCAACATCATCGCCGACCCTTTTCGCCCGGCCCGAGCGCTGTCCACCCTGCCGGCCAACGGTCCTCAGCCCGCTATCGAGGTCATCAAGGAGCGCGAGCACAAGCTCAGCAGCGACCGCGGCGGATCCTCTGGCGTCGGCGTCTGGGCCACCTTTACCGACACTGTCGGCGGCAAGATCGCTGCGGAGCGTAGCAAGGGCACGACGCTCGAGTTTTCCGTCGATGAGCTCGAGACGAGGTACCTGCGCGACGAGTCCATCGACGGCGACGCGCAGCTACTCTGCCGCTTGGCGGAGCCGCCGGTGCGGGCGGCTGTGCGATCGGGCCTCTTTGGGCGCCAGCCCGTGTATCTGATCACGGCCGTCAAGATTGCCCACGGGCTGACCGTGCAGACCAAATCGAGTCGCAGCCATGGCGGGGAGGTGTCAGCGGGCGTGCCCGCGACCGAGAGCCTGTCCGTGGGCGCGAACTTGACAGGGAGCAAGCACGACGAGCTGAGAAGCTCCTTTGTGTCCGAGGATGACGTGGTGTTTGCATACCAGGTGCATATCATCAAAGTCAAAGGCAGGAAAAAGGACAATATTGCCGTGGATGTGTTTGCATCAGATGCGACCTTTCTGCATGGTGACGATGACACGGCAGAGGATGAAGAGGATGCATCGGTGGGACTTTTGACTTTGGAAGATTTACAGCAGCTGGATAACAGAGTTGTGCTGAAAGAGCACAATGTCGCCGATGTAGACGGAATACCATGTGTATGTTTGGGCACGGTTTGACAGAACCAAAGAGTCTTGCAAATTCTGGGTATTAGCCATATCACTCCTTCCCTACTCCGGAGTTGCCTAATTCAAGCGCACTAATCTGTGCCTTCCTTTGACACCGCATCGTTACAAAGCATAGTCTTCCTGTAACACACATCTACTACGACCACCCCAGAAGTAGGGAGTAGACCTAACCCTATTGATGTCTACCTCCGGAAGATGAACAGTTTAGCGGGTTGGTCAGTGTGTGGTTTTACATTGAGCTATTACGCTATGTCGGTGGAAACGCCTACATTTACATGTTCATATTGCACTCAAATGTTGTCTGTCTGCTTTGGGGGACCCGAAAGTTGTCGTCTTCTGCACAGAAAACTGTAGCCTGAAAGCATACGCTAGATCAAAACTAGTCTAGTGCAATACTCGACAAAAACGGCAGTTTAAAACGGAGGCGTCCGTATTGTTCGTTTCCGTTAATCCTCTTCCGTTTAACACTTACTAGTAGACGTGCTTCGGGATAATAAACTATCCGACAGAATATACAGTTCTCCACAAATCGGTAAAAAACGGGAATTGGGAATTGTCGGATCCTGGGTAGCTCTACACAACTGCGGAGCCTTCTTCAAAATGTCCGGCGACAAAATTACCAAACTATTCACACTTTGTCTTTACCACAGCATTTTTTTTTCCCCTCCATTTATAAAGATTCGACATCATGCAATTTCGCCTGTCTTCTGTACAGGATACGGGCAACAAAGGACGGCCGGTACAGGTAGCGTCGGCCTCTAAGCCATTCCGTAGTTTTGCTATCGGTTACGACGCTTGCGTCTGCACCATGACTGGGCTCAAGGAGGATTCGGGCTACGCTAGGCCGTCAGCGGAAGGCACACAGTCCAGGGCAGTCGCAGCGTTGCGTCGAGCTTCTACCCCACTCGCTCCAACACCAATGACAGCAATGTGCCGACGCTGATAGCAGCCAGAGCCCTCCCCTTGATCAAAATGCTCTCTTGAGTACAGGACTCTTTGAGTTGGACTATCTTGTCTCCAGAAACTACCGGAGCTCGAACCCACGATCCTGAAGGATCGACCGCAGCTCGTGACGCCCATGCACGCCCTCTTCCTTGGCCACACGAACGGCCGACCGACGCGTCCACAAGGGCATGTCCGTCCGGCCTTGGTCAGTGTTGAACGTGTCGAGCACTTTGTCGTACGCGTGAAGGTAGTCCTTCTGGGCCTCGTCGTCGTCGGCGCGTCAGTGCTCGCGGTACAGCACCTGCAGCCGTGGCTTGACGACGGAGGTAGTCACAGTAGCGGTGACAGCCGGGTTTGTGTAGCCGAGGGCGAGCCTAAAGATGCCGATAACGCGGTGGTAGAGTCAGAGCCAGGTGTTCTTCCTTGTGACTTTTTTGGTGGATTTCGTAGTCGGATTTAGGTTAGAATAGTTAACCGACCTAATAACTAGCTAGTTATGTAAAGCATTCCTTTGAAATCCCATGGCCGTCATCTTCATCATCGTACCCGTTCTCGTAACCGTCACTATCATCCTCGTTAGTTACTGCGAGTGCTGGTCAACAATTGATCAGCCATTGGGCAGCAAATATGTACGGCACCTACCACGGTTGACTGAATGGAGAGCTAAAGCAGTCATTGCATTGGCTGGCTTCCTTGTCAAGCCGACCGTCCCAAGCATACCATTCCATTCGTTTCCATAAAAACCTTGTGCTAAGTCGATCATTCTAGTCAAGTCGACAACCAATCCCTTACAAAAGCAACAACAACCAAACACACCCCCAACGTGTGTTTTTTGTGAGAGAACCTTCACTCGAAAACATACATTGATCAACCACATGGAGTTCAAGCACCCTTACAAACCGTTACATTACCCTTGTCCCAAGTACAGCAATAACCCACAAAAATCGTCAAGCTGCTGTCACAACCGAGATCTCTGGACTAAAAGCCCGGCTCACCAGCGCCTACGCCAGCCAGCTCCGGGCCGCCCTCTCAGAGGCTGTCTTCCAGCTCCAGATCCCTGAGCCCGAACTAGAGCCGGTGCCTGTCTCGCTTCCAGTACCAGACGTCAACCCAGCCTTACTTACACAAGTCAGCACCGGACCAGCTCCGACGGCGGCGGTAATAGATTTTAATGCAACCGATCCTCCACAACATACCATGAGCCGGGCAGTCAAGACTGTAAAGGCCCTCTGGCAGGAGTGGATGGCTGGCCTGGCAGGCCAGCCGGCTATCTTAGCGTTAAATACTAGGTGGGGAAGCCGGTGGCGGGCGGGCCGGCGTTCAGAAGTACAGTGGTATTCTCTCCGCCTTAAAGTCATCCGGAAGATCCAGCGGGTCAGCAGGTCTCGTCGCATCTCTGAGATCGCGGCGATGCACTCTGTGGCCGCAGACCACCGGCAGTCAGGCCGATCGCTAGACAGCTTCTGCAAGCACCTCCGGACTGGCCGAAAGCTCCGTGACAAGCCTGCTTATAGACGTACTTGATGGAAGACGGAAGACGGAAGACAGAAGACGTGACAGAAAAGAGGCCTTACACTACTTTGCACGAGGGGCTAATTCAAAGCATTGTAACTGTCTAAAGCAGCTAGAAGAAGAATCAGAAACAGTCCTCTCTACCTGTCTCCCTCTCTCGCCCTCTCCGTGCGCGCGTACGTACGAAGGGCGCATCACTCCAGCCGCCGCTGTAGCACCGCTGCTAAAGGCAGCACCTACAAGCGCTTTAGCTCTATCCTGCCCTGTGATTGGCTGCTGGCCCTGCTGGAGATATTGGGGAATATTTTCAACGGCTGACTTGTTGACCTAAAATAGGTCCTTCCTATTTCTAGTGCAGTCAGTCGTACCGTGTAGACTGTGTATTTCGTACAATGCGCTATTTGGTGCCTACAAGAATTTTCTCCCAGCCAAACTACTGTATAAGCTTTTCCAAAGAAGAACAATCAAAAGATATTCCATGCACGACAGAGTACGTAATCAATTAAGCCCCATTCCGTACATTCATCATAACTGCAGGGGTGCTAAAGCGCGGCATTTTCGGGTCAGCTGGCGGATCGGTGGGGATGTCCCCCTACTATTAACGTTTGAATAGGGGGGAGGGTTAGGTAATCTGACACGTGTTATTACGTCAGATGGGCGCGCACTTAGTAAAAATGGGCGCGCACCTATACGGTCCCACTAGTAAAACACTGTTTATGTAAGAAGTTTCCGGCCCCACCTGCTTCGTCAAAGCCCATTTCGCTAACGCCACATTAGGTTTTCCAATGTCTCCTCATTTCCTCTTATCTGTCCACATACCACTATACTCTTACACGAATCTTAACCACTCTAAATTCCATTTTCGTCTTCGAAGGTGTCATGGGCCGAGGGCCCTATGGGGCCTGAGCTCTGCCCAGGCCAGGACACGAGCCAAGAGACGGCCTAGGCACGGGCGCAATTGCGCCTAGGAAAGGGGGCACGCACGTGCCAACCAGCGGCGAGGAAGGGACGTATAAAGGCAGCCAGGAAGACCACCAGGAGGTTTCCTTATTTCTTCTTTCTTTTAATTAGTTATTTGCTTGTTTGCTAGTTTCTATCGACTGATTGGCCTGAGCGTTCCCTTTGCCGCCAGACCATCACAAGTATGGCGACTAACAACTGTGCCATGGTTGTCATCGTGGGTAGAATGATAGAGTTTTTCCGTGTTATTAATATTATGGTCTTGGCTTTTAACACACACAGCTTATTCAAGGACATAACTACGGTCTTATCCTAGCCAAGTACACAAATCATTTTTACCACAACCCACCTACGCCAACAAACATCATCAACATATACTCACCGCTGTTAGACAGTAGAAAGTTTCTCACAGTGTTAGCTAAAAAGGTCAATTAATAACACGACAAATAATGTAAAAATATAAATGTTAGTATGTAGCTTCATGAGCTTGCTTAGTGAGGTAGGGGGGAGCACGTGAGAGAGCACATGACCGATCGGACCCCCACGAGGCTCCCTGACGAGGCTCCACCGCACTGAATCCTTTACGCACAAATATGCCTCACCACCCTCTCTCCCCCCTATTCAGACTCAGAAGGAACAACCAAGAAGAAGCGTCACCAAATAGACCATTGTACCATCACAAGACACTCACTTACAGACATACAAGGCCTACAGTAACTGCGCAAGTGACTACTAACCGCCGGCTACCGACAATAAAAAACATTGTCAACAACCAACAATAAATCTAACAGTAAACACTACAGCTAAAGTAAGAACTAAAAATAACTTTACCATCGGTGCCACTGACACACTGCCTTAGCAATCCCGACGACGACAAAGGATGACAAACGGTCAACCGCTTAAATCCAGGACAGGACCATTGCTGCGTGTCACGGCGGGCGGGCGGACAGGTAGGTGGGGACGAGGTCGGGAGCAGGGAGTGGTATTCAGGCTAGCTAGTCTTCTATCTAAAAGCAGAGGTCGGGTTGATGACGAAGACGTAGCTCAAGGAGCTACGTTCAGGGGGTGGATGCAGGCAGGATATATATCCACGATGGCGGTGTACGGTGGCAGTAATTCAAGCTGGCGCGGCGGTCCGTGACACTGCGCCCAGCATTACAAGTAAAAGTGCGCCTACGGTATTCGGTACGAGAGCTACTTCAGGTCTTTGCAATTATGACAAGAAAAGAGGGTGTAAGTATACGTAGTATGATTGAGGCATAAACCCTTGAGATGCTTTATTGCAAAGTATGTACAAGAAGTTGTCAACAAAAATTAATACTTGTTTTAACTAAGTATTTTATACATTCCCGTTCTTTGATAGCTGCACAGTACTACGAGCAATTTAGCCTTACAGGCTACTCGGTAAGTTGGTACATGTGCTGTAGGTCTTCTCTCTCTCGATGCAATCTTTGCCATTGGCGACGACATGCTCAATAACATCCTCGATCCTGTCCCTCCCCTCAAACAAATCAAACTACCCGTGTACGTCGTTTTTATATATTAGTATATACGAATTATTACGTAATACTAGGTTGTTTGGTACTGCCTTACGACACTTATCCATCACCCACAAGAATAACCTACGTTATTTTCTTAGTGTTTTCTATACATTTAGCCATAGCTTTGACTACGTGCTTATGCACGTGCGTCGACATTGCGTCGGCTTTGGTATATAAGTGTTTTTCCTACGTCTCAAGACTAAGGAACAACTCTCCCCCGAAAAATTTTACCGAGATTGCTACTGTTAGTGGGTGCGTGGGCTCCGCACCAAAAACACTAACAGTGCGCAATTTTCGGCAAAATACGCACAAAACTTCAGAAAAACGTCAAGAACAGAGGAATTCTGGGAGTTGGCCTCTGTTCACGCCTGACTTTTTCGCGCCGGTTCGATCACACGCTCCCTCCTACGATCTTTGATACGACTTTTTCGCATTTCGATCGCCACATCCGAACAAGTCCTCGTAAGACCCAGCACGAGGCCACGTTTACCAGTCCGAGCACCGCTCCCGCGCAGGCATCGCTGCGTTTGGATTGCGACTTTGGGATTAGGGACCCAAGAGAGGAACGCTCTGGAAAGCTGGGTGATAACGGAGGAGGAGCACTGTTTACTTAGGTTTTGCCCCTTGTGGTTTCCCTGAGTCTCGAAGTGAATACTTAACAGTGAAGGAACTGGTCTGGTTTTGTGTATTCCCACCAAAGCTCCGAGAGAGCCCCACGAACCCCCCGAAGCCTGAACGTCTCTCGATGAAGAGGGAATAGCAGACACGGCATGCCTGTAACAAGGCTTCGAAAGACACTAGGTGCTGGACTCCGGGGCCTATCCCCGCGTGTCCACGTCGTATACTCCTCGATTGAGTGGACAAAGGCTGACGCCATAGTCGACGACGTTAAAATAAATCAAATCAAATCAAATCAAGACTAAGGAATCCCACTTGAAATAGATAACATCTTACCCACAGTACAATTTGCATACAAATCGTGATCGCAGCAATTCTCATTAAATTCCTTCCGCATCTGTTACACAGATTATATTCACATTATAAAACGCTGGGCAGCGTTACGGTCGACGCCTTAAGGGTTTAACATAGAGCCTTTTGTGAGGCGCTGGTACCGTGCCCCGCAGAGCGAGTCAAGCCACCGCCAAGCCACCGCCACGGGACCGAGGTGAGGCGCAGCGCGACCTGGTTATTGGCTTCACGCGGAGGCTTATGACAACACTCCCTTTTTCCTTCTTTCTTCCCTAGAGTAGAATCTTCGTCCGTAGTGCTCAATCAATCTCTTCTAATGCATTGGTGCTACGAGCCGTGACACCTTTAGTCAATATGTTAGTCAATATGTTAAAGGTGGAGGTAAACGTGAAAAAAAAAAAAAGACTGTACATACATAAAGATTCACTAACCTGCAGTAAAAACAATTGTATTGGGCTTTCCACGGGCAATGACGGCTTGGACGTTGCTCACAGTCTTAATATTCTTAAGATCGGTGATCGGAACCTTGATTTTACCAGGCTGACCTTCGCTAAGACGTAGGATGCCATTAGCCTTTGTATAACGCTGATTACATCCCACAATTTCCCTAGCATCAGCGATGTCATGAGACGGGAAATACCGGCGTTGTTGCCTAAAATCAAAACTCGTACTGTAGCCATGGCGTAAAAAGGGATGTAATATTGAACCGTAGGACGATCGCAGTATCCTATAAGTGGGCCCATCCCCTGTTCGCACACACTGTCATGGGCCGAAGACCCGAAAGAGTGGGCCAGGGGCCAGGCAGGACGGCGCGTACGGATCCACGCGCGCACATCCCTTTCACCTTCAATAAAGCCAGTTTCGATCCCATGTTCCATCTGTTCTGTGGTTGTATCGATAAAATCTCTAAGAGTTAAAGCCGGCGAAACCATACTCTAATAACGTTAGCCGTCGCGCCAATAACCCTCTTAACGTCTAAAGATCAGCTTGATTACAGGATTTCAGCGTAAAACATATATTCAGTGTTGGCTGTGAGGAGAAGGACTGAAGACCTATTCTGGGCCCACCTTTCTACGCACACTGATTGGAGGAATGGAAGTCATTTGATTGAAGTCGGTATTTGAACCCTTTTCAGCTAGTGCCCGCAGGAGGGAGACTCTCTTCCTCCTGCATCGTCAATACAACGTTCTTTTTGACCCCTATGCATCGATATTTGATGTAATATTTTACATTGGCCAACAAGGTACGTGAACTACATAAGTGGGGCGTGGCACGAGTATTTCCGAAAAATGGTCATCTGTGCGTAAGCAGCAACCCCAACGCTCTTTAAGCGGAAATCCATTGCACCAGCTTATGCTCCTGTGTTGGTGATAGCCTCTGATAGTCTTGGTATGCTACATCTCGCGATCGGGAGCCTTTGCGGCAAGAAACAAGTGTTAACGTTAGAACCTCGGAGACGCGAAAGGCCTGTCATAGTCCGCTACCATTTTCGATCGATTCAAGCGCGTTGCGTACTTCGTAGTGGCGTATTATAGCCTAAATAATACGATTAGCTTCATGGGAATGAATGCTCTTTGCTGACTTACGACGCGACGAAGTCGGTGGCGTTGGTAAATGACTGAGATTTTGTGACAAAGTTCCTTGTGCAAAGGGGCGGTGGAAAAGGGGATGGGTCCACTTAGAGCGCTATGCTTCTACCTTGAACTGTCTCGAAGGGTATGATGTCGCAACGAATTATTATACTTTGTATTTTATGCGTTTGACACCATTACATTTTAGTTGAACAGAAGACTTACAGCCGTTAGGCATCAGCCTTAAGAGGCAATTACGTGTTAAATAACAAGTATATAACCTAAGACTAAAAGTAACACCAGACTTCATATAAACGCAATTTAAACCTTGAACAATCGAAAACACCCCAAATACGCCCAATGCAATCATGACTTCTCGCTACGCTGCCGTTCACGAATCGCCAAGTGGCCCAGGGGACTCCCGTCCCACGGCCGTCCAGATCATCAAGGACCAGGGCCTCGAGGGCAAGCTCAAAGGCGTTAAGGTCTTTATCACCGGCACGTCTGCAGGTATCGGCGCCGAATCCGCCAAGGCCCTTTACCTTACGGGCGCCACTCTTTACTTAACGGCCCGCAACCTTGCTAAGGCCAACAAGGCCCTAGGTGACATGGTTAACGACACCGACCGCGTACACCTGCTCGAGCTGGACCTGAACTCGTTTGCCAGCGTCCGTGCTTGCGCGGCCAACTTTTTGGCCCAGAGCCAGACGCTCAACATCCTCCTCTGTAATGCTGGTGTCATGACCCCACCCGAGGGCCGCACGGTCGACGGCTTCGAGACCCAGTTCGGCACCAACCACCTCGGTCATTTCCTCTTGTTCAACCTGCTGCAACCGGCCCTGCTGGCCGGCGTCACGCCGGAGCGGGCTTCGCGCGTTGTCATGCTTAGCTCCGTCGGCCATCGCTTTGGCGAGGTATCCTTTGACAATGTCAACTTTGATGGCCACTACGACGCCACGGCCGCCTACGCCTCCAGCAAGACGGCCAACCTGTGGACGTCTAACGAGATCGAGCGGCGCTACAGGGCTCAGGGTATCCACTCGTTCAGCGTGCATCCGGGCGCCGTGCTAACGGAGCTGATGCGGCACATGTCGGATAATGCGCAGGCCGGTCTCAAAAAGGACTTGTCCAAGGACTTTAAGACGCCGGAACAGGGAGCGGCCACCCAGGTGTGGGGCGCCGTGTCGGCGGAGCTAGAGGGCAAGGGCGGGCGGTACTTGGAAAACTGCCAGATTGCAAAGGCATGGGAGCCATCGCTGGGCATCTGGGGCCCTGGATACGGGAGCCATGCGTACGACGAGGACAAGGCCAAAAAGCTGTGGACCAAGTCTTTAGAGTGGGTTGGGTTGTAAATGTATGCATCTTCAGCCTCGTGGCGCTGCCATTGCCAAACCAGGGCCGTTGGACAAGGAGGCAGCAGAGAAGGATTCATCCAAGGCCTCCAAGGCCCTTCATCTAGACACATAGGCCTCGTGTGTGGCTGACGCAAGGACACGTTGTTGGAGATGTTTTGGTTTTACATCTATGTGGCACAGTTTGGCGACAGTTCTAATCCGTTCCTGCTCAAACAGGGGTGGCACAGGCCAAGAAATCGTGTAGTACGGTGGAATACGAGAGTACAATACAGAGGGGTATTTGTACAGTAGGGTTACCTAGTGTCGGTTCACCATTCCGGTGAACCTTAATGCATTAAGGGTTTTTGTTGCTGAATCGATTCGGGTAGCTGGCGAAGTCACCGGTGACCCTGTACATCCGTAAGTGAGTGTCCTACGGGGGTACAATGGTCTGTTGGTGATACTTCTTGTTGTTCTAATCTAAGTTGAATAGGGGGGACGGGGACTGGTGAGGCATATTTATGCCCCCAGCCAGGACCCGGTGGGTATCCGGTGAGGTCCCTGATTGGTCAACGAGGAGCCTCATTAGAGCCTCCCCAAAGTCCCCTTCTTCGTTATGACTAGTGTACCAACACCTAGTCCATTTAATTCAGCTGGGCCGATCCATCGGACTGGCCCTGGCGCTCCCAAGTACGATCTTTGTCGGGGCTCAGGAAAGAGGCTGTGGGAAGGTTATGCTCGAGATGCTGGGATGCTGACATGAATGGGCTATAAAGGAGCTCACCCTCGGGCAAATAAAACAACTTGTTGAGCATGTATTGAGTTAGGGACGGGGTGCTTAGCACCACAGAGGTGGTGCCAGGGCTGATCAGCCCTGGCCTATCGTTGTGGGGCTGAGCAGCCCCCTTTAAAAAGGGTCGGAAGTGCCAGTAGCTAGAAGGAAGAGAAAAAAAAAACAACCCTCAAGAAAAAGAAGGAATCGAACCGAAGATTTCATACGAAAAGTCACCCGTCAATAACAACGATCACAACGAGAGAACAGCGAAATCTGACAAGTCTATAGCCGCAGAAGTGTCCCAGCAAGGCAGTCCCTGTCTGATCAGGCGCGTGTCGCAGCGGCGACACGTTGAGCCTCTTCCCGAAGGAGCCCTCTGCCAAACAGTCGCTTTCAGGTTGAAGGTCCCCTTTTCACGAATGTCTCAGCCAATATCAGTCCTATGAACACAGCGATTACACTTTCGGTCTGATCAGGCAAAGCGCTACCTGATGGTATGCCTATGAGCGCGGAAGGTCGAGTGCCTCCGGAGTCTGCTGAGGGCACGAGGTTTTGGTTGTTTGGTTAGTTGTGAGCCGAGGCCTCCTGCTCCTCTTCAGTATAACCCAAGGTCCTTTCAATTACCGAACCACTTCCTCCAAACTTTAAGCATATTCTAGCCCAATCTCCGATAAACTGGCGGCTTGGCGTGATAGCCCAAGGTCTGCTGCAAAATTCAGCAACGCAGCACTAGGCTATGTTGTGCCCAGTATGTCTCGTCGAGTGGACCGAGGGCAGACAGTGCTGGCCAAGTAAGCAAGCACCGGTTTCTTCACGGCAAGGGATTTAACGTTGTCTCGGCCAGTTTTCCGTATTTCTTTCGAACGGCGGCTCCGTGTGTGGCAGACTGGCGGTATCCTGTTCATCCTGATCGAAGCGAGCAAAGAGTAACGATGACTGCGGCGAATTGGCGTGTGCGCTGTCTCAGAAAACACGCCGCTGTAAGATCATGCATGCATGCAGCTGCAAGGCAAACAAGGCGACCAACCCACAAATAGGTGCATGTTGACCAGCATACCACCGGTATTTGTACGGGCAGGCTGGCAGGCAAACGGCCGACACGCAGACCCTTGCCTGTCTCTCCTGACATGAAAGCAAGAAAGGGGCATGGCGTTCATTAGCATGGTGCGAGGTACTAGGTCCATCACAACTAAGACTACCGTGTGTTAGCCAACGGATGGTATGGGCGTAGTGTAGCAGGAGGTCTGTTACTAGTGATGGTTTCAAACACGTTTGGCCGCTGCAAACAAACGTTTGTTTGGCGATTTTCAAACAAACTGTTTGTTTCTGTTTGTTTGACGCGTTCGGCCTTCCTAAAACGGAAATAAATGGGTCCAATCCAACATCCAAAGTCCCCCGGATTTCTCTCCCAAGCGACATTTTTAAGCTTCTCAATCAATTCCCACATATCACTGGCATGGCATTAGGACGGCCCACAGACCACGATACCAAACGGCATTTCACCTGCCTTGGCCGCCCTCCTCCTCTCCCCGGCGTAAACAAGAAGCGCTGCGTGCGGTACCGATGCAGACATTGCAACAAAGAGCAGGCCGCAGCCTCACCACAGCGACTTAGGGACCATCTCGCAAGCTGTTCGGTATTTCAGGCTCCTCAAGAGCGGCAAAATTCTCCGCGAGCTGCTTCCGTCCAGCAACAAACGCAGAAGGCCCAACAGCAGCCACAGAAGACGCTTGTGGACTCTGGCATTCAGTATATTTCGAAGGACGAAAACGATGCCCTTATCTACGATGCTGCCGCTGCCGTCATCTCTGACGGGCGGCCATTCAACCTCTTCGAGTCTCGACGCTGGTGCCGCTTCTTTGCTCACATCAAGCCCGGCTGGGTACCTCCTTCTCGCAAGACAGTCACCGCTCTTCTTCCCTCTGTTGATAGGGAAGTCAGGAATGAGGTTCTCCGGCAGATCCGAGCATCAGACTTCGTCAACATCATTTTTGACGCCTCCGACAGCGTGTCTCACCACAGAATCATCAATATATCTGTACAATTGCCGGATGGACCTGCTTTCTACTGGAAAACCTTTGACACGGGCGATGCACGACATACAGCAGAGAACTGGAGGAAACTTATCTGGACAGAGATGCTATTCCTTTGTGATCACAAGCCTACGCGCATTAACTCGATTTGTACAGATATGGAAAACTTAATGCGGGCAGTCCATGATCTACTTCGAAAAACACCGGAACTTCAGCATGTTAGCTTTTCTCCGTGCTGGTGTCGCCCATGTTATCAGCCGCTGGCTACAGATTAAGAAGAAATGGCAGGAGCTGAAAGAGGCGGGGCAATATCCTGATCTTCCTTGGGAAGCGGTTGAGGATGTCTGGCAGCGCCGGCTCGAGAAACAGACATACGATATTCATTTCATCGCGGATGCATTGCGACCAAATGCGACGGGAAGATTCTCGAAGCTCCCCCCCTCCGTGTTCTCTCGTGTGAAGGATTATTTGCGGAAGCAGTTCGGAGACGACGAGGAGTATCAGCGGGCCATCAAGGAATTCACACATTTTCGCATGCGGTCAGGAGGACCGGACGGCCTGTTCGACGAGACCAGCGCTGTATATGACAGTGACTTTAAACCAGCCATGGCGTGGCGTTGTCTCCTAAATTAAGGCTCGGTTCTCGCAAGAGTGGCTGTCAGAATCCTATCCACACTGGCGAATTCTGTGCCATCGGAGCGGTCCTTCTCTGCCATTAGCTTCGTTCATACGAAAACTCGCAATCGCCTGCTTTCGGAGTATGCGGATATGCAAGCTTTTGTCTTTATGAATGACCGAGTTCTCGAGCGGTTACAAGACAAAATGCATACGCGCAAAAAGCGCTGGGCAGATCTTGAGGAGAAGGACTGGCTAGATCTTGAGGATTCTTATTTGGAGCTTTTTGTATCCGGCAGTGACAGAAGCACATATATGCAGGGCGATATGGAACTAATATCGGATCTGTCGAAACGCCGGCTAGTTAGTTATTCAACGATCGTTGTA
>JACCPH010000163.1:0-23884 GCA_014183095.1 Harringtonia aguacate
TCGCGATTTTGAAAAGTTGCCAGTGTCGGTATACAGCCCCAGGGACCGGCCTGGCAGGGCAGAGGGAGGAGCACGTGCCAGAGCACGGGACCGGTGAGACCTCCACGAGGGCCTACGGTAAGGCTCCACCAGTCTGAAACGATTGTAAAATAACTACGTTGCGAGGCCTCTGTTGCCCCTATTCAGACCTAGACTAGACAACGAACAGAGAAGCATCACCACAGACCATTGTACCACCGCAGGACACTCACTTGCGGACGTACAGGGCCACGGTGACTTCGACAGTGACTACAACGATCGTTGATAACGAACTAACCGCCGGCATACCGACAGGCTCGTTGATAGCCTTGGCAATGTCGAGTATAAGTTTCGTCCATATCATCCATCTGCCGGGAACTTCTTTGAAAATATCAAAGAGAAGCTTTTCCGATGGACTATCAAAATGCTTGTCGTGTTTGACTGCTTTTTCCACATCACGATAATGCTCTTTGGAAAACAAGGCATATTCACTTTCATTTTCCACCACAATTATCTTATTTTTCATCATTTCCAGAAATTTTTTTTTGGCTTTTTTGGCGTTCATACTCACTCTCTTCATCCTCGTTCTTATTCTCATTGTCGTCATCGGGACAAGCAAGCGTCCATTCTTTCATTTTAATTCCTTTGTCCGCTCCAGCTAAATCGGTAGGAGATTCTGACGGAGCAGGCCTTGGGGTTAAGGAGCGTGGGTTTCTTTCAGTCACAGGAGCCATGTTATTACCTGCTTTTTTTTTCTTGAACTAGGCGAATAGATGTTGTCCAGACATGGCAATGGAAGTCGACAGAGCGTATTGGCATGGCTGATTGCCAGCCTTTTTAATTTTTCAAGGAGGCAAATTGCAGAAACTCAGCTTATGTAGGAGACAGCTTCAATGAAACGTGGCTCCCCAATGGGAACCATCAGCAACCCTCCTTGATGAAGAAAATGCAACCGTCCGCACAAAATGACACCCAAGGCGAAGCTGAGACAGTGTGCCACACTGGTCTATCGGGAGAGAGCGCCAAATGAGTACTCATACGTAGTCTTGGTGCTTGTCTGATTTTTTCCCCCGCCTGATGACAAAAGGTTGTCCAGTGGGCTTTAATGCAGCTGAAAGAGAGAGACAGCACAACGGTATAACATAGATACAACGGCCTACCTGGAATTCTAGTATTCGTTATTGATTTGGCTACATCTGATCCCCCCCCCCCCCGGCCTACCTACATTTACAACGATGCCTAGATATGTGGAGTCTGAAGGAGGCTGGAGCACTCCGCGAGAGGCATCCTCAACTGACGGCAACTCAGAATCTACAAAGGCGGTGGGTGACGAGGAGAGGAAGGATGCTATAGGAGAACAGCAAGAAGAAGACGCCGACGCAAGGAACTTGCCTGCCATTCTTCGTCAATTCCTTGCCAGTGGTGGAGTACCCGAAGGAGAACTGGCGTCTTCCGCATTCGCTGCCGATGAAGATGGCGACAACAACGATACGAACGAGGTATGCCCAGGTTCCCGACCATTTTTCAAGAGATTGAGTGGTGTGGTGCTTCAATCCAGCGTGGCAATGAAATGGATCACGTCGAAATGAAATGAATGCCTACGTCTTGGTGTACCGAATGGCCTGGCCAACCGTTTCTGTTTTGCCTCGATCATGAAGAGCATGACGGTATCCATGACTCATCTTCGGCTGGCTGCTGCTAAGATGAGCTATGATAATGAGATCCGCCAGCAAGGCCATGCAGAATATCTGCTAGCATCTCTTTGCTACCAAATCGTCACCATGGATTCTTCCTCAGGCGAGGACTGCGTCGACCTCATCGACGACCTCGGCGTTGCATTCAAAGGGTACAATCGACGCTGGAGAGAGGACATGTTATGGACGCTGCTCCGGTCTCTCCTGCTGAGCGGGGAGAACAGGCCGTTGCTGCTGGCGCTGAACTTTGCCGGCGCTTCTTTCTCTCTCCAGGCGTGTCGTGGGACCGTCGATCAATTTGTTGAGCTGGCGCGGATGACCGAACGAAACATCAAGATCCTGGTCTTCGTTGAAGAACAAAACATGTTATCCTTTCCAGACACCCTGTTCGATTACACCATGTCCGTCGATCTCGAAAATGAAGAGACAAAAGAAGGTCTGCACGACGACGTGCTGGCGTGGGTCGGCGATGTGGTGCAGACCGAGGCAAGTGAGACGAGCGAGAAGATTCGGACAACCGTTTTCCAACACATCCACCAGCCGCTTCTCTGCTTTTCCTACCTGAGGTATCTGCGGACGCATTTGTGGACGACCAAGAGCCAGCTGGCATCCGATGCGACCAGTCTCGGAGTCTCTCTGGCCGTTCTCGATCACGTTTCAGCACGTGACCAACCCGTCGTCGGTGTTGTCGTGGACATCCTGGGCCACTGCGGTCGGCCTTTGACGACAGCGGAACTGGCTGGTGCCATTGCCATATCCCAGCTGCCACCAAACGCGCACAATCTCAGAGACCATCTACCCCTAGATCTTGGCCGTGATCTCGACCATGCGCTGGCAGGCCACGTCCTTGTCGAACATGGACGGATCTGGCCGCTGCGTCCGTCGGGCTGCCTCGACACGGGGCCTGTTGCGTGCATGCGGTTGGCTCACATCTGTCTCCGGTATATTACGCTCTGGTTCGACATGCACGGACATGGACCTGTGGTGACGAGCAGAGACGGGCTGGCCCAAGAATGGCCCTTTCTTCACTATGCTACCACATTTTGGCTGCGCCATTACGCCGAGGCCATTCGGGGCCAGGCGGCCGACACAGGGGTCCGGGCACTCCTCGAGAAGAAGCCTGCTGTCGTGCGTGCTTGGCTGGCTCTGCAAGATGTCTGGGAGCCCCGTGACATGCATATCGGCCCCGTCGTGGACGGATGCGAAGACGACGTGTTTTCGGTGGCCGCGATAGCCGAGAGGTTTGGCCTGGCATGTCCCGATGCCGTCGCCGCGGCTGGTCTGGCCATGCGTGCGGCCACTCGCATGGGAAAGGACGTGGACACAGCACTTGTTTGGGGCGTGTGGCAGAGCAAGAGCGAGACCATGGAGGGCGGTGCCAGCTACGCGGATGCATCTGCATGGCTTATGGAGCAGCAATGCTGCGTTGATGCCGCATCGCTCATGCGCATGTTCCCCTACCAGCCCAAGACAACTTTTGCTCTGCTGCAAGGGGGAAGTGGCGACAGCGGTGTCAGACAGCACGCTCCTGCCATCCTCGAGACGGCCGTCCAGCAGGGAGAGACCGAGATTGCGGAAGGCTGCTGGAGCTGCGTTACCTTTGATGAGACGCTGCTTTCCAATCTTCCGCTGTCATCCTGCACACGAGGGGGCTATGCCTCCCTACTACAGCGTTTGATGCTGGTGCCAGAAGTGAGGACATGCCTTGGAGATGATGACCTCAGAAGCGGCCTGCTGCAAACAGCCATCCGATACGGTCGCCTCGATTTGGTAGACAAGCTGCTTCATGGACAGACCAGCGCAACGCAACCTGATACGGACGTCGATGCGTTTGACACCAAGGCCTTGAATTTAGCTGCGAGAACAGGGTGCGTCCAGATCGTGAAGCACCTCTTGTGCGAGCATGAGACGAGGGCCCACCCAGTTCGATCCGTTACCCCCCTTCGCAGCGCAAGCGCTCATGGCTTCTTGAAAATTGCCAGGATGCTGTTGGAACACCAGGACACGACCACATTGACGAGAAAAGACGAAAACGGGGACACGCTGATGCATACAGCAGCCAAAGCAGGCCATCGAGACATAGTGCGACTGCTTGTGGCGGCCTGCCAGGATGCGACGATAACCAACGAAGACGAGGCCAAGGGCCAGGACCGTGGCATTGCTCATCTTCTGGCGATGAAAAACTATAACGAAGAGATTCCACTCGAGGTCGCATTGCGGCACGGCCACGACGACGCTGCCATGGAACTGCTGTTGAGCACGCCGGCGAAGCTTGTGCTCGAGAGCAAAGTACTTCATCTTGCGGCGCAATATGCGGGATTGGAGGCGCTGCAGAAGCTGCTAGCTTTCCCTGACGTGGATGTCAACAAGCAAGATGGATTGCGGAACACGGCGCTCCACTACGCCTGCTCCAGGGGTTCCGTCGAGCTGGTGCGTGAGCTGGTAAGCTGTTCTGGCGCCCAGCTGTGGGTGGGGAACAGAACCGGTAATCCACCGCTCTGGGAGGCCGCTGTTGGCAATGAACCCGGAGTGGTGGCTGCCATAGCGAAGCTTCTCCTAGGCGTCCCGTGGCGGGAGGATGAAGACGAGGTTCTCGATAGAACGCTGGCCTGGGCCGGCGGCCAGGGGATGGATACCTTGGTCATGCTTCTGCTGGACGCAGGTGTTAACAAAAACGGCTGGGACGACTCACGAACAGCCCTGCACAAGGCTGCGTATGCCAGCCGTGAGAACGTTGTGCGGCTTTTGCTGATGTGCGGCGTGGACTTGACTCTTGCTGACTCTTGGGGCGACACGGCGGCCATGGACGCGGCGAGCAAAGGCTATAGCAGTATCGTCAAGCTGCTCCTCGACGCCGGGGCGGCAGCCCATGATCCGGACGACCCGGAGAACCTAGCAAAGCACCTCTTGTATCGAGCTGCCTGCTATGACTACGGCGACACTGTCAAGCTGCTCTTAGAACGCGGCGAGCGACTGCCGGTCTACGATGTCGACGGCAACGACGGCGACGACAGCAGCAACAGAGAACAGGCCATCGTGACGCTGGTGGAGCGAGGGTCGACAGCCGCTCTGAAACAGATCATGCAGTTCCAGCGAGACCAGCTGTACGGCACAAAGGTCCTGGCGGAGTGCTTTCACGTGGCCCTGCGCAACGACGACACCGAGCTTGCCTCGCTCCTGCTGGCGTACGGAGCCGACCCCAACGTCGTCAGTAAGCAATGGTACACGGGCAATGCCATCCACGAATGCGCCTACTACGGCAACATCAAGATGGCGCGGCTGCTGCTCGAGACGCCGCCCGACCAGCCGGCCGCGGCGGTGAACAGTGTTGCCGGATGCTTCCACACCCCGCTCATAGCGGCAGTGTCGTGGGGATACAGCCCTACACAGTGGAGATGGGCCCAGGACAAAATAGACCCCGAGGACAGCTGGCGGCTGGCCCGGCAGAAACGAATGGTGCAGTTTCTCCTCTCGCGCGGTGGTGACCCCCGCCTGGTGGGTGGCTCGTACGGCACCATGTTGAATGCGGCGGCGGCCAATGGCGTACCCGAACTGGTCGACTATGTCCTCCGCGAGGTGGACGGCGGGTTTTCCGTGTCGGACGTGGACCACGAGCATCGTAGCGCTTACCACATGGCCTGCAGCCGAAGCCCATATCCGGTGAAAACGCTGCGTGTCCTGGAGGCACAGCCCGGTGGCGACGACCTCGGCCTCTTGCGCGCACCGGACGCGCACGGGCGGACACCACTGCATTTTGCGTGTGCAGGGGGCCGGCTGGAGGCGGTAGACTACTTGCTCGACAAGAGCGACCAGAGCGGCCAGGCCGACAGCATTCTTCAACAGGCCGACGTAGACGGCTGGACCCCCCTTCACTGGGCCTGTCGTCAGTGGAATGTGCGCGTCGTCGAGCGGCTCGTGGAACAGGGTGCGGCATGCGATAGCCAGACGGCACCGACCGCTAAGGACGAACAAGGCTGGACGCCGTGGGACGTCGCCGTCTTCTACGACAACAGGGATTTTGCCGAAGCACTGGGGAAAGAGTTCGACACACCTTCTGCCCGCAAGATCGGCAAGACACACACCATGCGCTGGAAGGACACCCATCTACTCATGGCGTGCGACAGCTGCTTAGTGGTATGCCACGTCTCGTCGCCATGTGCAGCGTTCACAGCTAACTGTGGAAACAGAGTATTTGCGGCGAACGACATTCTTGCCAGTGCGGAATGTACGACTTGTGCTTCAAATGCTACCCTCATGCTGCGCAGTGTCATCGCGACAAAAACCACCAATTCAGAGTATACAGCAACGTGGAATCGAAGCCGGACAACACGGAGACGAACAAGGAAAAATAGGCGCCGTGCCGTCAAATCTTCGTCTGCAAATGCAATTAATATCTTTTAGAAACAAACACGGGTAGACAGAGCCCTTGCAGGAGAAATTCAAACACGCAAGAAGATGCACCTTGAGGCACTAAGAAGCTGCGCGACGGATCGGTTGATCCATACAGTCTAGCCTTTGTATTGAATAAGCAGGTCTCTTGTATTTTCGTACAGCCGTAGGAGCAGTGGCCATTAGCACCAACATGCTTCCAGACGACAAAGACCCCCAGGAATGTGACTAGGCTTTGCCTTTTCCATGTCGACTTCTTCGCTTTCCACCGTCCAAAGACGGGGACAAGATACGGCACGGTTCCCTCAGAGGAAGCTGGCATTGCTGTGAAAGGTCAGCCGCTTGAAGCTGTCGTGCGACATGTGGTACCCGTGGGCAACCCGGCTACAGCACATCGTAGCCAGCCTGAGGCACCCCCTAGCCTCAAGTCGTACAACAATCTCGTGCAGACCACTGTCAAGTCTGCCAGTGCATCTTCGACATGTATCGCGGGCTTTGTTTACACGGATATCTCTTTGACCGGTTATACGGCATTCGTACGAACAGCATATGCTCTACACGGATAACTCGGTCCAGATGTGTCCGTCAAAAGTGGCGACGCCTTCGCGACGGCCGAAACGACAAACTCGCGAGGCCAGCCATCGGCATGAAGCGAAGCTTGGGTCGTATCAAGGTAAATTCGCATGAGACGACTTGATGGTCTTGCCAGCCACTTGCTAAGTAAGCGCCGGCATACTAGGAAGGTGGGTTCACACGCCCGGATAACACGGCACGGTGTTTGCCTGGCGACCCTCAAATTTCCCGTATATCCAGCAAAGAATGCTTGGCATCCAATCCTGGCGTCTTGGCATACTGAAATTTTGCTTCTTGGCAGGTGCATTAGAAGCACTTTACGCGTGAGTATTCGTACTAGACTGCAGCGATAGGATAGGATTTGCAGATGATTGATCGAGCTTTGCAGGCCACCACGCAAGCCGCCATGCAAGCCAGAACGCAAGGAAAACGGAGCAGGAAGAAGACGGAGAAAATGACAGGCCATTGCTTTGGTCCTTGGCAAAACGGTGGCGTGTATACAGCGAAGACGCTGCTTGCTTACGCAAGAATGTCATGACCTCTCAGAGACAACGATGCAAGGAGATGCGCTTTGTTTTGCGTCCGAAAGCGGAAAAAATCACAGTATTTTTGAAGAAGAATTAGTTCAGTATATACGAGGGTTTATTATCATGCAGTTATGCTGTCTCAACATTTCAGGACAATCTTCATATCAACATCAACATCAACGCCGTAAATGCCACATGCTAATATGGGTTCCCCAGTTTCCGAGCGTGTTCTTTCCCCCGTAGTCATCTCCCAGAAAAAGATGATCATACCTGATACCTGAGAGCACTGGTGTCCGAGTCGCGCTTCAACGCGGCCAGGCGCATGTGGTTCTCCCGGATGCGGGCGTTGAGCCGCACCTTGCGCCACACCCTGAAGAGAATGAAACCGGCCACCAGCATAACAAAGACGACAATGCCAACGACAATACCAGCAATGGCGCCGCCCGAGAGACCGTGCTTGGATGAGCCACCTCCGCTGGACGTGCTGCTCGTCGCAGCCGGCGTCGGGGCAACTCCGGATGCAGACGAGGTGACTCCAGTTTTGGACGAGTAGTTGTAGCACGAGATGGACTCTGTGAATGCACTCAGTTCCACAAAGACAATGTCCGCGCAAGAGTAGTATGTGGTGTTTTCGGATCCATCCACGGCTGCATATGCGAGCTGCAACGTAGCCTTCTGACCGGAGAGGATATTGGACGGCGTGGAAACCGAGTAGCACTCGTTTCCGGGCTCAAGAACGGGAAAGTTGCTGGCGTCGACCAGAGTAGCAAAATCGCCGTTCACAGTTGGGTCTGAACAAGAGGTCAGCCGAAAGGAGAACAAAAAAGTAAACAAAGGCGAAATAATTTTATTCATGGCCGGCTTATGAAGACATGCATAGGAAATAAGTAAAATACTCACTGGAATTGTACGAGATGCCGGTGTTCAGCTTGAACGATTCTTGGTTGATTTGGATGGCAACAGCACCGTTCGCTTCATAGATGATTAGAAAGACATCCATGCATTGATACTATCGGCTTGCCACTTACTTATGGGAAACTTTGTTCGATCACCGACGCCGTCTGCTGAGCCGCACGGAATACTTTGGTCATTGTCAGACGACCAGGCTCGTGGAGTTGGCCAGGTGAATCCAGCGGCACCCAGAGTTGCCGTCGCTGCATGCACGTAGCCGGCGAACAGAGACGCGGCAATGGCGATGAGGCTGGCAGATTTCATGTTGACGACGAGGAGGGGAACTGGGAGTTGTGCTGGCTGTAGTGTTTCTCACACCGACAAGATGAAATGATCCCTTTGAGCCGCTAGCTCTTTGCTGTATATATGAACCAGAGATTTGACAATCCGGATATCTCTGACTGGACGTTACGTGGGGAGGAAAAATCCAGCAAGGGCTGCTGAGCAATTGGGGTTAATATTCTTTTCTAGTCGTACATGCGATTCCGTCTCCTCTGGTTCGTCGGTTCACGTATTCTATCTTGGACGAGAAGGGAACTAATGGACCTTAGACGCAGAAGCCGACAGCAATTATGGCCTTTCTGGGCACGGGATGGTGGCTGGGCAGGCGGCGGGGGGGGAGGGGGGGACTCTTCAGGTGACTGGTAGTGACTGGTAGGCCAACCCATCCACACATTTTTTTGTCTTGAGAAGCTTTCGCACCTCTTTCCTTTCCTGTCTATTATTCCATTACCACGACTCGAGTCACCCGATCCGACATTCCGAGGTGGCGCGTGAGAGACATCGCAGGCCGAAGAGGGCGAGAGCGGGGGGGAGGGGGGGTGGTTGGCATAGGAGGGGCCGATGGAAAGAGGGGGGGAGGAGGGTCAAAATGAGAAACTTAGAGAAAAAGATCACAGAGTTGCCGTTTGGTGCCGTGAAGTGTAGCTGCTCAACTCCGGAGGAAGGAGCGTCGAGAAAGAAGTGGAGAGCTCGGTTAAGACGGCACGCTTTGTAGAGGGCAAACCCCGTGTCGAGGAGGCCGATTTCTCGGCGTTGGATGCCAAGACCATGAACTCACCCGTGCCGGCTTTCCATCCAGACCGTCGCGTGGTTATCTCCCGATATCCTAGCGACGCTCCGTAATCTGATAACGAATGATGACGGACAACGGAGACTTATGCCGTCAACAGCTGCTTTATCAATCTAATCAATCAAGTACATGCTTGGGGGCCTTCCATTCGGACAAAGACTGGGGCTGAAGGTGGGGTCTGTGCTCGTTGGCCCTTTCTGTGGGGGTTTGCGTCAAAGCGGCTGGCCCCGTCCAAGGTGGTGCGCAGGAGAAAGTACCTGGTACCAGGTACTTGTACGCCTTCACAAAGTGCCCCAGCCTTAGACGGGGGTTGGCCACATCGCTTAGCTCATACACAACGTCAGGTGGGCTCATGGACCTTGTGGACCTCTTTTTATCAGATTGTTTCTGAGCTTGCCCATATCCACTCGTGAAGCAACCATCGCCTCCGTAAACTACGAGTGGTCACTGCATTTTTCAAGCGCATGCCTGCCTGCTTGAACTCGACTTGCTGGACCGGTGGCCTATTCGGTGAATTGTGCCAAGAGACTCCCCTGCAGAGAGAGGCTTTTTGGACGGCACGCTCGATCCGTACGAGTGCTCGTATTCCGGAAAGGACTGGTATTGTAAATAGTCGCAAGACTGGGGTTCTGCATCCGGAAAACAACTCCGCAGTGTGGGGGGTTGCTCGAGCTCGTCCGCACCCTGGCTTCGGAGCACGAACAACACGAGGTACAATACACGGCCTCAAGCAGTGGTATGTCGTGCCTCAAGCAGTGGTGTGCCGTGCTTCTACGAGCAGCCAGCTGATTCTGCACGTTACAGCTCGCCAGCCGTAGCATTGAGCCTGCGCAGAGAATCGAAGGTGGTCAAAGTGGCCTGCACCCAGACAACCTGCCGAGACTCCCGTTGGCTCCAACTTGTGGTAGAAGCTCTGCACGGCCCACAGCCAAAAAAGTAGGGCGGGTTAGTCTACCCAAGCCTAGCACAAGAGCAGCACAGCACCCCAGATATGATCCGAGATCGGCACTATGGCCCCCCCAGGGCCTTCTTTGGTGGAAACCGCGCAGTCCGAACAAGGCAACCAAAAATCAAGCCTAGACACAGCGTGGGCCCTGCCAGAGTGGGGAGGCTGGTAGCGGAGCCGAAATGCATGCCTTCGGAACACGGCACAGACTCTGCTGTACTTCGTACAGCTCTCACTGCTGGCAGGCAGTATTGATTTTTCTCCTTGCCAAGAATACCATTATGCGAGCAATGATATTACGGGCACTCTGCATGTAACTTTCTCGGAGTATGGAGAAGCGCAAATTACACATTCTCAGCTTCCGCGTGCTGGCGTCGTAGAATAGGGGGCCAGGGGAAATGCAGGGTCTACACGCGTCCTTGCCCGTTCTTTGCTGTTGTCTCCTAGTAAATACGTGACTAACTGACATCTATATCTTTGTGCCGATCTGCAGTCGAAAGTCTCTTGTTTTCCTCCCTTCTCTCTTCTTTACCATCAACCAGCTCCAACATCATCTCTCCAGATCCTCTCTCGTTTCTACCCAGTCCCACATTCGCTTTTATATTTTGCAGGTGTGATTTATTTTCACCTCACAACCAATACCGCACCTAGAAACCACTCGGATTTATCAACCTTCAAGATGAAGTTCACCACTGCTATCGTTGCCCTTGGCGGTCTGGCTCTTGCCAACGCGTACGTTCTTGGCTACCTCGCCCACCCACATTTCTCATGCATGATGCACTCGCCCCAACCTTAGTCTGCCTACGGCTTGGGTTTGGGTTCTTGCGTCATATTCTGTCACAATTCTAATCTCTGATGTAGTGACTGCATCTCGGACTGCGAGGCGACGGCTGCCTCCGGCCTTGGCTGCGATGCGTAAGTGGGATCCTCGGCACCTCCTATCATGCCTGCAACTAACTCGACGGCAAAATAGAACCGATCTGTCTGGCTGCTTCTGCTTGGACGACTTTGCCACGGCGGCCAAGGCATGCCTGTACAGCAAGTAAGTGTTCAAGACTGCCTGCCATTTCCACAGGTTGATCATTGTCTGACTCCTTTCAGCTCGGACTGCGGCAAGACCTATGTTGCCACGTTCTACGAGGACTACGACAGCGCCTGCGCTGATGTCAGCGCCTCTGCCGGCACCACGGCTGCGGCCACGGCCACTACGAGTGCTTCGGACAGCTCGTCTACCAGCTCTTCGTGCGACAGCATCGACGCCTGCGTGTCGTCGGCTGCCTCGTCGCTGAGCTGCGACAGCACTGACCTCTCTGGCTGCTTCTGCACGGATGACTTCGCCTCTGCCGGCAAGTCCTGCCTGTACTCTGGCGGTTGCAGCTCGCTGGTCGCCACCTTCTACGAGGAGATCAACAGCCAGTGCGCTGATGTGAGCTCTGGCACCACCGCCGCCGCTGGTACTACCGCTGCTGCTGGCACCACCGCTGCCGCTGGCACCACTGCCGCTGCTGGAACCACTGCTGCCGCTGGCACCACTGCTGCTGCTGGCACCACTGCCGCCGCTGGTGAGAGCACCGCTGCCGCCACGACCACGGCTACTGGCTTCACCACCAGCGCCTCGACCGTTTCTGGCAACAGCACTACCTCGAGCGGCCAGGCTGTGGTGACGGCTGGTGCCAACGCCAACGCCGCTGGCCTTGGTGTTGCTGCTGTCGCTCTGGGTGCTGGAATTGTTGCCCTCTTCTAAGTGTCATGATCAAAAGCAGCATTGAGGGAGAAGCCGGGCGGAAGATGAGCTGGGCCGATTAACTTTGGCTCAGCACATCCATGCCAAGCCTCCTTCATATGGGTGATGACGTGGGTGTGGCTTCTGTTTCTCTGGCTTTGGATATAATGCACGCGAATCTTGGGTTATAATTCTCCTTGTGGATGTTTATGCTGTCACATAACGCTGTCTTTGGTGGTTGTGGCACATGGCATTCAGTTTTTAATAATATTTTGTGACGGGCTAAATATATATGGTGACTTGTATATATTCAATGTGTCGGTTCACTGCAGTCAAAAGTAGGGGATTGCAATCCAATGAAGTAGATTTTGAGACACCGCTGGCCCTGTACAGCCGTAGGTGAGTGTCCTACAGGTACAATGGTCAATTTGGTCAGTCTCGTTCTTCTTGTTGAGGGTTGAAATCTCTGCCAGGGGCCACGTAGCCACTTTATACAGGGATTTCACCCCCTATTCAGAGGTCACGTGGCGAGCTTCGCGATGGCGTGCCAGCGACCTTACTGAACCGAGAGCCTAGTCCTACTAATCTACCCACACAATGTAATTTTATCTCGTTGCAATTTATCTCTCGACAATTGATCTAATCGGGTCCTTAGCAGTCCCATTCCTGACATAGCACAAAGTTTAACCACAACGACAAATGACAAGAAAATCTCCTAGATAGCAATTACTGACTTCTTCAAAGTAACGCCAAGCAGTGTAAGAGGAGACTTTTAAACTGAAAGACATCCCTGCACGTTTCAATATTTGGCGGAGATAACTTGATGTAAGATATATTTACACCCTCAGACGCTTTAATATTTAGCGGAGACAACTTGATAATTCACGTCACAGCAAACTCGATTTTGATAAACACAAGAGCAGTCTTGAGCCAGTTGGTATTGAAAACTAACTATATATTATAACCCGAAAATTATTGATATCTGTCTGGCGAGTCTGCAGGTTCGCGCCACTGAAACAGCATTGCGAGCCAAGATGTGCTTTGTGATGCCACCAGAAAGCCGAAGCGAAGTGGGAAGGCCCCTTCAGTAATCCTATGAGCGTGCATTGGGGGTATTTACGAGACAATGATCATCGCCATGGCGACGAACGCAGCCAGGCCAGTCACGTAGACAACGTCCCGCACGGCACCAGACGACGACGTGGACGAGCCGGTGGCAGCAGCAGCGGTGGTAGTGGCATCCGAGGCACTAGTCGTCGTAGCAGCCGTGGCAGCGGCGGTGTCAATAGCAGCGGTGGTGGTGGCGATGCCAGCAGTGGCCGTAGCTGCGGTCAGGGTCTCAAAGTACTCAGATGAGTTGTCGCCACCGCAGATGTCCGAGCGGTAGTTGTAGAAGATGGGCACCTCAGACGAGCAGTTCCTGGTGATATTGTATCAGCCAAATAGCACTTCATGGAGAAAAGAATACATGATTGGCATCACTGATTACTTACTCGTACAGGCAGGCCTTGACGTCGAGGGCAAAGTTGTCGTTGTCGCAGTAGCAAGTAGTGTCATTGCTGGGAAGCTGTTAGATTATCCAAAACATCCAAGCTTGTGGGCCATCTGGAATGAACTTACTAGTTGCTCGACGTGCACTCAGCCTCCTCGGCAGCCGAGGCCTGGCAGCCCAGAATGCAGTCGCCCAGAACACCGCCGTTGTCCTCAATGGTCTCGCTCGTGTCAATGCTAGAGCCATCGCTCGCCTCGTCGCCATCGGAGTCGCACGTGTCCGAGCGGTAGTCATAGAAGTCGTCGACATCCGTGTCGCAGTTGTTCTCGTACAGACACGCCTTGACGTTGGTGGGGTAGTCAGCGTTGTCACAGTAGCAGGACGTGGCGTTGCTATCGCGATATGTTAATACACGAAATATACCAGAATGATGCAAGCGCGATACGACGTACTAGTTCGAGGCGTCGCATCCCGAATCACCTGCCACAGAGGACTGGCACGAAAGAATGCAAGCGGAAAGACTGTTGGGAAGAGATTGTGTCAGTTCAACAGGAAACAAGAAAGTGGTTGATATTCCCCGTCACAGGAGCGAGCCTTACGCGTTGGCCGAGGCAGCCGCGGCCACGACAAGGGCAAGAACAGCCTTCATTTTGATGATTATGCTTTGTCTTGAAAGATTTGTTGGCGTGTGCAGAGAGTTGATGAGACAAGACGATGTCTGGTTCAGTCGCACGGATGAAGAGTTCTTGTGTTGTGAGGGACGGGAAGAAAGCAAGAACAGGAAGTGGCAAGGTGGGCGGGAAAGTTTCTGCTTATAAGATCTCCAGAAAGTCCAGCCTAGAAGGTGCGCTTGCGCTCTCCGTCGGATCACAAGCATACGAGCACAGCAGCCGACGTGGGTTCGGACCACTGGACGCCAGCAGGCGCTACGCAAGTTTCACTTCCCCATCTTCAGTGCGGCCACACCACATACCCGGATATGATAACAAAAAGCCAGACAGCGGTTGGGGCGGAAGGCAAAGGTGGGTGGCCGAGCTGCAGACGTGGTCGCCGATGCCCCTCCCTCAACGACGCTGGGCTCATCCTGGATGCACCTGTACCTGCAATAGTGCCTCGTTTTGGTAATTATTTTACTTTTGCTTTCGTTACACTTAATTGCGGGTCCGTAAGGCTTGGCACACAACATGGGTCGGTAGAGCCGCAGGGGATAGACGGAAGTACCTGGTACAAGTCAGAAGCTTTTCCGGAGAGGTCTCCTAAACCCGTATTTCCAAACAAGTTCTGGAGATCGGGAAAGCGCCGACTGCGGCAGCATACCAATCAAAGCCTCCGTTTTGCAGGGCCCCATCCGACCGATGTGGCAAGGCCGGCCCACAGAGAATATCCTCCGGGTAATCGGCATTTTTATGGAGACCGGCAACCGTTGCCCACCCTGGAGGATTTTAGGGGCTTAGGATTAAAGCATAGTCTGAAAAAAAAGAGTGTGCATGTCTGCAGCTATAGGCAGTCTCGCATAAGACGGTTCGGGATGAATACTGTTGGACGATATCATTGTGTGAAACCACAGGATCATGGACTAAGACCGGGACTTCAGTGTGTCCCATATCCGCATACGCCATACGATTTGATGCCAATTTCGTGCATGGCAAGGCAGCCCTCGGAGGCTGGTGTTCATCTGCTTGATGTCTGGCCAGAAAGGACCCATTTCGGTGTTCGGCACGGCAGCACGCTCCTCACGGGAGAAATTCCATTTCCGTTGGCTGGCTCTCTCTCCCCACGTCAGAGATCGACAGCTATTGTGCACTCATGGCCTGTGCCAAGACATTGGCGGTTGTAAAGACAGTGGAGACGGCCCCTGTAAGCTTGGCAGCGCCAGTGTGTGGCGAGCTGAAGCGAGCAACTCGTGATATCGGATAGATCGGCATCGCCTTGGCCCGAATTCTATTCTACTCGAACCATCCCGTGGAGTTTTTCCAGGGAATGAGGCTTCCGGTGCATTCCGTATCTCTTGAAGATGCAAAGATAGGACGGGTTTCCGTCTGGGGAAATGAAAATTAGGCAGCTGTTGAGAGAATATTTTCCAAGGCCAAAAACAGAAAGAGAGGCTGGAGACTACTAGAATGAGACGTGGGATAGAAAGGAAGCGGCAATGCCGACATTCATGCGGAAACTCGGAACAGACGGCAGGCACAGGATATCGGCAAGCAAACAAAATCAATACTCGAGGGCGAGTTGGCATAGCACGTTTGTCAGGCAGAAGAGGCAGCCCCCGTTGTGTTCAGACTTTTTCATGTTTTTTGTAAACGCCAAGCTCAATGACTAGAATGCTCTGTTGTGCTTCTTTGAACTCGAAGTATAGTCGCGGCAACCCATGCAATGAATCCGAAAGCAGTTGCTTTCACTATACAGAATTTCTCTTTGTGGTATAGGCATGCTTAACATCGAAAACCAGACTCAGATATGTCTTCGTCTACCATTAAACAACGACAGCAGAGTACATCACAACCATTCGTTGACATCTAAACAAATGGCGCACGCATCCTACCAAATCTGGAATGACGGGGTAATGAAATGATAGAAACACTTCAGCATTGGCATCAATAGTGTCAGTCTTCAGAATACATTTTTGAACACGATCCTATTTCCATTGGTGAAATCAATGCTGTGGATAGTTCAATCTCTGATCATGAAAGCTGGTGTGTAAAAATGTAGGATTTATCTGCGTGAGAGGCGGGGTGAACAAAGATAGAAGCTGCCTTTCGAAAAAGAAACGCCCTGATATTGCTAGGCGGAGAGAAATTTTGTTGCGACATCGCTACGGCTGAAACTTTACTCGACACCCTCTCAGTTAAACAGAAAATATCTCAGGATATTTATCTGATATAAAGACGAATGTGTCCCGAAGAAGTCGCATCACGTCAAACAAGAGTGTCCATGAGACGGATAAATTGTCTAAGTCGTGTTAAAGACAGCGTTAGCGGCAAGGACAAGAGGGAAAATATGGTAATAAGGCTTACCATTTGCGGCGCTGGGTGGCTGTGCGTCTAGGTCCAACACCTCCCACGTCATGGTATGCCTCCTGCGGGGGGTTCTTGCCGGTAGGTGCCTGCTGCTTGATACGGCTGCTGTCCCCTGGGTGGCCCGTACGCCTGTGCAGCCGCCATTCGGGGACTTCCAGGGGTGACGGCGTACTCCTCCAGGCTCGTGTCGAATGCCGGAGCAGTGGCCCTGGGCTGCGGAGCGACCACAGGAGGTGGCCCATACTGGTCGTACTGCGTAAACTGCCTCTGTCTTTGCGATGGATAAGCCGGCTGCAGGTGGAAGTCCTGGTCTTGTGGGCGCATCGCATGCGGCTGTGGGTACTGCTGCGGCTGCTGCTGTCTGGACGAAGTCTTGAGGTGGAACTGGTGCAAAGGATTGCCTTCTCTCCTGCTGCTGCCATCTTGTCTTCCTGCTCGATCTCCATAGGCAGCAGCGTTCATGGCGGCCTCGCCGACCATCTTTTCCAGCGCCCGAAGGCCCAGCTCCTTGGCCCGCGTCTCGGTGTCGGTGCCGTGCACGTCCTTGAGGTAGTCGAAGAAGGCCAGGTAGGCCTCGGACACGCGTCTGACATGGTCGACCTTGAGGTGGACCCTGGCGTCGGTCTGCACGGTCAGGTCGTACTTCTTATCGGCCGGCTGGGCATCGTACTCGGCCAGGGCGAGAGCGGTTTGGAAGGCATTGCGGATCTGCCGGCCGTTCCAGCGGGCCTCTGTATGGCTGCGCCAGTAGTGTCGGATGTGCTCTTCGATCTGGTCCTTGTCGATCTTGATCTTGCGCTCGGCGTCTCTGTAGCGTTTGCTGATCGTGTCGAGGTTCAGGCGGCAGATCTTGACTGTGGGCAGCTCGTCGAGCTTCGGATAGTGCAGGATCATGTGAATGCGGGAGGTGAAGGCCTCGTCGAGATCGCCAATGCGGTTGGTGGTGAGGAAGAGGATGCCGGAGTAGTACTCAAGCACGCGCAAGAAGACTGGAGCGGTCAGCGCATGCCCGTCCAACCTGTAGCATTCACGTAGAAAGTAAGATACGGAAAAGTACACACCGGCCACCATGCCGTTCCTGGCAAAGTCGTCGCGTCGACGGGCGGCGAGAAACACGTCGGCCTCGTCCAGGAGGAGGATGGAATCCCATCGGCTCGCCAAAGTAAACTTTTTTTGCAGGGACTCCTCCACCTCTTTGGCAGTGGCGCCCAGGTCGCCTGCAGCTGTTAGCAGTCGTGGTCGCTGTTGTTGTTGCACCCCCCCCCCAAAGACACAAGAAAACGTACCGCATGTGATTTGAAACAACGGCTTACTAAACTTTTCAGCCACGCCCTCTGCTTCAGTTAGCCTGAGACAGTATATATAGCTCGTGGTCTGAATTGATCTTACCAGCCGTCGTTGTCTTTCCGACACCAGGTGCACCATGAAGAAGGACGATCAGGCCCTTGCCTGCGGCATGTCAGTCTGCGCATAGGTCTGCAGGTCGTGGCATCATGCCTGCCTACCTTTGCCTTTGACAATATCCACGTCTTCGTTTCGCCGCTTCAGGGACGCTTTGTTTCGAAAATGCTGTGACACGAGCGACAGCACCATGCGCTTGTGTCCCGGCGGAAGAACCAGGCGTGAAAAGGCTGTCTTGTCGTTGATCTTGGCATCTTCATCTTTAAAGTCGTCGTCGTCGTCGTCGTCGCCGCCGTCATTGTCGGTCTCGTCGGTTTCATCGGCATTGCCAGACGTCTTTGAGGACTCAGATGGCTCGCCGATGTCGCTGAGAAAGTCCAAGTCCAGTTTCGCTGCGTCATGTCAGAAAGACGACTGTTTGTTCATCTCCAAGAGGAGCTTCGCTTACCCCAGGAACGGTTGCGCAGGACAAAGCCAAAGACAGAATACGACATGATCATGAGGTCGTCGTCGCTCAAGACCGTGCCGTCCGCCTTCAGCTCGGCCAGGTTGCGCGCGAACAGGGAGACAGGGGGCTGAGCAGTTTGGTTGGCGCCCAGCTGCGACAACTTGTTCGTGACAAAATCTTCGTGCGCCTTGGCCTCAACGTCGACGTCGTTGTGCACGTTCTGGCCGGTGCAGCACTCGGAGCTGCACATGATGGCACTACCGTTGTCCTCGTAGATGCCGGGGATGTTTCTGAACTTGGGACGGAGATCGCGGTTCTCCTCTTCAACAAAGCCCTCCTGCACGTCAATCATGACCTGGCTCTCGACTTCGTCACGGTTGTCCACGGTCAGTCCGGCATAGTACATGTGCTTCACGGCCGCCACCGCCACAAACTTGCGGCCGCGCTCCACGAGCCTCTGTCGCAAGCGATCGACGTGGATGTCGAGCGCCTCGGCCATGGACGTGCTATCGGATGTGGCCAGCGTGCGCGCCACGTCGGAGTTCTTCAGGACGTGGGTGCGCAGGGGCAGAACGTCGAACGTGGTCAGCACGCGCTCGCCCTCAAACTTTTTAATGACAAACTTCTCTAAGACGGGGCCGAGAGACGTGCCGTCGTAGTCAATGTAGGCACAGGCGAGGACGGCATTCTGGGCCTCGCTATCCTTCAATTTGTCACGATCTCCCCGGCTGCTGAAGACGCTGTAGGGGTCGTTGCCGATATGCTTCCCGGCATGGACGCAGACGACCTGATATGCCTGCTTGCCGTCGGCCGAGATGACAAAGTCGCCGGGATTGTAGACGTGCCAGATGTCCGAAAAGTAGATCTTTTCGCACTGGCCCGACCGCAGCCAGGAGGCGCGTTTGGCAATGTAGCTGTCTATGAACCCAATCAGGCAGCACAGGTGCTCCAGCTCGGTCTTTGTCTCGTTGTATTTTTGGAGAGCAGCTGGTGTTGCAGCCGGTGTTGCAGCCGGCGTTGCAGCCGGTGTTTCAGAAACGCCGGCCTCAGCGCCGGCCTCAGCACCACCATCGGCAGCAGCAGTCGGCACTGCATCGTCTGGCGTGGCGGCTTTCGCTTCGGCTACCTTCTTCTCGAGATTGCGACGCATAAGGTCCAAGTGCCTTTTGTGGTGGGTCAACAGGCGGAACGGACGGAGCAGAACGACCTTGGGTTTCTGCAGATCTCTTCCGGGGGATATGTCTGATTTGTCGAATCTGCCCAAAGTTTCAAGCACGGACTGGGAGCAAATACAGATGCGCTCAGGCAGCTCCGTGCGGCAGTCGTACTCTTGTATTTTGCCAGGTCCTCTCCAGAGGACACGCGTCTTGAGGCTCGTTGATATCTCTGGCTCGCCCTCCAGCACCCCGATAATGGAGAAGGAGAGTCTGGAGTCATACAGGACCGTGCTAAAGTCGTACCAGTACATGGTATGTATCCCAGGCCGAGCCTGCTCGGAAGGAGACATGCTGTCGTTTCCGTCACCGTCGCCGACGACACCGCGCTTCCGATCATCAGATTGATATATCTCCGCCCATGCACGCAGACGCTCCGTGTCTTCCTTCTGCTGCTTTTTTATCTTAAAGGCAGCATATCGCCGTTTCTGCGAATTTAGGCGGTCAATCTCCCATTCAAAGTCGCCACGCAGCCGCGCCTGGAAATAGTCAAAGTCGCGCGTCCGTGTCGACTCGTCGCTGTCCCATTCGCCGCTGTCTGACGTGTCCCACTGGCTGCGCGGGCCCAGCTTTCCTGCGTACACGGGATGGAGTGATGTAGGAATGCGCTGACCCTCGACCGGTCGCTTGTGCATGGATCGCCATGCATTGAACTCTTGCCTGTCTGTAAAGCGCCGCCGGGTTCCATTAGAATATAAAGTGAATTGTCGGTATATAGCTGCACTGGCGAGGTAAGGGGAAGATCACGTGACAGGGAGCATCCTCGGGGGTCCCTGGAGGACCCTGGGGAGGGTTCACTGCCCTGGAATCCTTCCGCACAAAAACGCCTCACCAGACCCCTACTCAGACCTAGACTAGACAACGAACAGAGAAGCATCACCACAGACCATTGTACCACCGCAGGACACTCACTTGCGGACGTACAGGGCCACGGTGACTTCGACAGTGACTACAACGATCGTTGATAACGAACTAACCGCCGGCATACCGACATGAATGATGTTTCTCGCTCTCTTTTGTCAATATCACCACTTCCGCTTCTGTCGGGTTCACCACTTTTGCTTTTGCCTTTGCTATGACCAAAATCGACGCGTTCTGCTGTTGTTCTTTCGGCCTTGGCCTCAGAGTATCGCACCCATTTCTGGTTACGCTGGACTTGTCGAATGTGCGCGCGTTGCTCTTCGTCGTTGAAAGCAGACCCAGCCGCGTTCTGCTGCTCCAGAAGCAGCAGCCTCTCCCTCAAAGCATGTATCTCGGCCATGACACTGCCAGGCGTATTCGGCACGAAGGCGTCGTCATTGTCGTCATCACCGTCATCAGAGACGATCTCGCCGTTGTCCGCCGTTTTGATAAAAGGAGGCTCACTGCCCTGAACCCGTTCATCTTCCACGACAGCTGCCATGACGCAAGTCAACCATACAGTGTATTTGACAATAGACGAGACAGGTACTTTTATGAGCGCAGAGACGGTAAGAGCTTTCGTAGGAACTTGAAAGGGTGGGCAGATGCACATTTATACCCTTCCTTTTGCATGTTGCTGCTGACCATTTTTTGCCAGCCTTCCCCCTTCCTAATACGTCTAGTGCTTATTCCCGTTGCGACGTGTTGAAATCTGGTTGCGTCAGCCTGGTGCGGCTCTGACAGGTGAGAATGCAACAGGTCGGCTTGACGGAAACCGGGCAGAAAAGATAATTTGCCGGAAACACACTGGAAAATGGACACGGATCCTTACCGTCGAAACAGCATCCCTGACATCCGCCTTCAGCCGGAGTCGGTCGACTTCATCGAAACGCGGCTCGATGCCTATCACCCTGGCTTTGCCAACCCATCATCACATTATGACGCCAGTCTCCAAGGCTTCGTACTCGACGATCCACCGTCCGAAGTAGGCGAGGCGGCTTTAGCTGCCTACAACAGGGCCCAGTGGGCGTTGGTGTCGCCAACCAAGCTGCCAGCATGGCCACCGTCACTGTCGCCATCGGACGCTGAGAAGCGAGTACTGACAGCGCGGCCGCGGGCGGAACCCATCGCCGCGCTTCAGTTTTGGGACCAGCTGTTTGCGCCGGCCATGGCCCAGTTTATCGCAGCGCACCCGGCAGAACCGGACGAGATCAAGGACAAGGGGCGCAGCATCCGCGGCCAGAGCGACTGGACCGGCGTGTTCGACGAGCTCGAGGCAGCCAAGACGGCATACGGCCAAACCAACAAGGGTTTCAAGGCTGCCTTTCGCAAGGTGTACCGCAAGTCGGCCGACCACAGCGCTGGCACCGTGCTCTCGGTGGTGAAAACAGCCAAGAACGCAGTGCAAAACGAATATACGTCGCCCGTGCTCGGCGCTGTGCAGCTGGTTCTTGAGGTGGGCAATCCCCGTTGGAGCACGGGCGGCTGGGCTAGGTCTCGTCGCTTACACCTCTGCAGGCTGCCGCGAAAGCGGCCAAGCTACGGCAGGACATGGCCGGCGCCTTTGACGGCATTGACCGCAAGTTTGCGCAGGTCGAGGTGTACCTGCAGACGTTTGACGGTGACGAGAGCATCAGGGCGGCTTCCATCGACCTGATCGCTGCGGTCCTGCATGCCGTCGAGTCGGTCACTGGCTTCTTTGTTTCCCGCACGTGTAAGCGGCATCTGGAATGGGGAAATGATGGTCCACAGATGGTTGACTCCTCCTCCAGACAAACGGCTGCTCAGAGCCACGTTCACCATCGATGAGTATCGCAGAAAGATTGACCAGAGCCTCAACGACATTGACACAAAGAGCTCCGGCCTTCCGCACGAGGTGGACATGTCAAGGACGTACAGAGACCATCTCTTCCAGGCACAGCTTCTTGCCGGTGTGTCTTGTCCCTCCCGTCCATATGCACACTTGAGCTGACGCAGACCAGACACATCCGATATCAGCAGCATCCGTCAAGACACGTCTCAGATTCATCACATGTTGCATGGCACACGAAACGAGTTCAGCAGCCTGATTGGTGGTCTTCTGCAAAGTTGTCTCCCCTCCTCTCTCTCTCGTCAGACTATTTTGCTTGCTGACCACAACTGCAGAACTCGACCGCCTCGAGGCCAAGGTATCTCGGACTCCCTCTCCCGCCCTGCTGGCACCCATCTACATGATCGCGGCTGCACCACCGGATGTCGAGCACCGCAGTGTCAGCCCCCAGAACCTTCTGGACTGGATTGCCATCCCCGACCTGGCAGCTCAGGATATCGAGTACATTGAGACACACAACCATGCACAGATCGCCGATGCTGAGCAGGGCCGCGCCGAGCAACTTGCCACGGACTACCAGCTGCAGCACTGGCTCAGCGTTGTGGCCTCGTCGCAGCTGCTGATCCACGGAAACTACGATGGCACGCGCCTGGTTTCGGGGCTGTCGCTGTTCTCTGCGACTCTGGCACTCAACCTCGACAGCCACCCGCGTCTCATCCGGCTTCTCTTTTTTTGTGGTCTTCATATTGAGGAGGACGACGACGACGGTATGCCGCTTGTTGGCGGACGCGCGATCATTGCCAGCTTCATCTGCCAGCTGCTGTGCGCGTTTGACTTTGGGTCGGAACTGCCGGTGGAGTGGCACAACGAGGACGCCGTCCGATGCGGCGACGTCGACACGCTCTCCCGCATCTTCGCCACACTTGTACACCGGCTGCCGCTCGGCGTTGTGCTGGTTTGCATTGTGGACGGTGCCGTCTACTACGAGAGGCCGGAATTTGTCCAAGACACCTCTGTGGTGCTGGCACAGATTTTGCGCTTGTCCGACGACGAGACGGTGCCGGCAGCGGTCAAAGTGCTCATCACCAGTCCAGCCCTGACCACACATGTCCGCCAGCCGTTCCCCGATGAGCTGATCTTGTCCATGGATGCCATGGCTGACGCAGAGTGGCTGCCGAGCCGGTCACGGACACAGCGACTCTTTGACGACCAGATGATGGCCAATGGGGATGTCCCAACTGCCACGTCCATGCCCGAATACAGGTCAAATTGAATATGACAGCGACAGATTCCAAAACTTGTGGAATGGCAGAGTTTCAAACGGTAGCCAGTTATGAGTGCGCAGATCCAACCTCTGCACAGCCACGCAGCCCACAAAGGGAAACAATTGGCTGCTGTAAGTCGCTGTCCAGATCAATGAAGCATAGTTTAACACATTTCCTCAACTTTGCAGAACAAAATATTTCCGCCGAGACTCGATTATTGTGATAACCCCAGTGTCGGTATACAGCCCCAGGGACCGGCCTGGCAGGGCAGAGGGAGGAGCACGTGCCAGAGCACGGGACCGGTGAGACCTCCACGAGGGCCTACGGTTAAGGCTCCACCAGTCTGAAACGATTGTAAAATAACTACGTTGCGAGGCCTCTGTTGCCCCTATTCAGACCTAGACTAGACAACGAACAGAGAAGCATCACCACAGACCATTG
>JACCPH010000164.1:8486-23324 GCA_014183095.1 Harringtonia aguacate
CGGAAATCCTCGCGCATCCAAGTCGAGAATGTATTGGAGAAGAGCCTTCTCTTCCAGCTCTTTTAATTTTAAAGAGTTGGCGCGGGTGTCTTGTCGAGCGCGTCGGCCGTTCATTCTGTAACTCAAGGTTGCTAATGGGACGTCGTAGAGTTTAGCTGCGGCTTGGAGACTTAGATTTCTAGTATTTTGGAGAGCTTGGATAGCTAAGAGTAATTGACTTTCTTTTGTAGTTGGTGCCATTGTTTGTTGTAGAGAAATGTTATGTTAAAGGTGGAAGGTAGACATTTGTATAGGACGTGTTCCGCTCGCTTGTGTGTTCCGCTCGCTTATCAACTACGTTAACTACAAGATTAATATTAAGTATAAATGTGTCCACTTCTATCAAATTTCACATTACACTTTCATATTTAACCTGTTTCAAACCATCTGCTCTACACAACATCCACACGCCCTTCCACCTTGCGAGTCTCGTCGTAGGCATCAACGCTGAAGTGGCGGAATTTACGGGTAGGCAGGCGGGCGGCGAACATGACGTCGATCTCGGCGAAGCTGCGGCCCTTGGTCTCGGGAAGGCGGAAGACGGCCCAAATAAGGGTAGCAACGGCAGTGCCGCACCAGAAGAAGCCAGTAAATCCATTCCAGTTCCAGGCAGTAGGGTTCATCATGTAGGGTTCGATGATGTTAGAGACAATTTGGGCAAGGTAGTAGGTGTTACGGGCCAGGACGACAGTTTTGGCGCGTAGGCGGGTAGAGGAGATCTCGGGTGCTAAGACCCAGCCAACGGGGCCGACAGTGAGGGAAAAGGTGAGTAGCCAGACGATACAAAGGGCAGACTGGCCCCATTTTACCTTGTCGTTGCTGCTAAAAGTAAGCCCGCCGATAACGAATAGCCACGTGCTCATAAGGGTCATGCCAGACAGGTAAAGGCGACGGCGGCCAACGTAGCGTATAAGCATCCAGGAGACAGCAGTACCTATAAAGGCCACTGAGGTACCAGCTAGGTTAAGCTTGTAAGCGTCGTTGGCGTTAAGACCGGCTTGTTCGAAAAAGTATGTGGAGCTGTAGGCAAACTGGGCACCGCAAGTGATTTGGCCTAAAAAGCAAACGCAAGCGATCTCAGTACGGCGAAGGTCGACACCACGAAAGCAGTCCCGATAAGACACGCCACGGGTCATCTCGCGCTCGATGCCGTCAGTGTAAACCATCATGGTGACGGTCTGGTGGCAGTGTAAGTCTGCGTCGGGATAGTCGCCAGCAAGCAGGCGTCGTTGAGCGCGCTCAGCCTCTTCTAGCCGGCCGTGGCGTACAAGCCACCAAGGCGACTCAGGCATAAAGATAGCAGCCACTAGTAAAAAGGGCGGCCACAACCACTGAATGGCAAATGGGATACGCCAAGCCCAGTTGTCTCCGCGGTTCAGGAAGGACTTGAGTACACCGGCAGCAACAAGCTGGCCAATAGCGAAGCACATGTTGATGTAGGCAGTGAGGTAACCGCGCAGAGCCAGAGGGACGACCTCAGAGGCGTAGGCAGGGCCAATGGTCGCAAACATACCCCAAGGGATGCTATAATTAATTAACATAAAGACAATTAAAAAAAAGAAGAAAAAAGGGAAAATACGGCTAACGCACCCGCACAAAATCTGGCCAACGGCCTGCAACCCGACGGACATGCCGAAAACAGAGACAAATACAAAGGCGATCATAAGCACCATACCGATCATAAAAGACTTTCGATAACCGTAGCGTTGAATAAGCAGGCCGTTGGCAAAGGCGCCGACAATAGCACCAACTTCCGGACCACTGCCCATAATGCTCTGCCAGTTGGCAGGAATCTGGTAGGAGTCGGAATCGTCGGCTTGGCCAAAGGCCTTGGCGTAGCTCGGGTAAGCGTACAGCGAGTTGATGAGGTTGGTGTCGTAGCCCTCCATGATGATGGACATGGACACGCACAACGACCAGGCCACGGCCCACGGGTAGTTGCGTAGGGCCTGGCGTACGGTCAGCTCGTGGTCGCGGTCGTCGGCGGCGCGAGCTTCAGCGGCGCGGACGTCGTCAACCACGGCCTTGTCCCCCCCCTCCATGTGGTTCAGCTCGAGGGACTTGTTGTCCATGGTGAAGGAGAGAGGTTGATACAGTGAGAGAACAAGAGAGAGAGAGAGTGTGTGTGTGTGTGTATATGTGTGTGCGTCTGTGATGCTAATCAAAGCATGCTGTGATGATACACAGATGAACTAGCTAACTGGTAACCAACAGCCGTTCGACCTTTGCCTCTCTTATATCTTTCAAAGACTTCATTATCCAACAACTCGACTGCCGGTTTTCGTAGTGCCGGAGGTGGAGTCGTCTAGGGAGGTACGGTGAGACGGTAGACGAGCAAACCAGTAAACGGGTGGCGAGTAGCTGAGAGACCTTGCCCTCTCCCAGACTCGTAGACCATCACTTGATAACTTTATTGCCAAGCCTTGTAGCCTTGGAGGTGGAATGATTTTTGAAAGGATGCGGTGAAATTGGTGACCGGGTAAATTGGTGAATTGGTGACGAGTAGCCAAGAAACCTTGCCTTGCCTTATACTTTTACGCTAGCACTCACTACCGATACTTGAAGCCTTACAAATGGAGTCATCTAAGAAGGTATGGTGAGATAGAAGCCGGACAAAATGGCAAACGAGTGATGAACAGCTGATGGACCTCCCCTTCTCCTATACTCGTAGATGAACAGTTGAAACCCCATTACTGATTATCGTAGCTCTGGGGTGGAGCGGTCTGGGGAAGGTCAGGGGTAACCTGTTGTCGTATGCATGGGGTCGCGTCAGTCGATAGTCACATAGGTCTGGGTTTCGGGGTGGTGATGTTGTCGCACGTGGTCCACACAAAAAGGTACCAAAGGTACATCTGACGGATGGGTACCAGCCACAGTTATAGCAGAGCTTTGGTGCTTTTTCCAGGGGGTTCTGGACCGCCCACATCCTCCTTTTGTACTTGTACACAGAGAATACAGAGAATACACACATGCAACTGTCAGAGGGACAGTGCGTTTAAATTAGGCAACTCCGGAGTGGAGAAGGAGAGGTGTGGCTGATGTCCGTAATTTGTATGGAGACTCCACTACTTTTCAAGGTTTTCGCCATCGCCCACCTTCTGTACGAGTAACTTGGTCCAAGACACATCACCCTAAGCAATAAACAGACATACCGCCTGACAGCAACCTTAGATATGACAGATGTGGGGGATCCCCGCAGTTTCCCGTTGCTCTTCTCTGGTCTAGTCTGTCTTGTCTAGTTTGGTCTTCCTTTATTTGTAGTCTGGTCTGCCCCACTGTGCTCGGCTCGGCTTTATTCAGCTCGGCTTTGCTCTACCCGGCTTTGCTCTACCCGGCTTTGCTTTGCCCGGCTTTGCTTTGCCCGGCTTTGCTCTGGCCGGCTTTGCTCTGGCCGGCTTTGCCCTGCCCGGCTTTGCCCTGGCCTGCTCCACCCTCTTTCCTCTCCTCTCTACGCAATATTCCCTCCTGCTCTGCTCTACTCTTGCTTATTCCCAACCACCTCGACATGGATCAGCCGTGCGCAGATGCGGTCAGGCAGAGTCACACATAGGACACCTAAGGCGGGAGTCCAGGCCACAGTAGCCGGCAGACAAAGTACGGCCGCCAAGAGACTGCAGCCGCGGAAAGCGGCCTACGCCAGGGCAGTGTCGGCGTAGCCGTCGTGCTCTGCCCATCGTAGTCTTTGCAAAACTCACCAATGCGCCACCAGACGGACATAAACGCATTTTTGACGGTGGCCGTGCGCATGCCCACTACAAGGGCATCGTCATGAGGCATACCCAGGGGCCAACAGGGTCTCGCGGTGGGCAGATGCCGGTGCACGATGTCGGTGTTGACGCGTAAGTCCTGGTGGGTCAGCTCGGTCTGGGCAGGGGCCAGGCTGTCGAGGCGGCCTCTGAGTTGGACGCGGCCAAGTAGGCTGTTGTTGGCCGTCCACAGAGCGTCGTCGTATGGCCATGTCTGGCGGCTTCCAGGCGCTTCCGACGTTAGAACTCCCTATCGTCACCGTCAACAACTGCGTGACCGCTAACAAACGCACTACGGGCACCTTGGCATACACCTTCAGCTGGTTCGTAGCACGTAGGCTGGTCGCCGCGTTCCAGCTCACCACCTCCAGCTACAGCCTCTCTCTACCGTTTCCGCCTCCTCCACCATCCCCCTTTCGGTGACTCACACATTTCAGCCGTGCCAACAGCACTGCCTACTAAGCTCTTAGCCGTCTTCTCCGACATCGTGCAGCCCTCGCCGGCCGCCTGCAGGCTGTTGAGCGGCATACCGTCGCGCGTTTCCCGTAGCGACAACGCCGGAGAACTATACACTACATGATAAAGGTACCTCCGTGTGGTCTATCAATTTCAGGTAATCTATTTGATGTAGTTGATCTGCTTTCTTTATTGTGCCCTCTCACCATCATGCTACGGCGAACCCTATGGCTTAGCTTTTGGCAGCGGTAGGAGGATCGGTAGGAGGACTGGTAAAAAGGGCACTAACGCAGTCAACGGCGTAGACTACGGCGTAAACTACGACAATAACGTTACCAGCGTGCTATTGAAGGGGTTCGTCGTGGTATTGAATAAGTTATTGTGTCAGATGGGGCGCGCACTTATCAGAAAGGATTATTTCCATGACCAAACCTGGTCTCAAGAATGGGCCAAGGCAAAAGGAAAATGTCAGCGAAAACAGCGGAGCATAATCAACCAGGAACGAGAGCGAGGGCAATGGATGCTAAATCTGCAGGAGAAAGTGTAGCAAAAAGTGGAACAGAAAGTGCAGCATCGGTAGACCATTAAGAGGATCAAGACTAAGTACTCTGGCAGTGTCCGGACCACACGAGTGTGGCATTCTTCTAGCTGCGGTTGTTTGACCAACGGCGTCGCTTTTTTCATAGGCTTCTTTAGGCGGTCAATCATAGAGAGTGTTACTGAGCCATGGCAGGGTGACCACGGGATCAGGCGCGTGCCCAGAGCTCAACCCAGTCCTTCCACTCGAAGCAAGATACCTGTCGCACGTGGTCCACATAAAAGGGTACCAAAGCTGACGGATGGATACTGGGTTGGAGTAGTGACCCGTCTTCAGTGCTGAGAAAGGGTATGTTGATAAACATCTGCATTCAGATGCTCAAGCCTAAACAAGCGAACCGTACCTGCTCTGCAGACGGAAAGAAACTCGACCAAGATTCTATTAGTTTGTGGTGTGACAACTGGAACAGTCCTCGGTACTGCGATTCGCTCCTTATAACTTGTTTTGTGGTGTAAGCTGTTGCGTCCGCTAAAAAGCCACTTAAGATGCCGTCATTAGCTTGCATTGCCCGTTAGGCACGTATTTGTACAGAGCATAAGTGGCTACTGCCGAATGCCCAATCACACATCATGTCAGAGAAAAAGATGGAAATATCCTTAGAACAGTTATTCCAACTTGCTATCAATGGATTGAGAATCTCACCATCCAGAAATACTGCCAAGGAACAATCCCGTCTGACTGCAGGATTCGCCCACCTTTGAATTTACCCGCTCTTTACCCGCTCTTCGGACTCTCCACGTCACAGCAGCCGAAATCGTGGGATACTAAGCGACCACATGATAATCAGCTGGCAGAGATGCGGAGTACAGAGGTTATTGTGGAGTGACGGAGGAGAATATCACACCCAAAGTTGGGCTTCGTATTTGACCAGCTACAATTATGAATTGCCAACAATAGTTTTTATCTTTTTATAAGCAAAAGAAAAAGAAACTGAGAAAAAGAAACAAAGAAACAAACAACCCCCTAACACCCCCCCCCCCCCCCCCAAAAAAAACTAAACCATGCTGTTCGAAGAATCAGGTCGTCTTGTCTACCGCTACGATGCGGAGCAGCTCTGGGTCGAGGCCTGGGGCCCCAATGCCGTGCGCGTCCGCGCCACCAAGCTCGACACCATGCCCGCCGACGACTGGGGGCTGCTGCCGGGCCCGCCGGCCGCTTCGCCTGGTGCCGGTGTGAGCGTGGCCGCCGACGGCAGCTCGGCGACGCTGACCAACGGCAGCATTGTGGCCACGGTGACGAGCCGGGGCAAGCTGGCGGTGCGCGAGGCGGCGACGGGCAAGCCGCTGCTGGAGGAGTTTGTGCGCACGCGGAACGACCCGCTGGACCCCAACTGCAGCGCGCTGGAGGTGGAGGCGCGCGAGTTCAAGCCGGCGCCGGGCGGCGGCGACAGCTACCACCTGACGGTGCGGTTCGAGAGCCTGGACCCGCACGAGAAGATCTTTGGCATGGGCCAGTACCAGCAGCCGGGGCTCGACCACAAGGGCGACGACCTGGAGCTGGCGCACCGCAACTCGCAGGCCAGCGTGCCGTTTGCGGTGTCGTCGAGGGGCTACGGCTTGCTGTGGAACAACCCGGCGCTGGGGCGGGCGGTGCTGGGCAAGAACGTCATGAGCTTCGAGGCCTGGTCGACGGCCAGCCTGGACTACTGGGTGGTGGCGGGTGAGACGCCGGCGGCCATTGTGGAGGCATACGCCGACGTGACGGGCAAGGTGCCCATGATGCCCGAGTACGGCCTGGGCTTCTGGCAGTGCAAGCTGCGGTACGAGAGCCAGGCGGAGCTGCTGGCGGTGGCGCGCGAGCACAAGCAGCAGCGCGGGCTGCCGCTGGACGTCATCGTGGCCGACTTTTTCCACTGGCCCAAGCAGGGCGACTGGCGCTTCGACGAGCGCTTCTGGCCCGACCCGGCCGCCATGGTGGCCGAGCTGCGCGCGATGAACGTCGAGCTCATGGTGTCGGTGTGGCCGCAGGTGGACCAGCTCTCAGAAAACTACGCCGAGCTGCTCGAAAGGGGCTACCTCGTGCGCGTCGACCGCGGCATGCGCCTGGCCATGGACTTTCAGGGCAACACGGTGCACTGGGACGCGACCAACCCGGGCGCGCGGGCGTACATGTGGGACAAGATGCAGAAGAACTACGGGCAGCACGGCATCAAGCTGTTCTGGCTCGACGAGGCCGAGCCCGAGTACAAGGTCTACGACTTTGACAACTACCGCTACTTCCGCGGCGCCAACCTGCGCGTCGGCAACCTGTACCCGCGCGACTACGCCCAGGCCTTTTTCGACGGCCTCACGGCGGCCGGCCACACCCAGGTCGTCAACCTGCTGCGCTGCGCCTGGGCCGGCAGCCAGCGCTTCGGCGCCCTCGTCTGGAGCGGCGACATTGCCTCGTCCTGGTCCAGCCTGCGCAACCAGCTGTCCGCCGGCCTCAACATGGGCCTCGCCGGCCTGCCCTGGTGGACCACCGACATTGGCGGCTTCCACGGCGGCAACCCCAGCGACGAGGCCTTCCGCGAGCTCTTTGTCCGCTGGTTCCAGTGGGGCGCCTGGTGTCCCGTCATGCGTCTGCACGGCGACCGCGAGCCCCACCGCACCCCCGTCGACGCCGTCCTCGGCATGGTCTCCGCCGGCAGCGGCGGGCCCAACGAGGTCTGGTCCTACGGCCCCGCCGTCTACGACATCTGCGTCGCCTACCTCAAGCTGCGCGAGCAGCTGCGCGACTACACCCGCTCGCTCATGCAGGCCGCCCACGACAAGGGCAGTCCCGTCATGCGCCCCCTCTTTTACGATTTCCCGGCCGACCCGGCCAGCTGGAAAGTCGAGACGCAGTACATGTTTGGCCCGCGCTACCTGTGCTGTCCGGTGCTGTCGCCGGGGCAGCGCACGCTGTCGGCCTACCTGCCGCCCCTGCCGGCTGGGCAGTCGTGGAAGCTGATGAACGGCGGCGCTGTGTACAAAGGTGCGCAGACGGTCGAAGTGGCGGCGCCGTTGGAATGGATGCCCGTGTTTGAGCGGGTGGAAGGCATGTCCGAGTAGCAGTGTTTCGAGGGGAGAGGAACAAAGGTTGGCGGAAATGAGTGCACCATGATAAGCATAAAATGGCTTCACTTGAGAACTAATGTAAAAACCTATGGTGCATACCAAATATTGTCAGCACACATGCATCGCCACTTTCTGGGACTAAGCCAGGATCAAGTTGCTCGCAGTCATGTTGGCGAAAGTGCACACAGCTCCATCTTACCGGACCTGTAGCTGTTTGTTTTAGAAGAAATTGCTGTGAGCATCAACGCACGGTTAGTACGAGGGATGACGATGCCAGGTTGGTTGGTAAGGCATCGACCGAAGCCAATTTGGAATAGGCACGATCCGCCATTTCACACACAAACGGCGGGACCATTGGAAGCAGAGTGAATAGTGGGGCGAAGCTCCATTAAAGTTGGAGAGTGGGTCAGGGAGCTTGGACATTTTACTACTGGTCAAGACGTGAAGGTTCGAGCCTTCGTCCGCTCTCACCTTCGTCCGCTCTCACCTTCCTACTCACCTTCCTACTCACTCCAAGTCTCCTCTGTTCGCTCTGGGAGGCCCTTTGACAGACATCCTTGCGGAAAGAGACATGCCAGCGACAGCATGAAGACAAGACAGAACAAACCCGGTTGGTCGGTTCTTCAACAGGCCAAAAGATAGGACGCTGGCGAACTCTTTGTCATACTGTTGTAGGGTTGGCGAAAGTCCTTGTATATTCCCAAACCACGCCGTTTACTGTCTTGTTGAAATAGCAGCATAGTGACGCAGGCAGGAATGCCCACGATGGAAATAACATCTTACATACGTAAGCAAGGCTCCACGTTTGAGTCACGATCGCGTCGATGACGTGCTCAGAGATCGGTTGACACAATCGCGCTGCCCCAGCTTCACTGGCACACTGTCCCCAATGAGTCTCCCCATTGACAAGGGAATAATGGAGAAATCATTGAAAATTTTTGCGGTATAAAAGGTTCGTCGGCCACGCCATGGACTCCATCGCCAGACTGTCGGAAAACCGTCAGCCGGTAGGAAACCCGCCGACTTGGTATCTGGTATCTTTCATGCTTAAAAGAGGAACGGACGCCCAGAAGACGGCACACGGCATGCAAAGTCTGATAAACTGCATCTGACTATTTGCGCACACCCTCTCTGTCCACCATGGCCAATACAACTGTTGCGGACAAGGTGGCGGCATGGCCCGACGTGGTTGCAGATGCCGCCACCGCACCTGTCGTCTCTGACGATGCGTCCATCCCCCCCTCGCCGCCTCCCGGCCCTCTCGAGAGCGCCTGGCTGCGGCTCACGACCGCGGCCGGCTGGTATGCCGGCAGTCTGGAGCTGGAGGAGCGGCGGCTGCTGCTGCGCCTCGACCTCAGCATCCTCGTCTTTGGCTGTCTCTCCTTTTTCACAAAGTACCTCGACCAGGCGTCCATCACCAACGCCTACGTTTCGGGCATGAAGGAGGACCTGAACCTGCACGGCCGGCAGCTCAACTACATCACGGCCGCGTTCTGGGCGCCCTACTGCGCCGCCATGATCCCGGCCTGCTACTACCTCACCCACTACCCGGCGAACCGCGTGCTGCCCGTGCTCGAGCTCGGCTGGGGGCTGAGCACGTTTGGCCTGGCCTGGGCCCGCAACGTGCAGACCGTCTACGCCATGCGCTTCTTCACCGGCCTCTTCCAGTGCTGCTCCTTCACCGGCACCATCTATGTGCTGGGCTCCTGGCTGCGTCCGGCCGAGCTCGGCCGCCGCGTCGCCCTCTTTTACGTCTCCGCCCCGCTCGGCACCATGTTTGCCGGCTTCCTGCAGGCCGCCGCCTACACCAACCTCGACGGCGTCCACGGCCACGCCGGCTGGCGCTGGCTCTTTATCGTCGACGCCATCATCACCGTGCCCATTGCCCTGCTCGGCTTCTTTGTCTTTCCCGACATCCCCACCCGCCGCCGCCCGCGCTTCGTCACCCCCGCCCAGCAGGCCCGGGCCGTGCGGCGCCTCGGCGGCCGGGCCCCGCCCCCGCCGCTGCGCCTCTCGCGCGACATTTTTGTCCGTGTGCTGCGCCGCTGGCACTTTTACCTGTTTGTGCTGCTGTGGACCCTCGCCAACCAGACCGACCAGGCCTCCGGCTCCGCCATGTCGCTCTACCTCAAGGCCCACTCCGACGTCTACTCGGTCGTCCGCATCAACGAGCTGCCCACCGGCGTCACCGCCATCAGCGTCGTCACCGCCTTTGTCTGCGGCCTCGTCGGCGACGCCACCCGCGGCCGCTTCTGGATCCCCGCCTTCGCCGCCACCCTGCCCGTCCTCGTCGGCATCGCCCTGCTCGTCGCCTACCACCATGTCACCGAGGGCGGCCGCCTCGCCGCCTTTTTCCTCACCGGCTTCCAGGGCGGCGTCTTCCCTATGGCCATGAGCTGGGCCTCGGTCGTCATCCGCGGCGACCCCGAGGAGCGCGCCGTCGTCACCGCCGCCATGAACGCCATCGGCCAGGGCATCGTCGCCGGCACCCAGATCGTGCAGTACCCGGCCTCGCAGGCACCCAACTTCCACGCCGGCTGGAGCAGCTCCCTGGCCTGCGGAGTCGCCCAGCTGCTCGTCATCCTGGTCATCCTATACGCGAGCAAGGCATGGGGCGCGCCCGGCCCGGAGAATGCGTCCGAAGACAATGTGGTGGAGGAGCGAGCGATCGGTGGACCGGACGAAAAGCAGTAGCACGGTAGACAACGTTCCCTGTGCATAGAGAAAAGCCACAGCTAGAATTAGACAGTCAACTTGGAGAGGCTTTTTTAGCATGCTCTCTAGCTTTCCAGTCTTTTGTGAGAGTGGATCACATGGGTGCATCTCGGACTGGAAATACGCGAGACAGGAGCCAGAAATGAGGCTGGGTGAAGCAAGAGAATTCGACTGTGCACGCTTGTTTCTATGACCTGCCTAGCTTAACCTTGTTTACACCTCTCCCACCCTTGGAACCGCAACGTCTTCCTCGCTAGTCCGCCTTCGATGCTGACGTTCCAGAGACCATAGGCGCCGCTCCAGTCGTTGCTCAGCCTCGTCAGTTCTCCATTCCTTCTGCACGTCGGCACGGAGACTGTTCATTTTGACCTCCATGCGCCAAAGCATATCCTGAATCCTCCAGTGGCCAAACCAGCGGATCCACACATAGTACAGCCGTGTCCAGACAACAAGAAAGTGGACCACCAACAAAAACGACGCCCACAAGAGATCGCGCACCGAAGTGTTAAAGGCCAATAGGCAGGTGCCTAGAATAATGCCCAGCGATATCGGGACTGGGGTCCATGTTAATTCGGCTGTCACGAGCAAAGCAATAGAGTGCTACAGCTTACACATCAGCTGGAATTGTCTAGCCAGGGTCCAGCTGTCGTTGAAATTGTTGTTGTTCATGCCAAAGATGCTCGACATGAACGACAGCGGTAGCTAATCAGAGTTATTAGCGGGGAATCAGGTGACGGAGGGGGGACAGTCCACCTACAAACACAATGGTGACAACGGTAAACACCATGAGGACACGGCTCTGCCACTCTGTATTTTCGGATCGCTTCTCTGACCCCCAAAAGTTGGCCACATCCGCCTGCTGCTGCTGGAGCTCGAGCAAGTCATCGATCTGGTGCCGCTCCATGTCAGCGTGCGCTTGACCTCTTTCTCTTGCTCTTCTGAGTACAGTTCTTACGCTTTGTGCTGTCCGCTTCGCCGAGTCTTTCAGGCTCTGCAGATCTTGGACACGCTCGGACAAATCAGACAGGAGTTTGCTCGAGGTCAGGTCAAACGACCGCTGCTCATAGGGCGGCAGATGTGCGCCTGTTTGCTGGATGAGACGATGCACCAGCTCTTTCTGTTTCTGCTGTATCTGCAGCATCATTTCCAGCTCTTCGATGATGTCTTTGATCTCGTGCTGCATCTTCTTTGGGCTGATGTCCAGCAGTTGCACGTAGATGCTGCTCACGTCAACATGCCCTGATCCGGCACGGTACATCTGTGACGTCCCCTCTGCCCAGGACCATACGCGTCGCGAATTGACAGCCTGCTTTTTGTTCTATGGAGACGATCCATTAGTGTGGGCTTTTGGTATGGGGAGGTTCTTTTCGTGTCACTCCAGACGCACCAATTTTTCAATGGCTTCGGCAAAGATACTCAGCATTTGTGGTTGTTTCTGTCTGAAATTAGAGTTTGTCATCATTTTTTTTCTCGAGAAGAGAGGTGGTGGAGTGTGCCTACAGCTGTCTTGGTTCGATTAAACATGGTTTTGGAACACTCGTCGATGATCACCAAAGCAATTTCAGACACGGACCGAAACTGATTAATAGACGTCGCCTTGAGACGTGAGAGGATTGCTCGATGAACGTCCGACTCCTCTTGCTCGTCCGCTGCACCGTATCGCCTTGGAAAGCACGTTATTATGGTCTTGCCATCCAAGATCCACATCCAAAGCTGGTCGACCATTACAAGGCGTGGAACCTTGCGGCAGCTCTCTTGGCAATGGTTGCAAAGGGCATCGGAAATCCGCACTCGGTGAGTGGTGTGCCACCGGGCTTCCGTGCCTCGGTAGACCACCTGGTTGTGGTCCCGCTCCTTGGTTGACTCGAGTGCCCAAAAATGTGCCTGGTGGAGGGTGCGACGGGGGTGCAGTGGTGCCGCGGCAAAAAGACGGTTGTGGAGCACTTCTTTATCACGGTAGTTGGACATGATTGTGTGCAGACGTGCAGCATCCAGCGGAAACTGACCCAGGCGATTTTTCACCCTCAACCGACCCTGATTGTCGATATGGCCCATCCGCCTTCTTACGAAATTGGTGGCGGTCGATTTAAATGTCCATGGGATTCGGATGCCAAACTGGTCCACGTTGCATGGAACGTCTTCCATAGAAGGAACGTCCGCCATGCCAATAGCAATGTCCCCCATGACAGCAGGCAACGTATGCAACCCATAATAAGGGGACGGAAGGCCAGCCCGCTCCTGTCTCCGTGCTATGGCTTCAAATTCCATGTACGCTCCCATGCGTCGGCTGTGTGTATCAATGGCTTCGTTAATTACACGAGTCATAGCCTCGCGTTTCCTGTCTGTTTCCCAGTGCAGATATGGCATCTGAGTTGGTTAATAATAGATAACCTACTCGGCCTCGTTGCTACTCACAAAGAAGACAATGTTGTCGAGTGAAGAATTTCCCTCGCGTTCTGGTCCAGAGTTCATCAGCACACAATATCTAACTTACAATACTAGAAAAGAATAGCCTCGTCATACCGGCTGCGACTCTTTCGCACATCGGCCGCATGTGACGAGCATGAATGGCTGTGCTGTTTTCACCACTATTCTGCCGACCGCGCCAAAGTTGTGGATGAAGCAGTGCATCTGTCTGAGGTTTTGGACTGTCCGGTCTGGAGCGATCCTCTCCGTAGTGTCGTGCTATCAGTTGCTGCTCCAACATCACCGTCAGTCCAACTGCAGCCTGGACGGCTCACATTGTTGCGACAGTATTTTCTACCTACTTCCACCCACTGGAAAGTGTCAGCTAACCCGTCATTTTTGTTATGGCAGCTATAGTAAACGAACCTGCATGTTGTTGTATGGAATGTGGATGTAATTATACCCACGGTAATAGTCCGTTGTGATTTCGTCGAGTTCCTTAAAGAGGTGCCTTAGGGGGATTCTCTGGTGTGGAAATCTTCCTTTGATATGCGAATTGTGTACGGTTCTCCGTGTGTTCTCTGCCAGATATGAGTCAGGATCCGTCTGCTGGAAGTTGGTGACGAAGGCATCAACATCCCTTTCTAGGTTATATGGCTCGCTTGATCCGGTTATCATGTCGGAGGCTTCGTTGCAGGCTAAACGCTTCACCAAATCGATTGCATCTTTTGCCTTCTCTCTCATGATGCAAACTCGACTTTCTTGGCTTCTTTCGACATGTGGAGCTTCTGCAGGTGCTCTGGGTGCGTCGGGTTGTCTTCCACTTGTCCTTTTTTGCATTTGCCATTCGCGAACAACCCTTACACCCTCGGCGTATGTGGCGCTTTGCATCCATCTCTCATGGCTATTGACCACATTTAACACGATATCCCGGTTATCCGAGCCGGCGGCCTTTCGGACCATTGGGATCCGTTTCAATTGTTCTGCAATATCGGCAGCAACATCCCTTTTTTTGCCCAAAAGAGCAAAGATGTCGTGGCGCCATGGAGACCAGATGCTTTCGTCGTCAAAGAAGCTGTCTCTCTGGTGGTATTCGATGCAACTAAAGTAGTGTTCCACAAGATTCCTGATATTTTTGCCGGAGTGTGGCAAAGTTGTTGGACAGGTTCGCTTCTGCACAAAGTAGTTGTCTCGGGTTGAACTGGGGCCGGCTTCAGATTCCATTGCGATGGTTGATTGAACGAAGGGTGTTGCCGTTGGTTCTGGGAGAGAGAAGAGAAGGAAAGGAAAGGAAAGGAAGAAAATAACGCACCCGAATTCGCAGATCAAGTAGGAGGGGAGGAGCGGGGGAGGTGGTTACCCTTTCAGCCTTGTCTGCCACACAACGGGAGGGGCGTGGCTGACGTGGTTGCAAGCTGTAGAGTAAGGCGGGTGGAGTTGACCAATAAAAGGATAGCAAGTGTATGCATTGGGTTGCAATGCATCTCAACTTGTTCGACAGAAATCTCTTGTAGTCAAGGAAGGCAAAGTCGCGCTCTTCAAAGCCATTGACCTGCTTCGATCCTCATTGAGATTATCATATCAATTCTCGTACTCAAAGTGAATACGACATTACCTATTTAAGCTTCAACCATCATCAAAACCCCAAACAATCCCTACTGTAGTTTCCTGCACAACCTTTCCCCGAATTTTTCGTCCGTGCGCTGCAACTGTTAGTGCACGCACCAAACAATCACCGAAACACTAACAGCTCCGCCGAAAGACGGGACGGACCGCACAACATGACTTCTCCCGCCCCGACGGAAGGGCGGCAAGCGGACGATTCTAGTGCAGATAGAAC
>JACCPH010000165.1:0-23183 GCA_014183095.1 Harringtonia aguacate
AAACTCCGCCACCACCAAGCCGAGACCCTCTGTAGTTGCGGACAGCGGAAAGCTCCTCGCCACCTCGTCCACTGCCGCCTCAGGCGCCGCAAATGGAACAGGAATGCCAGCCATCTCGGGGTCCCCCACATACCGGTCAACATAGAAGCCCGGACGGGCTTTTTGTTGACACTCGTCAAAAATCCCCCTCTTTTCCACCTCTTTCTCACATCCACACGGTAACTCTTAGGCCACAAACTAAGTAACAAAGACCCGAGACTACAAGCGAGTCCACCGAACCTCCAACCCTGAACGTCCCTCGATGAAGAGGGAATCGCAGACATGGCATGCCCGTAACAGGGTCTTCTAACACACCTGATGCTGGTCGTCGGGGCTTTCCCCGCGCGTCCACGTCGTATACTCCTAGATAGAGTGGACATGGCAAATGCCGTTGTTGACGACGTTAAAACAAACAAATAAATAAATAAATAAACAATCCATCGTCAGTGTCTATTCAACTGATGGAGTCCTCTACTTGAAACACCTAGAAATGATACTCGGACCACTTCCGGAGAGCTGGAATGAAAAGTGGGAGGAAATGCAGAGAGACAACGATGAAGAAGACTCGAGTAAGTATACCTATGTCGCCAAAATCTAATGCAAGAACATACTTCTTGCATTTTACTTTCTATTATTTTCCCGTGTCATCGTCCCTGCTTTTCGCTAAATCATGCAGTAATTCTTCAGCCTATTGCCGAAACGTTCGAGTCTCGCCGCCAAGCCATCGAGTCTGCCTGCAACGATGAAGATGGCGAGTATGAGAGTGACGACTACACGCAGCACGACTTGGAGGCCTTACCGTGCCTGCTGTGGGTGATGCAGCAGCTCCTTCAGTATGAGCCAGACAAGCGACTGTCGGCCCGAGAGGCGGCGGCACACATCCGGTCGGTATGGACCGATTATAGGCGAGAAGAGGAGTCGGACTCGGACTAAGTGCATATTCTTAATGCCATACGCAATCACCCCTCTCGGCAGTACATCTGCCCTCCCTCCCCCGACAACAACGCTGGCATAATACTATGATAACACGGAGGATAGCCGTCTGTTAGCTTATATGAGGTTTGGAATGTTCAGGCTGGCGTGTATGGCTAGAGACTAGCAGTACTTGACGCTTTTGGCCCGTCAGAAAATCTGGTTTGCTCAGTGTCTCACTGCCAGTCGGGCAAGCTGTCAGTCAACCGTTCCGTATCTCAGTAGATGCCATTGTTCACCGGGTACCTCGGTAAATGGTCAGCTAGACCGTGTACATTGTAACCAGTAGCCATCCTGGGCAGACACTGCCAAGGGCAGTGGGCATGACGAGAATAGGGGCTGGTCATTCTTGAAGGCTGGTGTCATGCAAGAAACCCGGCTGAGTGTCAAAGACGGGTCACTGCTAACGATGGCTGTCGTGGTGGCTGTGGCTATCAGAAAGAAAGAAAAGCGCCTACGTAGTCGACTTGTGTACGGTGGAGCGCCGACCGACGCAAGGGTTGTCGCTATGGCTGGACAACATGGTCTAGAAGCAGACACACCATGCAGAGGGACTCATTCCTCGAAATGGAGCTGTTATTTAAACGAGAGAGTTTTTTGTCCGCTCTAAGCCATTGGGCTGCCTCGGCTACTGGGTCAGTGTAGTGGTCTTCAGTGCCAAGACGGATTTGCATTCTTTCCGAGAGGGAGAAGAAACAAACGGCGGCGGGAATCGGCCGGTCGAGCCCACCGGAAAGCCGTGTCGAGGCGTCTCGTGGCAACACTGATGCAAGGAGGGCAGCGAGCTGCGTCTAGACGGTTCAATTAATACAAGGAGGGGGGCTGGAAATCATGATCAGGTTCACCTTCTGGAAGACGAACCACGTGTTGGCAACCCTCCCTAGGGAGATGCAACGGTTCTGCTCCTACGCTGCTGCTCGGCTGTGGAGTCTGGTGGCATGCAGACATGGTTACAGCGAATTTTTTTTCTGGTTCCTGGGTATGTGACCTTGTGTAGCAGCGCTGCATAGTCGCAATGTAAGGGCTTCGTTTTGTGTCCACTTTGGTCAAAAGACTTCGGTTGTGTGAATGCGAACACAACGCCCAATCCAACGCTGCAATGTCTGGCGATTCTTCAAGACATCAAAGCGCCGCCCTACTAACCGATGCAGTGGGGGAGTATCACATAGAGATAACTTTCAGTGCATGTCTGAGTCCGTTAGCGGGCTGATCCTAATATCCCCAACCGCCCCACCGTACATAGTGGAAGCGTCCATAGCAGTGAGTCCCCGAGGCCGGCCACTAAAATTCCCTCAGAAACGAATGCCGGCTCAGCCAAAGTCTTCCGGAAAGATGCCAAATGATGGGCATGACTTCTGCACTCTGCGCATGTACAATTGCTCGTCTACGATACGGATTTATTTTTCTACGGTAGCTGTAGCTTGACCGATAGAGGAAGGTAGCACAACCATTAACACCTTGCTGCTTGAGCTACCCGAATCATAGGCGACCAAGAACGAGCATTTGATGTAGATGCCAGTCATCTGATATGATATGTGTATTATGTAGGGTGCCTTTGAGACAGTACCAGCCTTTCCAGGCGGGTTTCGTTTCCTTTTCTCGTTTCCCTCTGCAGCCTCTGCGTCAAGAAGATGTGACGAGCACTGAAGTAGTTTTGGCAACATCCAGAGGTAGGGTGCAACGTTCGTATTCAGAGGTGCTGCATGCCAAGACAAGCAGTCGCACTTCTTGTGAGCAGTCTACTGCTCCTTGCTCCATTGTGAGCGAAGAAAAGTGCTCCTTGCAGAATCGTGTGTTAGCTAACGCTGCACTCGATACCGTCTTCCATCACATTTGGTACGTCGTTGGTTAAATGCTCCCTTCAGCCCACTGGCTGTGTTTCGTCGCACCCTTCAAAACTGCCTGCCGGATCGTTGGACTCCAAACTCTGTGATCATGTCGGAGCAGCTGTACTACCAAGGGCCGAACAACTCGACGAGGATGAAAGTCGTCACAATCACCCTCCCAGTCATTGCCTCAGTCCTGGTGACATGGAGAATAACGTGGCGCATTTGGAAGAGGGTGCTTGGCCTATCTGATTGCCTTTTGATAGTTGGGTTTGTACGTGAATATGCTCGTTCCCTGTCTTCAAACACTGCCCCAAAGAGACTAAACTGACAATGCAGTGCCTGAGCATCTGTTTGGCTGCTTTCAACCTGGACCGTGAGTATTCGATGCTTTTTCTTCGCCATTGCCTCACCACGACTGACACTTTCACCCATTCTAAGCATACTTTCGATGGGGATATGGCTACCACAAATCTGACCTGCCACCGGCAATGAGGACAGCAGCAAGAGCAAAGCTGGTATGGAAATCCCGTCATTTCAATGTCTCGGACAAACCATACTAACAGAGCCGGTACAGTGTTTCTATCTCAACCAGATTTTCTTCAAGGCTACCGCCGGAATCATCAAGCTGTCAGTGGCCGTCATCTACATGGGCATATTCGAGAAGGCCATCCTCATGCGCGTCCGAATCGCCCGAGCCTGCAACTTCCTACTCATGGGCATTATTATCATGTATTACACGGCCGCCACATTTGTTTCCATGTTCCAATGCTCGCCGATTCGCAAAGCCTATAAAAGTACCGTGCCTGGACATTGCATCGACAACGACCAATTTCGCGGAGCAAATGCCTACATCAACGCCCTCACTTCCATCATGCTTGTCATCATGCCCTTTCCGACACTGCTGGCAACTGAGCATCGAAGCAAGGAGTTGTGGCAGTTTTTTGGCCTCATTTCCCTCGGTCTCATGTACGTCCAGTCCAGCTCCACCCTCTCTTCCCCATGCCTCTTTCTAACATATCTTACTTAGTCATACGAGTTGCGCCATCTGCCGCATCGTTCAGATCTACACTCCGGACCCCAAGGCCTCGACCGATCCTCAGTGTATGCTTTCGACCTTTTTCACCCAGTGTTTTCTTTTCTGTCGGTCTTTGCCGACTTAGCAGTCGCTAACAATCGCTCCACAGGGCACAATACCAACCCCAACACGATCGCCATGACTGAGATATTCACCGCTCTCCTCGTCGCCACTACCCTCACGATGCGGCCATGTTTCCAAATTTTTGGCAATGCCATCCTATCCACCTTGTCAAGCACATCGCACTCGCGGGTAGACACTACCAAATCGAAGCACAACTCGCACATCTTGACAGCGACGACGGTATCGGGCCAAAAGGCCAGGGGGTCCCGCCAGGGGTTCAACCGGATCGGGGTCACGCGGGAGCTAGAGATTGAACTGCAGAGCGAAGACCGCAGCACGAATGATTTGGTTGCGCCTGCGTACGAGTACGACCACGTCACCCCATCGGCAGGGAATAGCAACAGCCGATGTTTTGCGTAGCTCGGCAGAGCTCCACCGATGTATCTCATCTTGCACAGTAGCATCATGTATACGAGAATCTACGCAGCTCCACACTCTGTAAAATTCCATATAAATAAAGTAGCTATGCTACAACGGGACAACACGGCGCAGCACAACACTGTGTACGAGTAGCTCTATCGATGCAACACAAAACCAATGAATAAGAACAATGAATGCAGAAGAGAAGAAGAGAATGCGAAATGTCGACAAGAATAGGGGAGAACGGCCGGCTGCTCCTGCGTGTCTACAGGCACTGCCAGCTGGAGGGGTCCTTGTAGTCGCCGCCGATGTAGGTCTGGGTCGTCGGGTACAGGCAGTGGGCGCGCTGGAAGTCGATGCCCTGGGTGTAGTCGTCGTCGACAAACTTGGTGCCCGTGAGGTTGGCGGGCGCCTGGTCCTGCTCGACCCACGCCACAATGGCGGCCAGGACGTTGTGCTGGGCGTCGTAGGTGACGCCCGCCTGCGACGTGCTGCCGCCCTGGCCAACGGCCCAGGCGCCGGGCCCTGTGTTGCAGTGGAACATGCCCGAGATGCGGAAGTAGCGGTAGTAGTCCTGCAGGTCGCCGTCGGCGGCGGCCATGCGGTCCCAGAAGCGCCGCGTGTTGAACTGCGTGATCTGGTTGTCCTGGCCGCCGTGGTAGCTGATGATCTTGCCGCCGCGCTTCTTGAAGGCGGGCAGCGTCTGCGGGAATGTGCGGATGTTGGCCGGGTTCAGCGCGTCGGCGACGCGCACGTCGGTGGTGTTGTACGTGCTGGCGTCCCAGGTCGGGTCGTTGTAGACGACATAGCGGAACCAGTCCTGCGAGTAGCTAAAGGGGGTGCCTGCCAGCAGTTTGGACACGGCCTGGATCTCATTGCCGGGGTTCATCCGCGGGAAGATGAGCTCGCCGCTGGGATACGTGTACGTGGCATAGATCTTTTCCACCTGCGTGACCTGGGCGGTGTTGAGACAGTCCTCGGTCTGGTTGCCCTGGCACAGAAGCGTGCTCGCGTTGAAAAAACACCTGTCTGGAACTTCAATGATGCCATCGACGACGCCATCAAGGCCGTCGCACTGGTTGAGAACCTCGTCGTGGATCAGGCCCTTCCAGGTGTCCGTGCTGATGTAATTGGCTGAGCTCGAGTTGCCCGTGATGGTGTAGAACATGGCGCGCTCGCCCTGGAGATGATTAAAGTCCACTGCGGGACACCCAGCCACAATGCCGTCGTAGTCGTCGGGGAAGGTCTCTGCGGCCTTGATGCCCATGCGACCACCGAGAGAGCACCCGAGGTAGTAATTACGCGACGGTGAAGAGCCGTAAAAGGCTTTGATCAGCGTCTTTGCCGATGTGGTACCAGTATGGAGGCTTTGCAGTTTTCGGTTAGCTCAATGTTTCTTGTGGCGGCGGGATTAGGCACCAGACAGGCGGACTCACGCTCTGTAAGAGAAATCCGTAATGATGTCCGGATTGTTGAGCATGGTTATGCCTGTCGTGCCATTGTGGCCGTTGTTGGTGCCCATCGTGGCAAAGCCATGAGCTGCACCGTAAGCGAGGTCCTCGTACTTGATGCCTAACAATGCCATGTCAGTTTGGTGCAACTCTCTCTTTGAACCCTGGAAAGTGTACGTACATCCGTCAATTCCTCCATTGCCGGTCGCCAGGTACCGGGTCCCTTCCCACGTCGCCGGGAGCCACAGCTCGAAGCTGATGCTGGACCGGTTCGATGTTGGGATTTGGAGGGCAACGCGGCACATGTCCGCGGAGACGGCTTGCGATGAGCGGCTGCACGTCGAGACATTGTCGTCAAGCGCCAATGTCGTCCCGTTTTCTATGTACTCAAGACGCGTCAACGTCGAGTTCCAGATGTATTTTGCAGGCTGGAAAGACAAGCAGCGCGAGCTAAAGTTTGCAGAGCTAGCATTGGCAGCTGCAGCAAGACAGCTGAGTGCTACCAAGCGCTGGAAGAAACTGATCGGCAAAGGCATGGCGTGCAGCAATGTGGTGCGACGTGTGATTCTCTTGGTTGCTTGAAGGTTGGGAAGCTTTGGTCCCGAGAATGAAGGAGAAAAAGGCCATTCAAGTACATTATGCGAGCCCAACTTCCATCCGAAGCTAGCTGATGCAGGGGTTTGTGCATCGCATGGGAGGATGCATTCAAGTGGACCGACGTAGGACTCAATTCCTTGGTGTAAGCGACGGCTCCCTCGCAGGATCCAGACCCGAAAAACTTCATCTTACGCAGTAAGGGAGATGGATCCCTGTCACATGACGCAGTGGTGTGTTTAACATTTTAAGATTGAGACGTAGGTCAACGAATAGGTTGCACGGTCCCTCTGACGCGTCGATTCGGACATCCAAAGCAACCCGAATTGTATGGTCCAAAGTAGGAATGGTGGGGTTGTCTTGACAAGAACGTCTTCGGATTTCATCGAGTGTAAAACTGGCTGATATAAGGAATCCGACGTATTTTAGGGCGAGCATATGTACTAAGCACGCTGAACAGGCGCTAAACACGGCACCTCTGCATAAGTGTACCTTAATGGCAAGAGAGTACAAGTGATTAGGTAGAAAATAGCATATAACCAGAGGTCATTTAATAGTAGATAAAAGAAAAGATAAATAAGAATAGATTCTTGTCTCTTTAAAAGGTAGGAGGACCCCCCTCTGACATCTTCAGAGGCCTTCTGGTGATCGTTTGGTTCCGTCCCCGCAGGGCGCCCGTGGCTAGTCACATATTAGCTCTTTCTCCCGACGGTACCCTGAAACCTTTCGCCAGGGACCCCAAGGGGTTCGCGTACTGGCTTAAAGGGCTCGCCTTTGGCTTATGATATTTTTAATCGCTTACGGGCTCTGTAGGCGTGAAGAGTCATTTATTCTCCAAGTCCTAGTGCTAGTACTAGAGTTACTTAAGTATCTTATAACACCTCTGGTGAATGTTTCACCCAACAATTTTTCACAAGACGGAAATTTAGCTCAGGAATTTTCTGTGTTTCAGACCTGATAATGATTTAGCATACCCGTCTGCCTCTTGCTCGTCGCCCGGAATCTATATCACGCTAATAAACTTTCTCTCATGTTCTTGACGTAGCCGGTGGTTTTGGATATCGATGCATTTAAGCTTAAAGACTTAAAGAGGGGGTTCAGCTTTCTTTTTACACATCTAAAGAGAGCGCAAGTAGTCCAGCTTCTGTTGTCGGTGTTGGCACTGTGCCTTGTTTGCCTGCCTTCCAGAACATCATACCATTGTAACATTTGACGTATATGTCTTGACTACTTAGTAGAACACCTTGGATGGATATTTGACTTGACAGACCTTTACTTATATCTAATACTAAAGTTGACACTGACTATGAAGTTTAACTACTAATTTATTTATAACAACTTCTAACTAGTTAATTCGGAGTGTAGATATTTTATCCACGGTAGTCCTTACCTTGGCCACGAAGGTACTGTGATTCTCACGCTTTGTTTCAGCGGCTCCCTCTGGCGGTGTCGTGGTTTTTCCACAAGTGTCACGGGTTAGGCAACGTCTCTTCTCGTCAGGAGACAAAGGACTGCAATTTAACAATCTTTTCTATAATATCTCGGTTCACTAATTTTTCTCTTATTATCGGCGCTCTTGCTCTAAAACTGATATGTTTGATACTCTGAAGTTATCTCTTTGCCCTTTGGAAGTACTTAATAATGCACTGACGAAAAGACCTAAAATATAACGTAAGCTAACCCCTCGTATTCTGAAAAAAGGACGGATGTAATGTGCAAGCGTCCTCAGCCTTGTGGTCGTTTCTTACATTATGAAACTGGTATTACCTCTCTCCAGTCCCTTCTCCGGACTACAGTTTGCTGCTCGCTTGCTTATCTCAAGCTTGTTATTTCTGACCACTTCACCACAGGATTCATGGCTTCGTGGCACACGAAATCTACGGACATGGAGCCTTGTCGCGACGAGGACGTTGGCCAGTCTCAGGAGATGCGTCTACTTTCGAATAACGACCAACTGGGGGCAGATTTTGGCGACGCAGGTCCGCAGCACTTGGGATGCCAAGAGTCTGGGCAACGTGGGGAACGATCTGTAGATGCCTTGGCGAACCACACTGGACAAAAGAAAAAGAGGCCTGGCTGCAGTCGTGGATTTGTTTGGGATTTGCTAAGTCTAGTGGTCGCTACTGCTTCCATTCTCGGGCTCGTCGGGTTGCTCCAGTCATACAACGGCAAGCTGGCCCCCCAGTGGTCGCTGGGACCTGTCGGTATCACGCTCAATGCCATTGTCTCCATCATAGCAACCCTTTTCCGTGCCAGTCTCTTGGTGCCAGTCGCCGACAGTATTGGCCAGTTTGGCTGGCTGTGGTACACAAAGTCGAGGCCCCTCCAAGATGTTTGCAGCCATGACTCTGCCAGCAGGGGGCCGCTCGGAAGCATTGCCCTTCTCTTCATGCTGCGTTTTCGGTAGTTCCATTTTCTATCCCCCCCAGCACTGTCATCATCTAACTCTATGGACACAGGCATTTTGCGAGCATCGGTGCCCTTGTAACACTGCTAGCGGTAGCACTCGATCCCTTCTTTCAGCAGACCGTACGATACGATTATCGACCAGTCATCGATCCAACACAGCAGGCACTCTCTGTGGCAGCATACTCTTGGGGCGACGGGCTTTCTGCCGGAGGAGAAATGAGTAACGCTTGTGAGTGGGAAGGGCGGCTTTGGCTGCGTACGATCGACATGTGCTAACGGGAAGCTTTGTCCAGACTACGGCGTTCCTTTTACTATGAAGGCCGCTGTGTTGAGCGGGTTGTTGTCTTCGGATCTCTCCACACCTGCCGCACCCCCCTTCTCATGTCCCACCGGCAACTGTACGTGGGATCCGTTTGCCACGCTCGCTTTCAGCACGGAATGTGTCGACATCACGTCTCATGTGCAGCTGAACTGCACGACTGTGGACAACAGCAGTGTCTGCAATTTCATGGCACCAGACGACCCTACTTTGCAGTCTATCCTCGTCTACGATACTCTGTGGTCTGCCATGAGGATAAACACCACGCCGGTGCAGTATATTTTGGATTCATACCAAGGCATACAGCCGTCGGTATTGCGTCCGTATGCAAACACGACAGGGACGATGGTTATGACCCAGTGGGTCAAGGCAATGAATCACTCGACCATCATCGAGGACCCAGTACAGCCGCACACGCTCTTTGAGGCAGGCAGATGCTTCTTGTCTTTTTCTGTCAAGCAGGTCCAAGTTGCTGTTGCCGCGGGGGTCTACTCGGAAAAGGTGCTAGACGAGTACACCTACGCCAAAGTGAACGGATCTACCACGCCGTCATACCTCGCCAACGGAACATTGTACAATATTGCTAACCCATACTCGGTCTACCCCCTCGTCTACAACGTGCCGTTTGCACGAGGTTCGCCGAACCTGAACGACACCTTTGTCGTGCCGCCCATGACTTTCTACATGCTCACGAGCTTATTCGCAGCTTCCGACATCCTCAACGGAGAAATCAATACCCGCATCTCAGACGGCCTCGAGGGCCCCGACGTTCCGCTCATGCTGTTCCAGTCGAGCAACGTCAGCAAAGCCATACTCAATCTGGCACAATACATGACCAACGCCATGCGTGCCAACGGCTCTCTCGTCCTGCAAGAGTCTGAGAAGAACACGTCAATGATCGACCCGGGCCAGGCCATCCGGGGTGCCGTGTGGGTGCAGAAACAGTTTGTGGTCGCAGGATGGGTTTGGCTGGTGTTGCCGGCTGTGCTGCTTATTCTTGCCGACTTGGTTCTCCTGGCCGCATTCCTCGAAACGCGGCGCCGTGCTGTCGGGTCGTGGCAGTCCAGCCCGCTGACGCTCCTATTCCATGGCCGGTGGAGTGATGAGGCATGGGAGCTGATCGGGAAAAAGGCGGACCAAGGCTCCCTGGATACCACAGAGGACATGCAGGCGGCGGCGAAATTGTTGCGCGCTAAAATCATGCCCGGATCGCATCGAACGATCAATGTGGGCTTGACCGATGTTGCAAACTTGTCTCCGGACAAAGTGCAAAAACCCTCTCTGGATTCCTACCTTGAAGCTGACACGGGTGCCTCACAACAGGGAACTCATGTTATGGGGGAGGTAAAAGAAAGTACATTTTCATTTTTTAACAGCTTAGATGATTCTCAAAATTAATATCGCAATATAGAAATCCCGCGAAATGGGCAAAAGCAAATGGCAATCTTGCATATCTACGCTCACATTTTCGACCATGATGCCGAACCTTGACCACATCGTTAAATTTTCGGAATGCCACTGTCGTCGTCACAGCTGGTATATCCGTTGACATTAATTAATTACACAATATACATTAATACAGACCATGGCCGTCATCCTATGCGGACCGCGCCTTGAGCTCCTGCACTGCGCTCCGGAGCAAACCCACGTTCTGCGGGATTTTCGCCAGGATCTTCCTGGCCTTGCTGCCCGGGCACGCGCCCGTCTCGCTGTGGCGGTGGCCGAGGTCGGATGCGGTGGCCTCCTGCTCGTCTCTCTTCTTGAAGCTCACTGAGCTGCTGTCGAGGCAGGCATACTGGCTCTGGCTGCTGCGCAGCTGACAGATATCGGTGGTCTTGCAGCTGCCGGTGCAGGCCGAGTAGTCGTAGCCGCGCTGCTTGCGCGCATAGTACGCCTGGAAGGCGTCGTCGTTGTTCTCAAACAACGTCGTGACGTTGTACCAGAATGCCGGCGTCAGGGGCAGCGTCGGGTCGGTGTAGGGGGGCTCCAGCAGCGCGCCGTACGCCTGCTTGACGCTGTAGTAGCGCTCCCAGGTCGGGCCGCGGGTCTGGTAGTCTGGGGCGGACATGTTGGCCACGTACACGGTGTAGTCGAGCACCTCCCAGGTGTCCGGGTCGACATCGTAGACGCGGAAAGTCGGGTTGCCGCTCGAGGGCGTCAGCGCCGGCGCAATGTAGTGGACAGCGTTGGCGGTGGCCGCCGTCCGGTCGCTCCAGTCCGTGTACGAGAGCTCCCACTGGTCGCGGTGGGTGTGGCCAAAGAAGAGGGCGGCAATGGTGGCGTCGTAGCGCTCGACGATCTGGGCAAAGACCTGCGAATAGTCGTAAAAGGCGTCGCCGCGGCCAAAGGGGACGTGGCCGAGGATGTAGACGCGCTGGCCCGCGTCCTCGGCGGCCTGCAGCTCCTTGATGAGCCAGGCGAACTGGGCGTTCGGGTCGGACACCATGGTCGGCGTGTACAGCCACCAGTTCTCGACCATGTAGAACATGGTGTTGATGCTGATGATGACGAGGTTCGACGCGTGCCGCACCGAGTAGGCACCAGCCTGCGAGCGGCTGCTGGACGCGGCGGTGGTGCCGATCCACGGGACCCAGTTCGTCGCCAGCGCGTCGTACAGGTACTGGTTGCTCTGGTTCGCCGGGATGTCCGTCAGCTCGGCCTGCGGGAACGAGTTGACCGGGGACGCTTCGTGGTTCCCGACCGCCGCATAGACGAGGTCGATGCCATGGGACGTCATGTGCCCAAAGGCCGAGTTGACATCGTCCAGTATCTCCTGGTGGGTCGTCGACCATTGGCGACCCTCGACAATGTCCCCGGTGAAAATGGTAAATGCGGCATCGGGGACGGTCTTCACTATGGCACGGTACATGCTTTCGGACAGACCCAGCGGCGAGTCGCAATTGTGGTCACCCCATTGGCCGGCCGGGTAGTCATTGTTACCCGGCGCCAGGTCGGTGCTGTATGGATAGCAGCAAATGTCCTCGGTGCAGTTGGTGCTAGCACCCACGGTGTAAGCCAGGTCGACGTGGATGTCGCTGATGTGGACCACCTGCAGCGGCTTCTTGTTGCAGGACGGCTTGGTTTGCCCGGCCTGTATCTGCGTCGACCCCGTCTTGGAATTCGAGTTGGAATTCGAGTTGGAATTCGAGTTGGACTTTGAGTTGGACTTTGAGTTGGAGTTCGAATTGGAATTCGAATTGGAGTTCGTGTTCGATTTCGTGTTCGATTTCGCCTCGGATTTCGCCGTGGATTTCGCCGTGGATTTCGCCTTCGGCTTCGCCTTGGGGAAAGTAACAGTGAAGTTCTGCACGTCTGGGACATCGCAGAGGCTGAACACCTCGTAGCACCACAGCGTTGACGTCCGTGAAGGAATAATCATGTTGCGCAGGGCATAGGCCATGCTTGGGGCCTCCAGCTCCATCAAGCCCTCGCAGACATCTGTCGACGAGCCTTCGGCCTCGCAAAAGGTAATGGCAAGCGTTGCGTAGGCGTCGTCGCCCTCCTCGGCGATTTCTTGGATCATTGTCATGACGCTCTGTGGCGCTGTGAGCTGGCATGTTCTTTGCCGCCTCCTCTGCTCTCCTCTCCCGCCTCCTTACGAACCTGACAATCGTCGCACGTCGTGGCTGTCTCGAGCCCCTCCAGCACCTCGAGCACAGTCACATTGGTAGCTCGTGGATAGCGGTTGAATTGGCGCGACGCTGCGGCCGCGCCGACAAGCGGCAGGGTGACAAGAGAAGCCCTCATTGTCAGGATGTTTGCGCAGGGACGCTTTACCAACAGGGCGGCACCCCCCCCGGCGGGAGCGGCACACAGCAACTCTTATATTGGCATAGGATGAGCAACACGTGGGTGTGGAAATACCCACACAATGGAGGCAATCAAAGCTCGAAAGACAACGCGTCAGGTGCCGACGTTATCTTTCCCCTGTGGCGTCGCGCCCCCTAAGACTATTTTGTATGATGGACCGAGTGACAGGGAACATTATCGATTGTTATCTGGCAGCCTAGACCCAATCGGCCTGGCAACACCGAAGTTTACATATGAATTTCTGGTTTCCTCGATCTAAAGACTCCGGGTTTCTCGATATAGTGACGTATCGCAGAGAGCCATTGCTGCTTCCCCTGTTTGCCACTAATATATTCGCGCGGGTCTGTTGCAATTTGTAGACATAAATCACGCTGGCGCAGATTGCCCTCATTAGATTGGTCCAAACTTGGCGTGACAACACACGTGTTTTGGCTTAATCTCCACAACTTGGCACATGCGCCAACCGCAGTGAATTGTTCGTTCGGCTTCACGGCAACCTATGGGAAGGGTATGAGTACGGGTACGGGTACGAACAATACAAATACGAGTACGGGCATCCCTACCATTTATTCGGGGCACACGACGGCGATCCCTTTGCGTACAAATCCAAATCCAAATATTTGTATTTGTACAAATAGTCGAATGTACAAATAGGAAACTGTGCGCACGGTGTTGCGGGTGAGACGTAATTGCCAGGAGACATGTAAGATAAGATATATCTGGGCCGTGATCTGTTCAATACACCCCCAATGCGCCGAGTCTCATGGTAGCTTCGAGCGGGAGCCGCTACGCGGAAGCTGGGGAAACTTCCCAATTCACAGCGGGCTGAATAGTCTAAAAAAGAGGGGGTATTCGGCGTCGTTTTCTAAATGGGATTGTTTTGCCCTTTTTACGCTTCGACGTAAGATATCTAACTAATCTAATCAAAAAAAGATGGATTATGATTTATCATTGCCTTTTTTACACTAACAAATGTTCTCTTGCCATCTCACGTTGTCCCTCACTATGAATGCACGTCACTGGCGGCTACTAGGAAATCTACGTAGATGATTCGATATGGACCTACAGATATTCTTCTGGTTGGCAAGCACTCTCTGACGATTAATTGATTTGTAAATTGCTTTTATTATAAAGTATTGCTGTGACAGCATACTGGTTTAGGAGAGCTTTTGACACATGCTTTACGCTTCACTTACTTTCCCATCATTGGACATGTAGCTCATCAATGTTTGACCTTTATTAGTATATAGCTTTATTTGTTACTGGAGTCTGTCTAACCGTATTTTCTGAGGGGGGTGGTTGTTGTAAATTATTTGTTCTGGTGCTATATGAACAGCGTCGTAAGTAGGATTTCCTGTGTTGCCATCACCGCTTTATAGCAGTTTTCTATCGGGCTGATAAGTAAAGACTATGACTTGTGTACAAGTAAATGATGTGTTCCTACCACTGAAGGTGTAAAAACACAGTGGTGTGATTCCTTTTTGTTTGAGACAATTTTCTGGCATTTAAGTTGTAGTGAAGTGGCTACCAACGATTTTTAAACTGTGCTTGTTGAAACATAAAGGTTGTTGGACGATGAGGACTGTAGTTTGATTACGGACAAGGCAGTACTTGCTATCGGTAACTTTACTTCTTGCACGTAACGACACCTTGCCAAATAGGCAGGATACTTGGACAGTCCGTGGCCTTTATGCCGTCTGAACAGCATTCCACCCACATCGTTTATGTATATCGTTGGAACCAGATTGAGCGTCATCGATGCCGCCTCTCACCTGGTGGGAAATGGCCACAGCGGACCCATATATCTTGCCTTTAGAGATGGGCGACTGCCGAGCGTCTAGGCGCTTGTAGGCAAACCATACCCACAGGCATACACTCTACAGGTGTTGGTAAGGGATTGTGAAGAGAGGTCGTAGAAAATATCGCTTTGAGATCTTACTAACAAGTTTACGCCATTAATAAAGAAACTTAGTATGAAACCCGGCTTTTTTTGATCAGGACGAGCCGATCCAGCGCTTGTCCTAAGATATTGTGGATGTTAAGTAAGGACTGGCATCTTAGCGGTCGCTTCTAGACGTAGCTGCTCTACATTTAGAGAGATATTGGAACTGCTTGTCTCTAGCCGATCAAAGAATGTTCCTTTAGGATTGGAACAGTCTTTGGCATGCATTTGTGCACGCTATGCCATGTGAAAATGCACACCGTTTACTACGGCTCCTCCGGGAGAAGAGGCTGGAAATTCTCCATTTAGACAAAATTCGGAGCAGCGAGCGCGGGTTCACGATTACAGCCACAACTCCTCGCTAACCAATTCAGGCCGACTTCGTGGTCGAAGCTACCGGTCTCGAGCTTGGTGCCTCGTGCATTCCCTCTCCTCTTTTACAGTCGCTTATTGTTAGTGACATGTTGAAAGAACATCCTTTCTGTTGCGCATTGTCTTTTTCTGACCGTCTACCCAGAAATCGCCCGCACGGACGGCCAGCGGAGCAGCCATGGCTGACCGACTAGTCTGGCCTTTACGCATTGCTCCAAGCTTTCCGCAACGGTAGGCGTTATCACAGCGGGGATAGCACGGCTGTTGGGCGGTGGACGGATGGGAAGTTTCCGTATCCGCAAAGTTGGCCGCCGTTATCGTCTCTTGGGGGACGGATTCAGCCGGAATGTCACCGCTTTTCTTTTTTTTTGTCAGAGAGTCGCGCCTTCCGTGTTTCTTGTTCCTTCCTATGCCTGCCATGCACCAGTTGACCAATTGCATTGACGGCGTTTGACAATCGACCGACTTCTCATCCAATGCAGTCTTTCCTCCAGCACCGGCGGCTGGGCAAGATCGTCCAGGCCCAGATCCAGCGCGACGCCGAAAAGCTTGGCGATGTCCAACTGGACAAGACCTCCTCATCCGCAGACGACTCCGACCAGCTGCCCGTCCCGCCGGAACCCCTCCAGCCTGCCCTTCTTCTTCGTGCACACGCCGACCTCGACGGTGACACCGACACCGCCATCGCGTCGGCCCCGGCCGTCATCGACCGAACACACACCCGCCACTCGGTCCGGACTGCCCTCGGCCATGCCTTGACCGGCATCCGCGTCCACGATGTCGCCGATGATATCGCCGACGCCGACACCAACGCCGCTGCTGCCGACAGCCGGCGCATTTTCGTCGTCGACTGGCAAGGCCCCGACGACCCCATGAACCCCCGCAACTGGCCCCTGTGGCAGCGCGTCGGCGTCACCCTGCAGATTGCCGCCATGGCCTTCTTCGTCACCTCCGCCTCCGGCATCGATGCCACCGTGCTGCCCCAGGCCTCGCGCGACCTGCACGTCAGCGAGGTCGCCGAGTCCCTGACCACCGGCCTCTTCCTCGCTGGCATGGGCGCCGGCTCGCTGATCGCCGGGCCCTTCTCCGAGACCTTTGGCCGCAACATGGTCTACATGGCCTCCCTGGTCGTCTTCCTGCTGTGGATCATGGCCGCCGGCCTGGCCCCCAACTACGGCGCCCAGATCACCTTCCGCTTCCTGGCCGGCTGCGCCGCCTCCACGCCGCTCGTCTGCACCGGCGGCACCATCGCCGACCTGTTTGACAGCCTCGAGAAGACCTGGAGCTTCCCGCTGTACGCCATCGCGTGCTTTGGCGGGCCCATGGTCGGCGCCGTCATGGGCGCCTACATTGGGCCGTCGTCCTCGCCCCACATCAGCTGGCGCTGGGTTGAGTGGGTGACGCTGCTGTCGTCGGCCCTGGTGCTGGTGCTGATGGTGCTGCTCATGCCCGAGACGTACGAGCCGCTGCTGCTGGCGTGGAAGGCGGCACACTTGCGCCGCCTGACGGGCGACGACCGGTTCCGGTCCAAGCACGAGATGTCATCGACAATCACTCTCTGGAGCCGCCTGCGCGTGAGCATGACGCGGCCCTTTGCCATGCTGACGGAGCCCATCATCCTGACCATGACGCTGTACATCACCGTGGTGTACGTGGTGCTCTTCACCTTTCTGGTCGGCTGGCCGTTCCTCTTCGAGGCCACCTACGGCCTGGACCAGGGCCTGGCCAACGTCGTCTTCGTGTCCATGGAGCTGGGCACGCTGGCCCTGTGCGTGCTGGTGCCGCCGATCTACCGCCAGACGGCGCGGCACATTGCGCAGTCGCAGTCGGCCGACGGTGGGGGCCACCACCACCCCTACCAGCCCGAGGTGCGGCTGCTGTTTGCCACGTACGGCCCGTCGCTGGCGCTGCCGGTGTCGCTGTTCTGGCTGGCGTGGACCAACGACCGGGCCATCAGCGTGTGGTCATCGATCTGCGCTGTCGCGCTGTCCGGGTTCGGCACGATGGGGCTGTTTTTGTGCATCTACATGTACATTATCGACTCGTACGAGGTGTACGCGGCGTCGGCGCTGACCTTTGTGGCGCTGACGCGGTACATGGTGGCCGGGGGCGTGACAGCGGCCGGCATTCCCTTTTACCGGAACTTGGGCACGCACTACGCGCTGACGATTGTGGGCTGTCTGGCGGCGGTCATGGTGCCGGTGCCGTACGTTCTGCACCGCAAGGGCCACTGGATCCGGGCCAAGAGCCGGTTTGCCGTTCACAAGTAGACGCATGAAGGGAGAGGACCACGTGGGGAATGGTAGCGGCACTGGATCCAGTCGCCTAATCAGGGAGGCAGTAAGGCCGGAAATGAAGAGATGAATGGCAGGAGACTTTGTCCAATTGCCGGAGTATTCCCAAGAGCAAAAAAACAAAACAAAAAAAAAAACAGAATCATCATGTACGCCTTGTATACGTTCTCCCTCATGAGCCCGCAAGTGTCGAGTGAAAGTGCTTGGTTGATCACATTCTGTTCACTCCACTTGTAATGAACAGCTAACTAGCCCTGTAGTCCCAGTCAAGGAGTTATTTCTTACCCTTTGAGACTGTATTCAACCACCTTTTTTACGATTTGCTCTGGCAGAGGCTGAAGAGGCAGACTAGAAAAAGACAACAGTACTATTTTGAAAGACCACCAAAAAGCGAAAAGAAAAGAAAATTCTTCTAATAAAAGTAGGAAACATCGCTCTCGCTCAGGACAAGCACAAACAACAGTTTTTCAAACGCAACTCTGACTACTAAGTTGTATTATAAGAATGGCAAGCAAATACAAGGCCTAAAGAACACAACGATCTTATATCCTCTTCAGTCATCCACCCGCTGTTTCTTCCTTGATTTGGGGTTATCAAACTCAGATTCCGCAACGCGCTTTCGCACATCTAGCACGACCTGAAGATGATCCATGGAGAGAACTTCTTGCTTGTGCGTAGAGAGAACGAGTGCCGTCTTGATTGTGTTCTTGATCTGTCTCCCATTTATGTTGATTTCGGACAGCTGAGTACAATCCGCATCGCTGATATTGCAGGTCCCGGGTTCTAATAAATGTACAAAGTTCTTCCAGAGAGCGAAGCGGGCCGCTTCGTCGAGATCCTTGAATGGAATCGTAAGGTCAATTCTAGAGTTGAATGCCGGGTCGATTTTGCTGACACGGTTTGTAGTCAGAAACATTAGCCCACGGTAGTATTCCATGCGTCGCAGAAAAACTATCGCGTTTTTTTTGGTTAGATCTTGGTTGACAGTTGACGAATAGGGTCAGATCAAGGGGACATATCACAAACTAGCTACAAGCTCATTGCGGGCTATGCCGTTGGAGTCTCGCCTCTCGAGAAAAACATCGGCTTCGTCGAGGAGAAGGACGGCATTCCACAGGGTGCAGCACTCGAATGCCTTTGTCAGTACCTTGTCGACCTTTTCTGGGCTGGTTCCCAAGTCAGAGGCACTCAATATATACAAGGGTGCCTTGGACATGTCGGCCACTGCAAGCTTGTGAGCGGACCATTCTGCTTGCCGAATGCAATGAGTAGCGACCGCCATTACTTACCGGCTTCGGCTGTCAGAGTCTTTCCAACACCCGGGGGGCCACAGAGGAGAACGATGACGCCCTTGCCTGTTGTGTGCTGTCAATTGCGGTGAAATTCGCGATTTTTTTTTCAAGATGATGGGTCCATTCATATATACCTTTGTGCTTGACAAAATCATCAAACCGAGCATTTTCGTGGCGCAGACAGCTCGCGAATGACATGATGAGCTCCTTGTCTCCCGTTGGCAAAAATAGATTTTTGTATGGTGTTTCGCTCCATTCCGCATCCGTGATATCATCTATGTCAAACTCACCTAGCAGTTGTTAGCTAAAAAAAAAAAAAAAAAAAAAAAAAAAAAAAACAGGATACGAAACAGACAGTTGCAGCGGGTAGGAAGCCTTCCATACACCACTCTTTGGTCTTCAAGTCGAGCCCCCTAACTCGAGGAACTGCAATGGTACACTCGAGGTCACTAAGAGGACGTTTATCCTCTTTTCTGTTGGCTGCGGATTTTCCAGCTTCCTTCTCGAAATCCGACTCCGCGTCTGGCTCTGACTTTGAATCCGAATCTGGCTCTGACTCTGAATCCAAATCCGGCTCTTCGGGCTCATTAACGTTAACCCAGTCTCGCAAGGCCGGTTTTGGCGGGTGATTGTCTTGGTGCTCAAAGTAGGCATATGTATCGACAATGACCCGGCCAGAGATCTTCCACAGCATAAATATTAGACAAACTGAAAATACGACATAAGGGGGAGAGGAATATGTTTACTTTTTTCTCGATTTCTTTCCACTTTTCCGAGTATGGGTTCTCTTTAAAGGTATACTTGCTTCCACAGCACTCTGCAACATGGAAGCCGCGGAGTTCCTCAAACCGTCTTCCGCGAGAAAGTGCGTCTGCTCGAATATTGTCGTGCTTTGGTTCAAATTCGAGAGGATGGGGCTCGAGCCTGAGTACCGCCATTGGCTCTTCGTATTCCGGTATTGTCTGTTCCGTGGTTTTGATTCCAGTATAGGACCCGTTCCAGTCGATTTGGTTCAGTACGAGCTTCCAATATTCTGGCGTCGCATCCCTTCTTGGGATCAATGAAATACTCTGCAACTGCGAAATGCAGTTTTGGCCGCCTTCTCGGGAGAGTATCAAGCATCCCGGGGCAAAGATCAGCCATATGTCGCTAAATTTGACAACTCCCGTTCTCTGCAGCTTTTTTACAGCTTCGACATTGTGCTTCAGGTGCGGCTCAAGCTCGCAGCGAAGAACTTGGAGCTCTGACATGGCTGGACATTTGAAGTCCTTGGCATCGTCGCATATCTTTTCCCATTGGTGAATGTAGGGCTTGAAAGGAGGAGAAACCGAAAATGGGCTGCTGTCAGGGTACCATTGAGGATAGTCTGAAAAGATCTGGTCCAGGTGTGTCCGGAGGCGCGGACTTTGAACCTCGATAGAATCGGTCACCCACGAAAATTCGCCCGCCATTTCGACCATTTTGTACCTGTGAATCACTGCATATTCTCGTCCTATGTTTTTGATGCGCTGCTCTTCAGCTGTCGGGTTTTCAAACTCGGACCAATTTTGATAGTCAGCAGTACGTGACCTGTGTGCATACAGCGCCTTGGCTGCGCAGATCAACTGCCCGGTCGTGTCCATCTTGGCGGCGTGACTTTCGTGCTCTGGAAGCCTGAAGTTGATAATGACACCAACACTGTTAAAGCGAAAGTGCTCTCGCCTTTTATCGCCCCGGGTTAAGCTTAGCAGTTTAGAGCCGCAGCGTGGTATTTGGGCCAAGTTGGGCTGATTTCGGCTTGAGCTCCGAAAAACAGGGTGAGGGTATTAAGCATAGCCACAACACCCAGCTGATGAAATGTGCACTTTGCCCTTTTGCATGACATTCGCATGACATGTCATCATCCACTACAAGCGTCGTGCTGGTGTGGGAGCAATCTGGCGGGCTAGGTCAGCCTAGATGCAAGCTGACGGCGCAGAAACAGACACACAATGCAACTCGTTTGCTGCGGTGTGCTTACAAATAGGCGTTGGCATCCACAGTTACGTGTTTGGAAACCTGATAGGAGGGACAACCAGTCGGGCAATTACCCTGTCATCGGGCTACAGTCTACGAAGTAGAAGCATTAGCTAGTTGGCGATGATGGTCATAAACTTGTTTTTTCTGAAAGCCTAACCAGCGGAGCCGGATGGCGAGAGGGAGGCTTATATGAGGCTCAGGGTACCAAAGGTATCTTACATCTGACGGATGGATACCAGCCACAGTTAGAGTGGATCTTTGGTGCATTTTCGGAGTTTTTTGGACCGTCCACATCCTCCTTTCGTACATAGAGAATATACACATGCAACTCCCTATATAATGCACGCCGACACGTCCCAAAGCCAAAGACGTACGGTGCATTTTCAGTCTAACTATCGATCAGCTTCATCCCTTCTCTATATTCTACAAGGCCTGGATATTTAATGTTAGCCGCTCATTATGGATGCCAAATTCTTTTCCAAGATGGTCAATCTCCTCGGGCAACGCGATAGCAACGGCTATAAAATGGTTGTGACTGGTCAAGTAAATATCGATTCGACGCCGACAGATTACTTTTTGAGCGGAAATATACGCATGGAAGACCTGGAAAACAATGCAAAGGAAGTTGCAGATATACTAGCGCAGTTGCACCCGGACAAACCGGACATGGCACGAATGGCAGAGTCTGTTATTCTTGATATTCCGAGAAGGATAGATTCTAATCAGCGCAAGTCAAAATATTTTGGCGTTGAAGGAACAGTTTCATCTGGAGCCAGCTTCAATGAGACCAGCGAGGCGGAGATTCAAAATGAAACATTCAATGATTGGATGGGCGATATGTGGTCAGTATTTCAATTCGAGACCAGAAGAGGTCGTGACAGAGCATCAACCGTTATGATGCAAAAAGAATCCAGTGAAGTGAGTCTTTTCAATTGTGCTTTGACTCGTCATTTATTCACATCTGTCAAATTAATGGTTTCAAGTAGATCTGGAGGCACAAAGAATCTCTGATACCGGAAAGTCAAACAGGCTCGAAGGAAGCATATGACCTCTTTTCGGCTTATAACAATGTTGCTGACACCGACGAGTATCACTCATGTCCACCATGTTCTGTCATTCCCATCGGCAACTTCTTGCAATCGCCTGGCAAGGTGTCTATCCCCCACTTCACCAGCGGAATACCGGACTCCTGTCAGCTCTGTAGCAGCATACTCGCACCTCTGCGATCTTGGATCGGTTCCTGCCCAGAGGACAAGCCCGCATCCAAACCAGAGTCTTCCGACGTCCCCGGTCCGCAATCACAAAAACTCACACTTTCAGATACTAAGAACAGTCAAGGCCCAGGGTTTTCTTCCCACCGTCGCAAGCGGCGCCGAGTGGCCCCGGTGTCTATAACGCCCTTGAATGTCGAGGGATACATTGAGAGATCGCCAGCTTCTTTCGATACTGGACTCGACTCAACATCAACATATGTGCACAAGCTCATTCTCAAACCAGGTACGTAGCTGGAATACCGGTGCGGCATGCATATTGTGAGACCCAATTACTCATCTTTCTCTACAGAGCATGATATGCCACACGACAGGCGTCTCGACTGGACGCTCTTGCCCGATATGAACAGTCCAGCTTTTTTTCAAGTCTTGCTCCGCTGGCTGGATGTGTGCACAAAGTGCCACTGTCATGGCCAAGCCGAATTTCCGCCACAGAGACTGCTTTCCAGTAGGATGCTCTACGTCGGCGACTCTAGCCATCCAAACCAGCTGCGGCTGATGCCTGTAAAAGGCCGCATGGAGGCAAAATACATCGCCCTGTCTCACCGATGGGATGCCGCTTCAGCCAAATGTCAAACAACCTCTGATAATCTGTTTCAACGGCATATTTCCATTGACATCAACACACTTTCCAAGACATTTTGTGATGCCATTATGGTCACCCGCCAACTCGGCATACCGTTTATCTGGATTGATAGTCTCTGCATCATCCAGGATAGCAAAGACGATTGGTTTGACCAGTCGAAAGTAATGGAATTCGTTTATACCATGGTATTATGACACGAAACTTAACCCTACGCGTGACTTGCCACGTGTGGCCTCTTTTCGGGCCTCGTTGTGCCTGGCTCAGCTTCGGCTCAGCTTAGGATCAGCTCTTGATCAGTCCCGATCACCTTTGCTCAGCCTTGCTCAGTCTTTTGCATGAATAGACCCATAATAACTCTTGATCCCAAATTTGGGATTGTCTGAAGCCATTTTGTTTCCTGTTCTAGTCCTGTAAGGATTCCGATTATTCTTTACGAGAAGGTTGATG
>JACCPH010000166.1:0-18923 GCA_014183095.1 Harringtonia aguacate
AGGACCCAGTGAGATTTTGCGCCGTGGCCAATCAGCGGCTGTGGGGTCCCCCCATCCAGGGGTAAAAACTCTAGCACGCATCGCGGCCCCCCCTAGAGTTAGAAAGAGACAATCAAGAAGAAGCATCACCACAGACCATTGTACCACCGCAGGGCACTCACTTGCGGACGTACAGGGCCACGGTGACTTCGACTATGACATTGCAACGATCGTTGATAACTAACTACCGCCGGCTAACCGACAGTTACGGTATCTATGAAAGCAAGGCTGCGCTACAACCAACTCCCCAACCCGAATCAAAATCCATACATGTCGTGGTACCGCGACACAGCGTCTGTGTAGTAGTCGGGCAGGCGGCTGACCTCCCGCCCGCGCCGCCCGTCGCACTCGCGACACCTCCGCCGCGCGACTTCGAGCCCGTGCAGGCTGTCGGCATCACCATGGACATGGGCATCGGATGTGCCCAGGGCGGTCCAGCTGACGTGGTCACGGCGGTGGCGGTGACGCTCGCGACCCCGACCCAGGGCCAGGGCGGCCATCTCCCGCTTCTCGGCCAGGTCGCGATCGGCGACAACGGTGGCATCGGCAAAGTAGACGTCGGCCGACAGGGGATCGGACTCGCCCGCATCAACGACGTCGGGCCGCATCGACCAGGGCTCTGGGCCAAACAGGGCAGTCAGATAGTCCTCTATGTGGATGGCAGTGTGCGGGGACGGCAACAACGATGACGACAGCGACGACAGCAACGACAGCGGTGACAACGGTGACAGCGATGAAAGCGATGGCGACGACTGTGGCGACGGTGACAGCAACAGCGACTTGTAGTAGGGGTGGTGCCGCTTGCGGGACGCGGACGACGTCGAGGTCGCCGGCGAGAAGGTGGCATTGGCGGCGGCGGCGACGGCATCCGCCCAGTCGTCGTCGGCGCTGGCGATGCTGCTGCTGCTGTTGCTGCTCCGGCTGGTCGCAGAGCTTGAATTGCTGATGGAGCGCGCGAGCGGCTGGCCCTGGCCCTGGCCCTGGCTCTGACGCCGGCGCAGATACGAGCTCGGCTCGAGGCCCGACAGGTACTGGCCGTGGCGGCGGTTCACCGGCAGAAAGCTGGACGAAAAGGTGGCTTGGGGCGACGTCGTCGCCGTCGGTCCACGGCGGACGTGCTGTGGCCGCGTCTCACCCAGCACAAACAAGCCGCCGCAGTAGCGTCCGTCCAGGTCTTTGCGCACGCTGCGCAGCACGCCGAAGCGTGCCCAGGGATCGCGCACGTGGGCAAAGTGCTCAATGTGCGGCTGCCCAGCGATGGCTTGGAGATTCGCGCAGCCGCCGCTGCTGCTGCTGCTGCTGGATGTGGTCGGCAGCACAAAGTCAGCTGCGGTGGATCCAAACGTGTAGATCTCGAGCCGTGACAGCTGGGCCGGCGGCACGTCTGGCAGAAGCCACTCCAGGGCCTGGGCAGCGACCACGGCGCCCGTGTTGTGCGTCAGGATGACGACGCGGCGGTCGGCTGACTCTGGCTGATGCGAGGTGGCCAACAGGGCGCGGCGCACAGCCAGGTAGAGTGCATGGGCGCCCGGGGTGGGCAGATCACAAAACGGCCGCAGACTGCGCTTGAGCAGCGAGTAGGCCAGATCGACGACGGCCCCGTAGGTGCGTCCGGGCCGGACAACAGTGACGGGACGGCCCAGAATGGAGGCGATGCGTGGCATGGTCTTGGCCAGGGATTGTGATCTGGGGATTAGTCGGAACTGTTAGTCGGAACCAGTAGACAGGAACGGGTGAGGTTGAGGGACATTAGGCACTCACGTCGCTCCCGCGCCGCTCACAAAAAAGATCTGCTCCTTGTCGTCGCCGCCGTCGCCGTCGCCGTCGGCCTCGCTCCAGGGTCCGCCGTAGACGGTAGGCCCGCCGTTGAGAGGCATCGAGGCCATATGGGCACAGGCGACACAGCAGGCCAGCCATGCCAAGAAGACAGCGCCCGGCAGGCAGAGGAGCAGGGTGGGCATCCAGGCCAGGGCGGTGAGGGAAAAGACGCCGAGGCCGATCTGCAGGGCGGCCTCGGCTGCGCGGGTGAGGTCGGCGGTGGGCACGGACAGGGGCTGGACCCAGACACGCGGCGCCAGCAGCGCCAGCAGGGGGGTCATGGCGACAGTCCACAGTAGGACCACGAGCTCCGGCAGCGCACACCAGACCCAGCGCAGGTCGGACGCCAGCAGACGCATCGACGCGGCCGCCGATGTGCGCTGACGCGCCGGCCGGGTGCCGCCGGTGCTGTCGACGAGCGGCGGCACATAGGTGACAAAATGGGTGCTCTCCTTCCGCCTCCTCCTCCGGGCAGAGGTCGGCGAGGACGCGGTGGCGGCGGCGGTGATCACGGTCGCAGTCGCCGTCGCGGCCACGGCAGTCTTGGCCGTTCTCGTGGCGACTAGGGGCGTGTAGGGGACACGGGTGGTACTACTCGCAAAGGCCGAAGGTGAGGTCGACGGCGGCGAGATGGGCGTGGACGGCGACGGAGACCAGAAGCGGCGCAGGGTGGAGGTGGTGGAGGGGATGGACAGCGTAGCCGAGGCGGTCGAGACAAAGGAGTCGCGGTACGACGGCCCGGGGGATGCCCTGGGGGACGTCTCGGGCGACGTCTCGGGCGATGTGGCCGCGGTGCCAAGGGCCGCCAGAGACGTGCTCCTGGGCGGCGGCCGACGAAACGAGCGTGCCGGGCGCGGTGGCTTCAGAGGTTGCGACGACTGTGACGACGGCAACGGCCGCGATGGCGTCAGCGGTTCCCGTGCCGACGTCGGCGAGGTGGGAAGGGGCGGCAGAGGGTGGTCTGGGACAGGAGAGGCGCTGCGCGCAGCAAAGCGGCTGGAGGAGAGCGCCGAGCTGACACCCAGCGAGTCTGTGGGGAGCGGCATATCTTGCAGGCTGTCAGGACGCGTCCGAGGCGCAGCGCGATCGACATCGTCTGGGATCGGCACGTCGGGAAGCGGCCGCTCGACGGCAGAGGGGGATCGCTGTCCCCGGCGATCCTCGGGCGGCTGCGCGTGTAGCCATGGAAGAAACGACATGGTGCTGAGCTGTCACAGAGGCATACTGGCGAAAGGGTGTAGAGAGGAAGAGAGAAGATGAAGAGAGGAAGAGGGGTAGGAAGAGAGGCAGGAAGAGAGGCAAGGCAGGACAGCAGGACAAAGGCAAATGAGGCAGAAGAGATGGCAGGCCAAGACCGGACGACCGACACAGACGGGCAGAGGTCTCGGATCCTGATTGAGTCTGCACCTCCAGAATTCCAATCTGCGGCCAGGAATCTGTGGCTTCAGACGCAATTTGGCCCTGTGTTTATCCGTTCCACAGGGCGCGTCGGCTGCGATGCTGCATTTTGGCGGTCCGCATATCGGCCATTCCAGAGGATGGGAGCGCGAAGAATTCTGGGGGCGGGTTGTTCAGCCTCTCAGCCCCGAATGGGCGCAGGAAAAAAGCGCAAAAGCACAAAAAAGCAAAGAGCAAAAAGCAAAAACCTAAAAAAAATACTCGGCGGCCAAATCAGAAGGAAATGACGCGGTTGGCTGCACACATTCCTAGCGTGCAAGTGGTGTGCATTTCCGTATTGAGAAGGCGCACCAGCATCGACAGCCCTTTCCTCTTTGGGCATAACTCCCGGATGTGCCTGAGGAATGCGAATGCGATCGCATTATAAAAAGGCAGGTAGGAATGAAAGAAAATGAGGAGAAATAGGCGCAGAGGTAGGAAAATGAGAGGAAATGAGCGAACAGAGGAGGAACAGAAAAAAAGAATCCCAGAAGCAAAAAAACAAAGGCAGAAAAAAAAAAGGCAAAAACGAGGCAAAAACAAACAAACAAACAAAAAAAAGTACAGCAGCGGGTCCCAACTACAAGTAATAAGTATTGTAACAGACTAATGTTCCGCCAAATGTTTTCTTCGCCTACACACTTTATCTAAGCATATATAGGAAGGATCTAAGAGCCATCTGATAGCCACGAAAGAGATGTCGGTTTTGCAAGGGTGAATTCCCGCGTGGAGAAGGGGACAAAGGAGCGGGCTCGGCTTTTTTTTTACATCATTTGGTTTGCTTGGTTATTTGCCCTGCCTGTTGCCTAGACGGGTCCGTTTGTCGCTTGTCGCCGCCGTTTGATGGTATCTTACATGGAACGAATGTGCAGAACTTAGTAAAGTCTGCCGCCTGTGTTATGTTGCCCGAAATATTCAAACAGCCTCATTCTACCCAGAATATGAGCCACTCGTGGCAAGACGACCACTGGCAGTAAGGCTATCAGTGGTGAAAGAGAAAGAAAAACACAGAAAAGCGATGCCATATCAGAAGCTCATTTTATTGTTGCCCCGCCTCCTAGCTACTGTTTGCCTAACTAACGCAACTTTATTTGGCCGAGACAATGTACAATTCCACAAGCCCGGCATCAGCACCACCACAATCGTAAATCCTAGGCATCTGTTCCCACAATACACTGTCGACGGTGGGTGCACCGGACAGGCTTTCCGGCATCCATGTCAGCTCAACATCCGTATTTTCTGCAGGATACTTCTTTTCCAGGCCCTCTGACTCGTCTCGCCCGGCACGCATACGCTCCAGAGTCTGCAAGTAGTGGGGATTCTTGCCTGATCTAGCCCTGGCCTCCCACAGCAGCTCTGCGTATGGCTCGATCTTGCCGGCATCCACCAACTCATCCCATGCCTCCTGGTAGTCTGCCACGACAATGGCCCTCGCCACAGCGAAGAGCATGCTGGGCTTGCGCCGGGCCAGCTCTAGGTACGTCTCGGGCTGTGCTTGCAGCGGGTACCAGATGTGTATCGGCAAGTCCCTGTCGGGCGTCTCGGCCGAGATCCCGTCCAAGTTGTTGACCATGATGAAACGAGCATTGATGGCCCTGGTGTGGCCCTTGTCCTGAAGCAACCACCACTTGGCAAAGGCGCTGCTGTGGTAAATGCCACGGTCAATCGCGCCGGGCTCGGCAATAGACACCCTATGCGGCCTGCGGAGACGAGCATACCGATCAACGTCGCCGTGGTAGGCCGCCATCAGAAGCAGCACATCCTTGTTGCCCCAGGGAAGGTCGTGCGGCAATGGCGTCCACAGAAGCTCCAGCATATCCTTGCTGACGGGCCGCTCTTCGTGAGTCTCGACGCTGGACGTGTACGTATCTACACTCCAGTCTTCCGTAATGTTGAAATAGGTCGGCGCCAATTCATAGTCCACCCCGCCAGGCGGGGATAGAGTGGTGGCCTTGTCGTGCAATCGGGTCGTAAACCGTAATTCCGCAAAGTGCCGTCGCAATGCCAGCGTCGACACGACAGCCGTATCATCGTTGCACCCATATGGCGCGACCATCGGGTTCTCCAGCACTTGTCTCTTGTAATCGTCCATCACCCGCCATCGAACTGGCTGCTTGGCAATGCGCTCGAAAATTGCTTGGCTGCCGCGGCTCTCCTGCTCTGTTTTTTTCAGTCTGCGGTTCCGTTCCACTGTGTCTCGAGCCTCTTCCGCAATGGCGATATCAGGCAGCAAATTCAACTCTGTATACAAGCCGTCGTAACCTGCGACCGCACAAGCACGGCCGACGTGGTACCGCATCTTTGGGTACCTTTGCGCGAGTGCTCGATAGGTGTTTTCAGACGCCACGTCTGGGTACCAGATACAGTAAGGCATTACCTCGTCAGAATCTATATCGGGGATGTCGTTACTCATGATTCTGCGCGCGTGCAGCGTTCGTTGGAATGCGGCCATGGGAACGCCCCATTCCGTTTCCCCGTGAAGATCTGTTGCAAAGCCACTGTGATGTCGAATTCCACGCAGCACGCAGAGCTGAAGCGTGACCGCCATGGCGTTGATGTCGGATGTCGGCAAAGATTCGCCGCGGAGAGCAGCCATGCACAAATCTTCGCTGTAGATCTTTTTGTAGTCACCCGTCAATATTGATTGAGCATCTGTTTCCTCGTTAGGCAGGTTGGTAAGCACATCGGGATGGAAATATTGGTTCATACCAGGTTCAGTCCATGAGTCAGTAGGCCATTGACCATCTTCTGCCGCCTTATCCATAGTGTCGTGCTCAGTATCGTCCATAACGTCTGGCTTGAGTCCTCCTTTCTTCGAAAGCGGCACAGGCCAAGAATATGAAGGTGGAAGAGCTGGGTTGGACCTGAAATAAAGGCATGAGCTATTTTTTCAGGTTGAATGACGTGCCTGGTCCTAGCAGCCTGAGGCCAAACTTGGCCAACCTTGAGGCCAACCTTGAGGCCAACTCAAACTTCTTTAGGGTCGAGCAAGCAAAGTGCGTCTTGTTGGCCTTTGAACTTGGTGAATTCAAGGACCTTGGATTGAGCAAAACTTGGAACAAAGGACTCCTTCGCAGAAATGAGTGGGCTTGTTGTAGACCCTGCAAACCCAGGCTCTTTGTTGCCAGTTTTTTGGAAGGATTTCCAGGCAATCTGTCCACAGATGATGCTTGGTCACATGGAATGTTTGAGAGGAAGACAAAATAAGGCCGTGGCTCAATTCTAGCAGTCCGGGACTGTTGGCAGTGCAGGAGGGGGCTACTCTAAAAGAAACCGTGAAATCGGGCAGTTCTAGGTATTTCCATCGGGTCACATAATAGATACAAGGGTCCTCTACTAAAAATGGTGCTGAAATGGGTATAGCCTGTGTTTGTGTTCACTTTGCGCTGCCATCAGTCGTGCACTGTTGGGTTTGAATCCGGGCTTAAAACGACAAGGAGAATTATAAATAGAATTATTGTCGGTATATAGCTGCACTGGCGAGGTAAGGGGAAGATGACGTGACAGGGAGCATCCTCGGGGGTCCCTGGAGGACCCTGGGGAGGGTTCACTGCCCTGGAATCCTTCCGCACAAAAACGCCTCACCAGACCCCTACTCAGACCTAGACTAGACAACGAACAGAGAAGCATCACCACAGACCATTGTACCACCGCAGGACACTCACTTGCGGACGTACAGGGCCACGGTGACTTCGACAGTGACTACAACGATCGTTGATAACGAACTAACCGCCGGCATACCGACAGTATTAATATTAACGAAGACCACTCTTCCTTTATAACAGCCGATAACAATAGTGCCATTTAATATGGCTACGCGCCCATCACGACATTCTACAAAAAGCTAAAGAAATTCCTTACCTTCCACCGTAATCCAAGTCGTATCCGTTAATCCAATTTAAGGCTGGCTTAAACGTAATGGCAGTACAAGTTCTATATACGGCGTTGTTCGGCGGTCTGTTATTAAAACGACTCCGACATCTATTACAATGGCACTGTTGTCCGTTGTAAACGACAGTATCCTAAAGTAAGCCACTAAATAAGTAGATTTTCCTGTCTCCACGCTCTAAATCCAGGCAGTGTCGTCGTCTAACGCTGTTGCCACCAGCTTGCCGTCGTACAAAAACACCACCGAGTTGACCGAGTCGCTATAACCGGCCAGTTCAGACACGCACGCTCCCGTCTCCACGCTCCAGATCCGGGCAGTCTTGTCGCTTGACGCCGTTGCCACCTACGCTTCGTTATTACGGCGCGTGTCGGAACGCCGGCTAGTTAGTTATTCAACGATCGTTGTAATGTCACAGTCGAAGTCACCGTGGCCCTGTACGTCCGCAAGTGAGTGCCCTGCGGTGGTACAATGGTCTGTTGGTGATGCTTCTTGTTCTTTTCTCTCAGTCTGAATAGGGGGTAGAAGGGGATGAAACGTATTTGTACAGGGAGTCTTTGTGGGGCTCCAGCCGGTCACGGACTCAGGCACGTGCCTCTCCCTCTCCTGCCAGGCCAGTCCCTGAGGCTGTATACCGACAGCGCGCATATTCGACCGCCTCTGTCTCAGCCTTCTGTTCGTCAGCTTGAAATATTTCGACGACGGTGCTCTTAAACTTGCGCGGTGGCACGTTCGTTTCAAACAAAATATCGAGCTCGGCGTACGTGCGACCTTTAGGCTCGGGCAGGCGGAAGAAGCCCCAGACAAAGCAAGCAAACGTGAGACCGGCCCAGAAGAAGGCAGCCTTGGCGCTCCAGTTCCATGCGGTCGGGTTGAGCATGCGCGGAGTCAAGACGTTGACGACAATGCCGCAGATGTTGTAGGTGTTGCGAGCGAGGACGACCGTCTTGTTCTTGAGGCGGGTAGAGGCGAGCTCCGAGACAAGTGTGTAGGAGACGGGGCCAACAGTCGCATCGTAGGTAAAGGTGTGCAGGATGAGCAGGGTGCCGACGGCCCACTGGGCGCCGGTGTTGGACTTGGGCGGAATGGCGGCGAAGCCAATGCTTGCTAGTAATAGGACTAAACTCGCAAGGCCGGTGAGATAGACGGTGCGACGCCCAAAGCGGGCCATTAGGAACCAGGACGAGAGAGTTCCAACAGCACCCATAGCGTCTGGGGGTGTTAGTAGGGACTCTACAAATAGACAAAAAAAAAGCAAGGCAATACGGGAGAAGAAAGGGAGGGCGGTGTGGGGCGGCTTACATTGAATCATGGTTAGGTTGAACGAATTGACCGCCGACATGCCGGCTTGCGTATAAAAGTAGGTCGAGTAGGACTGCAGCGACGTGCCGCATAGCTGCGGAAAGGTCTCGATGGCGACCGTCATTTCGGTACGCCGGCGGTTAGAGCCCTTGAAGCAGTCCACGTATTTGGTGCCGGCCGTCGCGGCCTTTTCCATGGCATTAGTGTGTACCATCATGCTGATGGCCTCGTCCAGGTTGAAGCCAGAGTCGGTTTGCGCGTTGGAGGTGAGCCGACGCAGCGAATTCTTCGCGTCCTCGATCCGCTCCCTGCGCACCAGCCACCACGGCGACTCGGGCGCCAGCAGAATGCCAATGATGAGCGGGACAGGCCACATCCACTGCAGCGCAAACGGAATGTGGAAGCCCATGTCATCGTCGCGGTTCAGCATCGCGCGCATCACGCCCGCCGCGAGGAACTGCCCAATGACCCAGCACAGGTTGACGTACGAGGTCAGGTAGGCGCGCAGGTTGGCGGGGCAGACGTCGGCCGCAAAGGTAATGGTCAGTGTCTGAAACGCGCCCCAGGGGACGCCCAGCAGGATTTCACCTGCAAGCAGCTGCGGCAGGCTGTCGGCAAAGAAGACAATGAAAATAAAACAAGTGACCAGCACCAGCGCGCCCACGAGCGTGAAGCGGTAGCCGTAGCGCTCGGCAATGTAGCCCACCGCGAACAGGCCCAGGATCTCGCCGACCTGCGCGCCCATGGTCAGGCCCGTCTGCCAGTCGGCCGTGATTTGGTAGCCGTCGCTGCCGTCCGGCTCGCCAAACTTGCGCTGGAAGGGCGGGTAGGCATACAGGGAGCCAAGCAGGGCTAGATCAAAGCCCTCCATGACGATGGCGGTCGAGAAGAGAATGGACCAGCCCGCCGCCTTGGGGTAGAGCTTGAGCGAGGCCCACAGGCCAAGTCTCTGCTCAGCTTCGTTGGCTCGCTGCGCCTCGGACGCAACGAAGATCGCGTTCGGGTCGGAATCGTCCGCCGCAGCCGTGGTCGTGGCTGTGGCCGTGGCAGTGAACTTGGCCTGCTTCTCGGACGGCTGGGCCACAGTCTCCAGTGTATGTGCCGGCTGGATGTGGACCCCCTCACGGTCCTGTCTCTTGTCTGCCATGGCGAGTCGTGTGTTCTCAGAGGTACAGGAAAAGACCAATCGTAACAATAAAATCAGGAATAGAGTGTAGAGATGAGCTGTATAAGGATACGGTCAACAAAAACCAGTAACAGAAAACAAGACAGTCCTGGCGGTATATCACTCTTATACAAGGCTGGAGAGGTAAGAGAGCACCCGTAGATCAAAGAGACTGAGGTGCAATTGGCCGATAGGAATGTTGAGAAAGGTGTAAACAAGATGCGGAGATCCCGAATATGCGGGGAACACTAAACTAAAGGGGGGTGGGGGCGTACATGCGGGGTGGTTCGAGATGGGGTAGTCAGGTGGTGTCCAGTAAGAGCCCTTTCGGCCCTAACGGGGTTTTCATTAACGCCTTTGTACAGCGTATGTAGCGTTAGGTCCTTTCTTCCAACATATTACAAGTTTCGTTACGTATGCTACATATTTTGGCCGAAGTACTACCGACGAGTGGAATGAAAAGGGATTGAGGACGCCCGGCTAGTGTTGTAGCGTCTGGAGGTGTTTGTTTCTCGTGCTGACTTCCACGCTGGAATTTCCAGGCCTTGACTCGTTCAGACCTGTTATTGGCGAGTGTAATACGAGTAAATCACTATATGTCGGTATATAGCTGCACTGGCGAGGTAAGGGGAAGATGACGTGACAGGGAGCATCCTCGGGGGTCCCTGGAGGACCCTGGGGAGGGTTCACTGCCCTGGAATCCTTCCGCACAAAAACGCCTCACCAGACCCCTACTCAGACCTAGACTAGACAACGAACAGAGAAGCATCACCACAGACCATTGTACCACCGCAGGACACTCACTTGCGGACGTACAGGGCCACGGTGACTTCGACAGTGACTACAACGATCGTTGATAACGAACTAACCGCCGGCATACCGACACTATGCGAGTAAACCACTCAAGCTCTCAGACCAACAATCCATTGCTAGACATGGATCGCGTGACCAGCCAAGTTTGGATGAAACAAGCGCGTACCCTGTATTGTAAAAGTAAAAAAGAAGACTTATTCTACATTACGCCCTCAGTTTTCACAGAAGGACCGGCGCGATTCCAGGGCTTGCCCAGCGGCGGGAAAGTGCGGCGGTATATGATTCAGTTTGTTTTTTATCAACGTCATTACTTTTAACGTAAAAATTAACATTTCGTGTGTGTAACAGTTATTCGATCTTTTCTTGATGGGTCGAGCGAGGCTCGTATTTGGCTGGGTTATGCCAACACCAGTCTAAAGGTGTGCAAGGACACGTAACTAAAGGAAGAGTAACAGTGTACAGTAAAGGATAAATATCCTCAAAGACCTTTACAACACCCTGGACGACCCCGAGCGGTGCCCCCGGAAATGTTCCGTAGTTATAACGCCGCCCGCTCTAATGCCACGTCCAACGTCGTGTCCTAGCTGCTCTACCCAGCTGGCGACATGAAAGCCCATAACTGACGGAACTCGACCACTACACGTACTGGAACTGTAGCTATAGGATCTGTTACCAATGGCCCTTTTATCTTGCACCACCGCAGACTCTGCTTTCCAGGCTCGTCGATTTTTTTGCCAAGCTGTCTCCTTTTCCTACAGGCGTTACATGATGACCTTCTACATAGCGAGCACAGGCCGTGTCTGGTATGTTGGCACTAAAGTTTTCGTCCCAGGTTTCATCGATTTTGGCCACATTCTGGCCATCGGTTTCTTGACGTCCAATCGATGTCCGCGTTTAGCGAAGCCCTCCCTTTAAATGCCTCAGCCCAAACCCCACAGTCCTTCAGACTCTCCTTAAATCCAGTGTCTGTCTTAGCAGGCCACCAACTTCTCAACAGTCAAGTGACACGCCGTCTGAGAGATCTTAGGTGCCCTAAAACGGGCGAAGAATTACGTGGAACCTGAATGGCTGTACGAATAGGGTACTTTAATCGGTCCTTCTCTAAAACTTCTGTGCTCTGCGTGAACAAATCCGGTGAGACGGCGATCTTCCCGCTAGGCAACAGCGTCCTCTGCATTCGGTGCCAGCAAGTGTTAACGTAACAAACTTCTTATTTCAGCCAAAAGTAACTAAATTATTGGTCCTTTTGTAATCTCGCAGCGGGACATAGCTATAGCGCGTACGCTAACAAAGAATCGAAAGGTTTTAGTGGTAAGCCCACATTCCCTCCACTACAGAGGAGAACTAAACTCTCCCCCGAAAATTTTTTACCGAGATTGCTACTGTTAGTGGGTGCGTGGGCTCCGCACCAAAAACACTAACAGTGCGCAATTTTCGGCAAAATACGCACAAAACTTCAGAAAAACGTCAAGAACAGAGGAATTCTGGGAGTTGGCCTCTGTTCACGCCTGACTTTTTCGCGCCGGTTCGATCACACGCTCCCTCCTACGATCTTTGATACGACTTTTTCGCATTTCGATCGCCACATCCGAACAAGTCCTCGTAAGACCCAGCACGAGGCCACGTTTACCAGTCCGAGCACCGCTCCCGCGCAGGCATCGCTGCGTTTGGATTGCGACTTTGGGATTAGGGACCCAAGAGAGGAACGCTCTGGAAAGCTGGGTGATAACGGAGGAGGAGCACTGTTTACTTAGGTTTTGCCCCTTGTGGTTTCCCTGAGTCTCGAAGTGAATACTTAACAGTGAAGGAACTGGTCTGGTTTTGTGTATTCCCACCAAAGCTCCGAGAGAGCCCCACGAACCCCCCGAACCCTGAACGTCTCTCGATGAAGAGGGAATAGCAGACACGGCATGCCTGTAACAAGGCTTCGAAAGACACTAGGTGCTGGACTCCGGGGCCTATCCCCGCGTGTCCACGCCGTATACTCCTCGATTGAGTGGACAAAGGCTGACGCCATAGTCGACGACGTTAAAATAAATCAAATCAAATCAAATCAAATCAACTTTAGACGTGTTGGAAAGCTTTAGGCTTGTCATGGGCCAAGGCCCTAGGAGGCCTGAGCTTTGCCCAGGCCAGGACACGAGCCAGGAGACGGTCCAGGCACAGGCGTAATTACGCCTAGGAAAGGGGGCACGCACGTGCCAGCCAGCGGTGAGGAAGAAACGATGAAGGCAGCCAGGAAGACCGCTGAGAAGCTTCCTTCTTTCTTCTTCCTCATGATGAGTTATTTGCTTGTTTGTTAGTTTCTATCGACTGATTGGCCTGAGCGTTGCCTTTGCCGCCAGACCATCACAATAAATAGGTGTTGGAGAGCTGTTGTGATGACGGGTAATCCGACTTTTAATAAAAGTAGATTGTAAACTAGCTGTGATGGTCTGGCGGCAAAGGCAACGCTCAGGCCAATCAGTCGATAGAAACTAACAAACAAGCAAATAACTCATCATGAGGAAGAAGAAAGAAGGAAGCTTCTCAGCGGTCTTCCTGGCTGCCTTCATCGTTTCTTCCTCACCGCTGGCTGGCACGTGCGTGCCCCCTTTCCTAGGCGTAATTACGCCTGTGCCTGGACCGTCTCCTGGCTCGTGTCCTGGCCTGGGCAAAGCTCAGGCCTCCTAGGGCCTTGGCCCATGACATTTATAAGGCTGTTAACCAAATTACAAAGGGAGCGAAGGCAATAATGTACAAGGTGGCCCTTCTTAAGTTTAAAAACAAAATGTTTTAAAAGGCCAACAATACCTTAAACAAACGGTAAAAGGCAAAAAAAACACTTATCCAAAAAGGAGGAAGCTTAAGTGTAAGGAATGAACAAGGCCTACTAGTCCAAAAGGATGTGAATGAGCAGCTAGAGCAAGATATGCGTGAGAATAGTAGTCGTTTACAGACGACTGCGCCGACTGTTCGGCGCTGTAGCATTTGTGGCAAAGCCGGACACAATGCGCGGACTTGTAATGATGATTCAATAATAGTAGCAGGATCTAGCTCTGAATAGTTTGAATTGATTTTTTTTGTTGTGGTGGTACTATGAAGCCGTTGTAGTTGTAGATGTGGTGGAAGTGCGTCGCTCGCTTATGGACCACGTTATTGATCATATACATAACTTACATAATCAAAGAAGTAGGAAGAGGGACCGGATAGATTCACGGGGGATTTGGTTATTGACACGGGGCCGCTGACTAACAAGCACGCCGGCTCCCGTAAGAAGGCCGCTGTACGGCGACGCTGAGGCTGTATGGAACAGATATATCGCGGCACGGCAGGCGTAGTATAATAGCCTACCACCTGGCAGTCTCTCCAAACGAATCAGGCGTATCAGCGCGCCGCCGGCTTGCCGATGCGGTACAGTACTACCGACTACGAGTACTACGGGGCTTGGACGTTTATGGGCCCGCCGCCGGGCCGCCAGGCGGCGTGGACTAGGGAGCAGATAGCTGCTTACATAGACTGGGACAGGGCGGAGGAGGCCCGGGTTGATGCGGCGGTGGCGGCGCGCAGGAAGGCCCGGCGCCGGGAGGCTCGGCGCACCGGCGCCGTAATGCCTTTAAGGGTTAGCACGCAAGAGGTTAGGGACGTAATAGCGGAGGGCATGGCGTGGGAACAGTAGTTGTATGGTAATTACTAGTGATTTCAGTTCCTTTTAAATGTTTTCAGCGATTCACGTTTAACGTGCTTGTTAGTCAGCGGCCCCGTGTCAGTAATCCGTGTCACGTGTTTATTAGTCAGTTACCCCCGTGTCAATAACCAAGTCCGAGTCGGCCATTGTCATGGCTGAGCCCAGCGACGGCCCAGGCCTCGGGTCGACCGGCATCGTCCTCGACAATGTGAACCTCGGTGGGAATATCGCGACCAACTCCAGTAAGGAGATTCTGAAATCCGGCTATTATAAGCAGGTGCGTACCATTCGACTTGACGTCTGCGATCAACGCTAACTAGGGCAGTGGACCATTGGCGCCGTGTACAGTGGTGGAGAGCGCACATGGCAGGCCGGCGAGGCCCGGGACTACACCCGCGAGCCCAGCCTGCTGAGTCCAGGGTCCAGTGCCGTAGACCTGGACGGCGACCCGTACTTTGACCGTGCTCGGGAACAGTACATGGACAAGCCAGCGGACGATTTTGTGCATATCAAGGACGAAGGCGCCAAGGGCGACGGCACCACGGACGACACGGCGGCCGTGGCCGACGCATTCCTCAAGTATGGCGACGGCAGCAAGATTATCTTTGTCGACGCCGGTACCTACATCCTCACGGACACGGTGACGGTGCCCAAAGATGCCAAGATTGTCGGCGAGGCCTGGTCGCAGTTTGCCGCCCGCGGGGACGTGTTTGCGGATGCGTCCGACCCCAAACCCATGCTGCGGGTCGGCAACGCCGGCGACAGCGGCAGCGTGGAGATGCAGGACCTCATCCTGACGACCAAGGGCGGCACCGCCGGCGTGATCCTGATGGAGTGGAACGTCCAGGCAAGCACGCCCGGTTCGTGCGCCGTGTGGGACGTGCACGCCCGCGTCGGCGGCGCCGTCGACACCGACCTCACGCCCGCGGAATGCCCGCCGAGCGCAACGGGGGTGGACGACGTCAAGTGCCAGGCCGCCAGCCTGCTCCTCCACATCACCTCGGAGGGCTCGGGCTACTTTGAGAACATGTGGCTGTGGGTGGCCGACCACCTGCTCGACGACGCCGCGCTGGACGACGACAACAACCCGCTGGAAAAGCTGTCGGTGTACGCGGCACGCGGCATGCTCGTCGAGAGCCGCTATGCCACGTGGCTGTACGGCACGGCGGCGGAGCACAACTTGTTCTACCAGTACAACTTCAACCGCGCACAGAACGTCTTTGCGGCCATGATCCAGTCGGAGCCGCCCTACTACCAGCCCATGCCGCAGCCGCCGGCCCCCTTTGGCCGCAGCGTCGGCGTAATCGACAGCGACCCGTACTACGGCGGCAACGCCGGCTGCCACGACGCCGACGACCTGGCCGGCTGCGACGAGGCGTGGGCGGTGATGCTACGCGGCTGCCAGAACGTCCACATTGCGTCAGCCGGCACGTACTCGTGGTTCAGCGCCTACTCGCAGGCCTGCATCTACCAGCAGCAGTGCCAGAAGACGCTGTGGCTGGTGGACTACAACGACGCCAACGTGCTGCTCAACAATGTGGTGGGCATCGGGGCCAAGAACATCATGGCGGCCAACGGCAAGGCCATCGATGCCGCGGCCAATCTGGCCGTCCAAGAGCACCCCTTTTGGTCGCACATCTCCGTCTTTGAGGTGGACGGCTCCGGTGGCGATGGCGATGGCGGTGGTGATGGCGACGGCGATGACTCTGGCAACGAACCCGACCCACCGCCGCCGTCGTGCAATGTGACTACGTATACGAACCTCGACGACATTGCCAAAGACGCGGACAACATCCCCGGCGACTGCTTGCCGATCTACATGCTGTATGTGCTGGCAGCGATGCTGTCCAAGGCAATCGATGACTACAACAACATCTGTGAGCACAAACACAAAAACAAGAAATAGTATTGGACCTAACATGACCAGTAAAAACCGACTATGACGAAAAATTCGGATACTATGCCGACGCCATGAAGCAGGAGTTGAGCAACGACTTGGATGATTTCTATGTACGTCTTCTGGGCTTTGGTTTGGTCTGTTTTATGCGCATCTGACACTGGTCTGGTCTTGCAGCACGACCACACGGACGAGTTCTTTGATTGCGTCCATGCCGTCCCGACCGACGTACCCCACGAGTACCGCAACGAATCAGGCAAGAGAAACGCCCATGCCTTTGCCTTGTTCTTCTTCGTTGCATCTAACCCCATTGTAGTTGCCTGTCCACCAAACTTCAATGATGGCCATGCCTACAACTTGTATCTCATACCCAAAGACACGCAGAAGATTGCAGACTTTCTCGCTGCGACGTATGGCATCGACATTGAATGGACGTACGGCGAGGTATGCTGTCAAGGGCAAGGAAGGACGGGGACACTACAGGGGTGGCGTCGCTGACAAAGGCTTCACAGAGTATTGAGATTTCACCGTGTGGTGAATTTTGGTAAGCTCCCAGGCATTAATATAGAATGTGTGCACGGCTGACTCTCCTATCCACGGCAGCGACGAATAAGGCCACATGATCGGCTCGCTGGCGCTAAAGCCTGACTTTTCCGTACCCAACCCTAAAGACACGATCGGCGCATCCCTCGACAACATTAAGGATCTGCCCGACTATCTTCAGCATACGGCCTTCCTTATGCAGGTCTACTGTTATGATGGGGACCCCGTCGATGCCGTGGATTGCCAGTACGGTTCCGGTGCTCATGGTGCAGCAGGCCGTGCAGTCCATGCGCGACATTTACAAGGCCGGCGAGAAGACTGAAAAGGAAAAGCTCAAGAATCTGATCATCACCGCCATCACTGCCATCCTCTTTATCATTCCGGGATTCGGCGAGGCCTTGGCCGGCCTCACGGGCGTGGCCATGATTGTATGTTCCTTTTTTCTTTCTTTTTTCGTTCTTTTTCTCTTTCTTTTCTCATTCATAGTTTGTACACATTCTTACAGAACAGGCACGCGTAGCCAGTGTTCTCACCGAAGTTGGCGGCACGGCCATCGGCGCGTACGACCTAGCCACCAACCACGACAACCTGGCCGTGGCCATCTTCTCCTTCTTGTTGGGCTTTGTGGGTGTCGGCTCCCTGCGCGGCACATGGTCGGATGCCGCGGCGCTGAGGCGTAAGATGACGCAGGCGGAGATTGACGGCATGGGCACCATTGTGAAAACGGGCGTCGACACAGCGTCCAAGCTCACGGCGAGGGTATGCAATATTGCTTGATGGGCTGAATGCCGGGTTGGTGGAAAGTACCCATCGAAGGAACGTTCCGAGAATGAGCGCGGAATTCTAAAACGAGACGATTACAAATAGAAATACAAAAGACGCTAAAATATGCAAAACAGAGACTGATTGTCAGAAGCCATACAAGTTGGTAATTTTGTTTCTTATTCTTATTTGTATCTGTAAATCAGCTTTAAGCAGGCTGCCAGCGGATTCCAACAAAAAAAGACAAACAAACAAACAAACAAAAAAAAAAACGTACAGCAGCGGGTATTCGCTGGTCGTCACCGACCCAACTACTAATCCGCCGATTGCTGGTTTAACTAGGGGAGAGCGGACGGGATCCCGTGCTTTCCAGCATCTATGGCCGTACGTGGCAGAAAAGAGGTCGTTTGGGTATTTGTAGCCAGGCGGGCATTCACGTCTGACCTACACGACTAGATACGGCCCCTGGGCGTTGGCTGCGTCCTCGTCGGAGAGAAAGACCTGCGGGGGATGCGACCAGCGTTCCTGGATGTCGATGTAGTCGACGCCCCGGCCGCCGTTGGCCGTTGCGGACACGGCAAACACTTTGGTGACCAGCACGACCTCCTCGGCGCCGCCGCGGGCGAGGCCGCCGACGACGTCCATGTTGGCGACGGGGACGAGGCTGCGGGAAAAGGCCAGGCTGGTGTTGGCGTCGGGCAGGAGGGGTTCGCAGGCGACGTGGACGGCCGCTGTCGTCGTCGTCGTCGTCGTCGTCGTTTCTGTCCCGACCGGCCGCACCCGCGGCGTGTCGACGGCGATGCCGGTGGCGCCGGCCACAGAGAGCAGCAGCACGGCCGTGTCCGTCTGCACGTAGCCCTGGACGCGTCCGGCGACCGTGCCGGCGGCCACCTCGGCGAGGCGCGGCAGCAGGTCGTCGTCGACGGTGCTGCGAGCCGGCCCGGCGAAGCCGCCCTCGACGAGGTGCAGCGCCCCCTCGTCCAGGGCCGCCCCGATGCCGATGCGGATGCGGTGGACGCGCACGTGCCAGTCGGGCCAGACGTCGGTGGGCGGCACCAGCGTCGTGTGGACGACGACGGCCGGGTCGACGGGCCAGGGCCGCCACGCGACAGAGGCGATGGGGACGTCGGCCTTCTTCTTTCCACCCCCACCCCGCACCGCCACCACCCCAAACACCGGCTCGGCGCTCGTGTGCTTGACCGCCCACGACGCGCCGCCGTCGCGGCTGAGCGCCAGCATGTTGTCGGGCGGCCGCTGCTCGATGCGCACGCCGGTGCCGACGCTAAAGGGAAACGCCGACGAGTAGGCAAACTTGCCGTACTTGGCCTCGGACGACTTGATGGGCCAGGTGCAGTACTGCGTGGCGTTGAGCAGAAAGTGGTGGCTGCCGGCCGGGTGGTTGCAGAGGATCTGGCGGGGGGCGGCCGCCAGCAGCGGTGTCTGCAGCGAGACGTCGCCGTGCGGGTAGGGCGCCTCGTCAGCCTGCCAAAAGGCATCGTCGGCCGGCAGCAGCACGACGACGAGCGCCTTGAGACACCAGTAGACGGACTGGGGCGAGTTGTAGTTCTCGGCCATGTACATGTTTCTGGGGGGG
>JACCPH010000167.1:0-22704 GCA_014183095.1 Harringtonia aguacate
AAAAATTTTTCAGGGAAGAGTCGCGTCGAGCCCGACTGATCCGTCGAGCCCGACTTCTCAGTATCGTCGCTGCGTTTTTCTTTTCTCGTCGTCATTGCAACAATATCCTGCGGCCGATGAACAGATTTCTATCTAGAGTTTAGAAGAGCGTGCAAGAGATTGTGCAGAAGAGTTTGTGACGAGGAGTGTGTAGGTGGAATTGTAGTCGAGCAATGTGTAAGTGGGAAAGTGTGTAGACGGAGAAACGAAAAGAGGTCGGGAGGCCAGGTTCTTATAGAAAGTGGTGTGCTATAGGCGTGGCGAATAGCGTTCGATTGAATTGTGTTTGGTTGAACCCAGTGTCGGTGACATGTGTGAGAGGAGTGTGTTAGTCAAAGCTGCTTACTAAAATTGTGATGGTAAGAATACCGTTTCCGAAAATAGCGTTTCGGTGAAAGGTGTCTGCGTAACAATGTTCCGAGCGAAGGAGGTTGCGTGAAACGTGTTTGCCGGAGTGGTGTTTCCATAAAGGCCGTGTCTGTTAAATGTATGTCGGTGAAGAGTGTGTCTGCGGATGTTTGCGTGAAACGTGTTTGCGTAGACGGAGAATGTAAGAGTAATGGACGTTGAGAATTACTGGTTGGTGTATGACGCCTGGCCAATCACAAAATCAAAGGTTCTGATTATATAAGGCACCGTATGAAATATTTCTATTGTAATGTTCACTCATCTATGCGGAAGGCGACAGACGATCATACCGGGCGGGAAACTGCATGGCACAGGACGACTGAGTCATAGTATCGTGCAACGACATCTCGCCTTTTGTTTTGGCGTTTGAGCGGCACAATCGGGGCGGAAGGTCCACGGGCATTCTGACCAACAGTGAACAAAGGCCCCACGACCGCTGAGGCGAAGTGGGGGCTTGACGAACAGCTCCCGCTGTGCACATTTTTCGCTTAATATTGCCACGAGTAGAAGTATCGGTGAGTGGCTGTATTTTTTAAAGTTTGTGCGAAAAGTGGAATGCGGGGCCAGGCGTGGGGCGGATCTGGTGTTGGTTCATTTATTTTAGCAGCGGGCGTCCGGTCGAGAGAGAAACCAAAACATGTAATGTAACCTCTTTTTCCACGGATCTGCGAGATAAGCGACTGCGAAAAAAAGCTGTCGGCCAGAGAGAAGGGAAACGGAACCACGACCTTTTTTTCTTTTCTTTTCTTTCTTTCTGTTCTCTTTCGCTCACTGCCACTTCCTGTCACCACCAAGAATCACCCCCCTTTCGACACCATGTCGTTCCGCTTCTTCGACCTGCTGCCCGAGCTGCGCGACGAGGTGTACGCCCATCTGCTGGCGAGCCCCGAGGCGATCACGCTGACGGGCCTACGGTGGCGGCGGGCGCCGGCGGGGCTGGCGGACCGGCCGCGCGAGTACTCGTGCGTGGCGAGCCGGCAGGCGCAGCACGTGTCGCCGGCGCTGCTGCGGGTGTGCCGGCGGATGCAGCGGGAGGCGGCGCGGGTGCTGTACTCGCGCAACCGGTTCGTGGCGGGGCAGGCGCAGGGCTTCCGCTGGTTTCTCGACCAGATTGGGGCGCACAATGCGGCGCTCGTCCGCCACGTCATTGTGCCGTTTCCCAGCATGTACATTGACCCCGACGGCAACCGGGTGACGCAGCTGGTGCACGAGGACGTGCAGATTCTCGGCCTGGTGGCGCGGCGCTGCCCGCAGGTGGCCACGCTCGACACCATGTCGGCGGCCACGGACGCGGTCGAGGCCGTCATCGAGTCGCTCCGCCGCGGCCGTCACGGCGACGCCGCCGTCGACGACGCCCTCCAGCGCGTCAACGCCTGCTTCCGCGCCATCCCCGCCCTCTGGCGCATCCGCATCAACCTCTACGAGCGCCCCCGCCGCCGCGTCCTGCGCGAAAAGATGAAGCGCCTCGGCTGGCGCCTCAAGGTCCGCAAGGTCGACAACTGGTTCCGGGCGCTGCCCTACGAGTTCCCCGGCGTCACCAAGCCCCGGGATGAGGAGGAGGAGGAGGATGACAACAACAACGACAACAACAACAACAATGACAATGACGACGGCAACGAGTACGGCAGCGCGGTCGTCTCTGCCGCTGTCGCCCCCGCCGCCGACAAGCAAAAGGCCCCCGTCGTCTATGGCCCGCCTCTGCCGCCAGGTTGGCCCGCCTCTTCCGCTGCCGCCTGAGAGGGCCACACCGCCACCCCCTCCAAAAATCGCGGCACAGACAACCCCGCCTTGGTCCCCCACGTCGAGTTCAACCTGGACGGGCATCGAAAAAAAAAACGCATCGGTGATTGGACCTGTTTTTCCGCTGCTGCTGTAGCCCCGCAAGTCGCGTATACGGTATTCGAAAAAGTCACGGTAAAAGTTATGGAAACGGTTACAGAAAAAGTTATGGAAAAGGTTACGGAAAGAGTTACGAAAAAAGTTTACGGCCCAGAAGAGACCTGGCTGAAAGCAGTCTCGAGAACATGGCATGTGCGACGGCTGGGCCGGCGACTGCTCTCATGTGTTTATTTGACTAAAATAAATGAAATTTTATAGCGCCGTAACAGCAACATGTCGGCCACTACGCTCTTTCTTTCTTTTTTTGTACGGCTTGTATTTCTTGTTGTATTTATGTTTTGTTGGCTTGGTAAGATACATTTCCTACTAAATAGTTTTCTCTTTAGAGACGACAAACGCCAATTGGCTGATTACAACGTGAAAGTGAAAGTTGAATCTCTAAACACTCTACTGGCGTGTGCAGCGCCTGTGCTCGCATTAAACTACAACGTTGGATCAAGGATTCGTCATAACAGAAGTTTCGGTTCTCATTTCTTAAAATACATATGAAAATGGCCCATGGCACTGAACAGGGCAAAAAAAGACACGTTGGTATCTGCCCACATTTCCCAATCACTCTGACCTCATGCTTACAGATGCTGGCTGTCTAGAAAAGTTTGTTTTTTTGTGTTTTTTTATTTTTATTTTCGCTCAAGCGTTGGTAAACTCAGTTACCCGGACAGAACCACCGAGCGCCTTTGTCGCAAAATTGAAAATGCCAAAGCGGTAGCCGACAAAGAGTTCATAGCGCGAAGACAATTGTGCCTGCGAACCCAGCGACGTAAACGTCGAGCCGTCGGTGCTGTAAGAGAACTGTGCCACTTTTGATCCGCTTGCCCGGACATCCATCGACGACCGGAGCCAGACTCGATTCCCGCTGATGGCAGCGGTGGCCGTGACGCTGCCGGTGCTCGTCGTGGCCCAAGAGGATTCGTCCTGCGTGGCTCCCGCCCGCACTTGCACCGAGTAGCTGTTCCCGTCGCGCACGACACCGATCCAGGACGTCTGGTCGCGGAACGCCGCCAGACCGGCAACATCACCGTCGGCCATGTTGGTCAAGTTCAGCGCCACCGTGCCGACAGGGTATTCTCCGTAGAGGCGGTGCGTCAACGTGTTGCGAGCGTGGAAAAGATCGTTGGTGACGGTGGCCGTGCTCAGCGTCAGGCCCTGGTTGTTGACCTCGTATTTGGTCGGATCGGGATTGTGGTTCCATTCCCAGTCGGGCCCCAGCTGTCGTCCTCGTTCTTGTCCGCCCTGGAACGTGTCGGTGCCTGTCCAGTTGCCCAAGGGGTGCGCGGTGAGAGGCATCGGATACGACTCTCCCCACCCACCGGCGGAATCTGTCGTCAACGCAGGGAATCCATCGCTGCCCCAGGTGATGGGTGCCAGGACGGGCAGCCGACCGGCAGGATAGGCCCAAGAGAACGACATGAAATACCAGTCCCCGTTCTGTGTCTCAATCAAACTCCCCTGGTCCAGGGTGCTCCCGCCAGCCACGGGCGAATTGACATTCTCGGCGAGAATCTTGCTGGTATACGGACCGAATGGGCTTGTGGACTTCCAAATGACGGTTGTGCCCTGGGTGTCATCATCGAGAACATAGTAGTAGCCGTCTTTCTTGTACAGACGATTGCCCTCGATTGTGCTCCGGCCGACGTCTCCTGCATTGAACACGGCCTGCGAGCTGACCTGACTCAGCCCGTCCGCGGACAGCTGGGCCACGCTGACATTTGTCGATCCGTAGACGACATACATGGTATCGTCGTCGTCGATCAACAGCCCGCAATCGTAGTAACACGTTCCCGGAAAGCTTGCCGCCTGTGTCCAGGTACCGGTCACGTCGGTGGCCGTGTAGATGTAGGTTGTCCAAAAGTCGATGCATCCAATCCAGTACCAAAGGCCGTTGCTTTGGCGGTAACGCAGCGTCGACGCCCACGTGCCGGCTCGGTATGCTGTCTGATTGCCGGTCATGTTGTAGCGATCGCCAAAATTCAAGGATGGAACAGAGTGGCCGATCAGCTCCCAGTTGACAAGATCATACGATCTGAGAATGGGTGCTCCAGGGCTGAAATGCATATTCGAGGCCGAGAAGTAGTATGTGTCATTCAGGCGAAAGATATCATTGTCGGCAAAGTCGGAGTATATGACTGGATTATTGAAGGTCTCGGCGGCGGCTGCAGCAGCGGCAGCTCGGGGAAGTCTGTCGCTTGTTGCTAATAGTAATCGAAGTCAGCTTTTTGCTGTCTGTCCGTTTCAAAAATCCCAAGATTGGCCATAGCTTACTTTCGCTCCACGCATTGGGCAGTAAGACGGCCCCCCAGGATCTCTGCCAGAGAAGGGATAATATGAAGATGATAGGTAACATTTTGGTCGACCAGCGACTATTCAAGTGGTTTTAGTAGAAAGTGAGTGTTGAGAGAAACGAAGACTTGGCTGCCATTATGGTATGGATGGATGAAGATTTCACTTCCTATTTATTCGTCGACGTTCTCGTCTGATTGAGTGTTCCATTTTCCTCCCTTTTTTTGTTTTATTTTCCTCTTTTTTTTGTTTGCTCTCCTGTCATGTCCAGTACTGAAACGCTTATTATGGGGGTCTAATTTGTTTGCTTAACCTAAGGGTGACTGGCCCACAGAAATCAGGGCGATAACTGCGGGAAAATTTCCCTATGCAGTAACTGTGTCAACAGATCCGAGCGGTTGTCCTTAAGCATAATTCTTTTGTTTCTTGTCCTTTCAGGTAGTCTGATATGTCACGCCTAAAGTGAGACGAGTAGTGAGACAGAATCATAAAATCACCAAAATGGGTCACCATGACATCAGGTGAACCGCAACAAAGCGTTATCTCCACGCTTCAAAGCTCGAACTGATGCAACCCTCGACATTATTGTTAATTGGACGAAGAAACGCTCATAGCTACGCATAGCTATACACGACTCAAACAAAATTGCAAAGACTCTGGCTCGGCATGTCGAGGTGCACAAAATTCCTCCCCATAGAGAATAGAGTAATAGAAAAATAGGTAACGTAGTTTATCACAGTCTTTATCGGTTACCTAGAGGGTGCGCTTAACAACGAGATGCGCCGAGTACGCACAGTTGCCCGCGTCACTACACTAACCTTCTAGTAAAAAGTAATCAAAATCTTTACAAAACTAAAACAACAAAACAAAATAACTTCAAAGTTACAATCCTAAATTTAGGATTAAGCGTTATTATAAGTCTATTTAAGTAAAAGACTAAGCAAGGCTGAGCAAAGATGATCGGGGCTGATTAAAAGCTAACCCTAGTGAACCGGAGCTGGCTGCACTACAGTAGTGAACGCATCAAAGACTGGCTAAAGCCAAATCAGGCTTCAGCCAGTTGTTAGAGCGCGCTGCTAGGACAGTCCGATTGGGCAATTGCTAAGGAGTAAGCGCATTCTGGGAGGTTAGTCTCTTACGTCTTGTCAAACCTGGTGTTGGGTTTTCTTGTGTTGAAGTTCGTTATTCTTGTCTACCTCCTTTTGGCTACAGTCTTTCTAATAAATACACGAATAGGGGTAAGGGGGATTAGAGGACCCGATCAGTCTCTGGCGGCGGCCATACTGACTGGGCTCCTTTAACGTGGAGCTTGGTCGGGCTTCACGTAATCTGGAAAAAAGGAAAAGAAAAAGAAAAAGGGGGAGGAGGAAGTTTTCTCTTACGAGGGCACAGCTGCCCACGTCACTAGGCTGAGCCGAAGCCGAGCCAGGCACAACGAGGCCCGAAAAGAGGCCACACGTGGCAAGTCACGCGTAGGATTAAGTTTTGTGTCATAATACCAATTCCCCCACGCGAAATAAAAGGTCGTTTCTCTCCATCACGACAGATAAGCAATTCCGCCGCCGTCATGCTCATCTCCCTGATGCCGCTGCGCTCGGTCCCGTCCCTGCAGCCGGTTGGCCACATTGAGCTGCGCTGCCCGATGCAGCGCCCACGATGTCAGCCCGGCCTCGTCGCCGTCGCACGTCGTGACCGAGGGGCTGGGCATTTGGGTGTGCACGGCGTGCTCGTACCGCGCGCGGATGCTGCCTCGGGCGTGCCCGACCGAAGGGCCGACGAACTCGTTGTTGGCCGGTCCGCCCACGTGCACCAGCCAGCTGTCGTCGTTGGGCGCTGTGCCCTCCTTGCCCAGGTCGTGCCAGACGCGCACGCACAGACGGCCCGGCTGCGTGGCGATGCTGACGTCGACCGGGCAGCGGCGGCAGGCAAAGTCGCGGCGGGTGAACAGGCCGACGCGGGCGTCCTCGACGGCCTCGTAGAGAACATCGCAGCACAGGTCGTCGGGGTCGCACTCGGCCAGCGATGCGTGGGGACACACGACCAGGTGCTGGACAGAGACCGCGTCCAGCGGCCGGGCCCCCGATGAGCTGTGCTCGGTAAGCTCGATGGTGCGGAAGACGAGAAAGGACGGCTCGGGTTCGTGCAGCGTGAGCGCGGGTCGGACAAAGTGCTGCACCATGGTGCGCGCGTGTGAGCGGATGTGGTACGGCTGGAGGATGGCGTCGACATGGTCCGGCAGACGGCCTGTGCGGCTCAATTTGAGAGCGAGCTGCACATGGTGGTACTCCAGCTGGTATCCAAAGGCGAGATCGGGTGTGCTGTGCGCCGGTCGGCTGCAGGGCTTGCGGATTTGGGGCGGGCGGAGACAGGCAGCGGGCACGTCTCCTCGCATCGCCGTGTGCAGACAGCTGCAGTCGGCACAGACAACGTGTGCGGGCATGGTGTGGGTGAGGGCCATCTGGTACTGGATGTACTCGTGACTGGGCATGCCGCGGACGGCAGCTCGGCAGAGGGCATGGAGGCGTTGTCGAAGCGCGGTGCAGGTCTGGCTGAGCAGCTCTTTTGCCGGCCAGGGGAGCATTTCGCAGATGGCATGGAGGGCGCGAGGAGGCAGGTTGAGAAAGGCGTGGTTCGAGGGCGACCTGAGCGCGACGCTTGTGCGGACATAACCGGAGACTGGCTCTGGAACGGGGTGTGCAGGCGGCGTTGTTGTGTTGTTTTCTCGGCCGGTTGCCAGCGGTGTTCGGTGGCCGTTTTCTGGGACATTCGTCGTGCCTTGTCGCTGTATCCTCGGGCTTGTGAGCTTCAGAGAGAGGGGGACGTCGGCGAAATCGCACGGCGATCTCTCGACACGGTCCGGCTGGTCGGGGATGTTTGGGTCGTGGATGCGCAGGTTCTCGAGAAAGCTTTCCTAGTGCTTTGCCGCCTCTCTCTCGTCGGCCTCGGCCGTGGGCTGTGCTGCATTTTTGGCGGCAGTACGCGTCTGACAGTCAATGTTGAGAAACTGGTCGAGCAGAAAGACGCGGTCTCTTCCCTGGACAGTGGTGGCAGCCAGGTTGGCCACGCCGATCCGACGGTGGCAGCGGCGGGGGCCTCCGTTGTCACGTCCACGGTGACGGCGCAGCAGGGGTGTGTCGTCCATGGCCGGTGTCGCCCATCAAGCTGTGAGTCGAGGCAGGCAGGCGACGCTGGAAGGAGAGTGATCGATGTCTGAACACCACTCGAAGACGGGCGGTGGCGTGTCGTCGCTGCCAGAATGGGCAGGTGCGCGACAGATCTGTTGCCAGAGAAGGAAGGCTCGAACAGACGACACGTGACAGGGGGAAGAGTGAAAACGAGTGAAAGAGTCCCGAGGCCAGCGTCGCTGTCTCTGCGTCAGGCAGACGCGGCCGAAGTCCGCTGCGAGCAAAGAAAAGCAATGGGCCAGCTTGGCTGCCATTGAAGGCCGGAAATGACAGGCTGCCGCTGGCCACTGGCCACTAGCCACTGGCCGCTGGACTGGACGGAAGCGCTGGGGGGATGTCCTCCCCGTTCCAGCGAGCAGATAATACGGCACGCAGACACGGCAGGCCGCCCTGCCTGCGCGTGTGTGGTGTCCCAAACTGCAGATTGCACATGTTCCAGCCTGGGTGAGCAGCTTCCGTCTCCTTGGGCCAGGTACGCAGCAGGTCGGACCTGGCCCTTGCCTTGAAAGACATGGGTGAGGCGTAGGGTCTCGGCAGAGTTCAGCTCGCTCTGCGGTCGAATGCCAGCAGGCCAACCAGACGACGGCGGCCATGCATCAGATGCATCAGAGGCCCTGGCATCCCTGTCAAGGGTGCGCGGTCGAGCTGAAGGGACGAACAAAAGAAGAAATTTGGGCTCAGGGGGGTGCTGATGGTAGCAGAGCAGAAAAAGAGAGAAAGGAGGGGGGGGAAAGAAAAAAAGAAACCATGTCGCAAAAGTCGAGCGCAAGGAGCGGAAGCACGTCCGCTGCGAGAGAAATGGCCTGTCTGTGGCCTCGGCTTGCTTTCCGCCTGAGACACAGCGCATCTCAGGCGGCTTATGGAGGATTTGGCAGGGGTTCAGTGGGGAAATTGGCAAGACGGGTTGGTGAGCGGGATATGGCCAAAGGCGGTTTAGCGCAGATTCCCGCTGCTGTGGGAGTACTCGTACAAATAAACAAACAAAGCCTGCGCACCATGCTGCCAGCATTAAAGATCAGCCCCGTCTCCTCACTTCCCCGACCCTTGCGACCAGCCAGCAGCTGCGCGATCCATTCTCATTGTCCTGTGTTCCATTCGACCCGTGCACTCCACTTGGACTGTTGCGCTTCTGTCATCGCTAGCAGGTTCGCTCTTCGACCGTCTTGTCTCCACGTCTTTCGTCTCGACGCCCTTTCTGACTTTTTAACTACAGATAGATCCCTGTCTGACGCGTCCTGTTACTCGCACGCACACCCTACAACCCCTGCTATGCCTCGCAGCACGCGAACGCCGTCGGCGGGCGCCCCCTCGACGCGATCGACGCGGTCGACGCGTTCATCAAAGTCGCACCGGTCGGCGCAGTCGACAGACTCGGCGGAGACGGCATGGACGCAGGCGTCGTCGGTGAGCCAGGACAACGCGTCGACACCGGAGCTGGTGGGGCCAGCACCGACGCCGGAGACGCCGTCGCGGGCAGGGTTTGACGACGCGCAGCGCGTGAGCCTGGTGCACATGGACCGGATGCTGCGATTTGCGCGGTCGGCAGAGATGCACGAAGGGCTGGACGCGCTGCTGAGCATTGTCAAGTACCGGGACGGCGAACGGGCGGCAGACGGCAAGGAAGACGGCAAGGAAGACGCGTCATCGATGACGACAACAACGACCGGCTACCAGTCGGCGCTCAGCGAGCTGGACTACCTCGAGGGCCTGTTCAAGAAGCTGCGGTTCTCGTACAAGGAGCAGCTGACCAAGGAGACGGTGGTGCGGCGGATCCTGGAGCTGGAGCTGCCGCTGCTGAGCGCGGCGGACATTGACGCCATGGTGGGCACGACCGAGGCGGAGCGCGGGCGGCTGCAGGCGATCAAGACGGAGGCGCGGCAACAGGGGGCGGCGGCCGAGGCCATTATCCGCGACCTGGCGGCCGAGCGGCTGTACGTGGCCATGGCCGAGCGCGAAATCATCAACCTGCCCGAGCGCATGCTGCACCTGCGCCACCGCCTCGCGCGCATGAAGGAGGCCATCCGGGCCGAGCTGCTGCAGGTCGACCGGGTCACGGCCGGCGGGCGGCTGGACGACGACGACGCCGTGTTTGAGGAAGCGGCGGCGGCGGCGACCAGTGCACCCGGGTCAGCTGTCACCGGGGCCACCGGGGCCACCGGGGCCTCCCCTGCCTCGACGTACTGGTGCATCAAGTGCAGCTCCGGCTTCCACAGCGAGCCCTTTTACCGGCTGCACCAGGCGCTGCACAACGCGCCGCGGAAAAAGGCCGAGGACGTGGACGGTGGCGGCAATGGGAACGATAGCAGCAGCAGCAGCTACCTCGACGCCATCCCCGCCTTCCCCATGCGCAAGTGCCGCGCCTGCGACGAGATGGTGCCGACGCTGTTTGTCGACGACGCGCCCGCCGACGAGACGCACGAGGCGTTCCACGCGCGGCTGCGCCAAGAAGTCGCGCGCGCCCAGGAGGCGCTGGAGCGGACGGCCCTCCACGACGAGGTGCTCAGCGACCTGGCGCTGCGGGCGCCCACCGAGGAGATTGTCGTGCGGCTCGAGGTCGACGAGGCCGACATGGCCGACATGGCCGCGCGCGTGCGCGCCGAGGCCGACCGCCAGGCCGCCGTCGAGGGCGAAATGGCCGAGCTGCTGCGGCGGCTGCGCGAGTCCGTGGCTGGCATCCGCCTCGAGATGACCCGTATCGAGGAGGAGGCCGGCCGCATGGTCCAGTGCATCGAGGAGGGGCGCACCTACATGGGGCGGTCGCTGCAGGAGCAGGCGGAGCTGTTTGACCTGCTGCTCAACGAGGACGATGAGATGGAGGAGTAGGCCAGAAGGGCAGAAGGGCAGAATGGCAAAGAGGTCTGCTTATGTAATGAATTTGGGTATACTACATAGTATGTTACCATGACACGCCGTTCACCCCCCTACAACCCCGGCACGTTGAAAAACACTACCTGCACGGTGACGTCGTCGCGCGGGTTGCGCGAAAAGGGCGCGTCAAAGGCCAGCCGGCCGGCCAGCAGCTCGTGGTGGCTGCCGCCCAGCGCGTTGCGCACGAGGTGGACGGCCGCGTTGGCGTCCTGGACGGTGGTGCGGGCCGGGTCGAACTTCCAGTTGACGCCCTTCCAAAAGTGGCCAAAGTCGAAGGGGGTGTCTGGCTGAGCCGCCCCGGCTGAAGACGTCGCCTTGTCTCCCGCCTTCCCTCCCGCCTTCCCTCCCCCTTTCCCCTGCTCCTCCACCCACTGCCCGACCAGGTCGACGGCCTGCTGGCTCGACAGCGTGTCCCAGAGCCCGTCGGAGGCGAGGATGAGAAAGGCGGGCCCGGCGCCATCAGCGTCCAAGGCGGTCGTCGTCACCACGGGCTCGGCCGTGAGGTAGGGCGGCGAGCGCACGTCGTAGGTGGGCGCCGCCAGCGGCGCGTGCGCGTAGAAGAGGCGACGCATGTCCTCCAGACGGTCCCGCGGCCACTTCCAGCGGCTGTCGCCAAAGGCGCGCGACACGGCCAGGCCCAGCACGCGGCCCTTTTTGACCAGGGTGTCCTCCTCGCCCGGGTGCGCCCGCAGCAGCCGCGCCACCTCGTCGGCGTTGTAGCCCGTCTGGTCGACCGACAGCGGCGTGGCCGTCCAGTGGCCGTCGGTCTTCCTGCCCAGCACCGCCCGCGAGTCGCCCGTGCAGGCCACGTGCAGCGCCCGCGCCGCCGGGTCGTACAGCGCCAGCAGCGCGCACGAGCCCGCCGACGCCGGCAGCACCCGGGCGATGCGGTCCTGCAGCGGCTCTCGGCTCTCGGCCGCCTCGATCGCCGTCTGCAGAATGGCCTCGTCCAGGTCCACAAAGGCCTGGGCGATGGCGCTCTGGACCTGAGCCGTCCGCGGCTCGGGGTCTGTTTGGGGGGTCACCTCCGGCAGATGCGCCTCGTCCAGGCCGCGCCGCACAAACGGCACCAGGGCCCGGCTCAGCAGGTCGGCCGTCTGCCAGCCGGCATGGCCATCGAGCACCGCCCAGGCCAGCCAGGCGTTGCTGCCACCGCCACCACCACCTCCACCCCCGGGCTGCGGAAACTGGCCGTGGACAAAGCGGTCTTCGCACGGACTGTTGGACGCCAGCTGGACGCCGTCGTAGCGACTGACACCACCGCTGCCGCTGCCCACACGCACCGAGTAGGCGCCCTCGCAGAGCATGCGCGTCACTTCGCTCGCTGTCGGGCCCGGCGCAAAGGTCAAGCCCAGTGCCGGCAGCGAGCTGTCCAGCCGGGGCACCTCGTCTTTGTCGTTGTTATCGTCATCCGGCTTCGTCCATGTCCACCACAGTCCCGTCGCGCCAGCCGCGCCACCGCCGGCCACGGCATAGGCGGAAAGCCGCGAAGCAGCCTGTGCCGACACCCTCGTCGACACCAGGCGCCGGCCGGTCGCCCCCCATGTCGACGCGACCAAACGCACTCGTGCCGTCGCGACTGCACGCAAGGAAAACATTGTGGCTAGGATCTGGGCTGCTCTGCGCTATATAGGATGGGATGGGACGAGACGGCTTTGAAATCAGCACAGTCACCTGTCCAGGGCCTCGCGTATGCCTCGCCAATCTTTGTGTTGGAGGCGATCCCGTCAGAGTGGCTGGCATGCCGCCATTTGGTTTTGCATCAGCTGCCACCGCTGCTTGTGCCCCGCTTCGCCTTATGCCCTGATCATGTGGCTGTCTCAAAATGAGGCTGACGCACAGTTATCGTCTTGGCTGTATCACTCTGACCTATCGCTCTGACTCGTCGCCCTGACTTGTCGCCCTGACCTGTCGCTTTGACTTGTCGTTTGACTATAGCTGACCATTGTTTGACCCGTTTTTATAGTCGCTCACTCTGACTGTCGTTCAAAGGGTATATATTTGACAACCATCGCGCCAGCCCATGCATGAGATATTTTACAATGACGCTACCCCTGTCAAATGCCATCACCCACTACCCACCTATGCCACTCCCAATCGCTGCGTCGTCGAAACAATGACGCGCAGTTTCGCGTCCACGACATCCGTGACTGCCCTGGCCATCCCTGCCTGGTGGAAGTACTCCTTGGCCTCCACAAGGCTCCCGTATGCCTTGGACAGGAGGTCGTGCATCTTTGTGCGGCGCTTGTCTTGGGCACCGAATCCCCCCTCCCGCCCCTTGGCCCTGCACGCCTCGCCCGCCATGCCCATGTAGGCGTCGCCCAGGTGCTGGTACAGCAGCGCTGTCGACTGCGCGTTTTGCGTCTCCAGCGACCGCGGGATCACCGCCGCCAGCAGCGCCTGCGCCGCCCGGAACTCGCCCTCGGCCGCCAGCAGCTGCGCCAGCTCGCCCGCCGCCTCCCACAGCAGCTCGTGGTAGTGGTGTCGCAGACACAGCAGCACCGTGTGCAGCAGCAGCGTCACCGCCCGCATGCCCCGGCCCGCCCGCGCATACAGGTCCGCCCGCGCCAGCTCGATCCGCAGCATCGTCTGCACGTCCGCCAGGTCGCTGTCGTACGCCGCTTCGAACGCGTCCAGCTTCTGCCGCGCCTGCACCAGCGACGCGTCGTCTCGCGCCGCCAGCGACCGCACGTGCAGCAGCGTTGCCGCCACCGCAATTTCCGCGTCCACCTGCACCGGCCCTTGGCCAGGCGACTCGTCTGGGGCCGACGACGGGTACCCGCCCTGCGGCAGGCGGCGCAGCAGCAGCTCGTCCGCCTCGTCAAACCGGTGCGCCCGCACCGCCTGCAGCGCCGCAATCAGCGTAAACATGTGGCGGATCGTGTTCTGCGGCCTCAGCGACGACAGCCCCTCGGGGTTGACCGCCATCACCGCCGCCTTGGCCTGGCCAAAGTCGCCGCTCTGCGCGTGCAGCAGCGCCAGACGCGTCGCCACCCGCACCGCGTCATCAAACGGCACGTCGTTCTGCCGCGTGCACATAAAGGCGCGCGCGTGTGTCGTCCCCAGCGGCGCGTGGCCCAGCGTCTCCCAAAAGGTCATCGTGTTGCTCATCAGCAGGCCCTCGAGCGCCGTCTCGTTGATGGCCGCAATGTGGCGGCTGCCGTCCCGGAGCAGGTTCTTGGCAAACAGCGGCAGGTGGCCGTCGCCGAGCGCCACGCGCGCCTCCAGTAGACACGACATGGCGTAGTGCATCTCGCTGTGCGCCGCCAGCGCTTCGTGTCGCACGTACGGCAGCACCTGGTCGCTGTCTGTCGGCCGTCCCGCCAGCCCCTGCAACTCGTGCGGCCGGATGTGGCGCGGAAGCAGTCGTGCGTACATGTAGAGCCACATCAGCGAGAAGCGCAGCGAGCTGTAATCGCGCGACTCGCGTCCTGCGTGCACCGAGTCCAGCATCGACAGCAGGTCGTTGGAGTGCTCGCCAAAGTCGCGCTGCACGATCGCCTTGGTCATCGGGCCCAGGTTGTAGCCGTACGCCGAGCCGACAGGCTGCCGGGCCACCAGGTCAAAGTAGCGGTGCAGCTGGTCGTATGTCGTCGTCATGTCTCCCATGCGCATCGCATCGAGCTCTCGATACTGGGCCGTCTCAGCCGTGATGCGCGTCGTTCCGGCGATGATCCTGTCGACCGCCTCGCGCAGAGGGCCGTCCGGTCGAAACCCGTTTTCTGACGGTCAGTACACGAACGAGAAGATGGCAAGGCAGCAAAGAAAACACAAGTCAAGCACCTACTCTCTTTGTCCACCAGGATGGCCACCAGCTTCTCCGTCTCGTCGCTGCTGGCCGCCACCGCCCCGTCCGGCTGCAGGAGCCCGTGGAGGATGTGGTGGATGTCCGCCGTCACCGGTGCCCCATCCTCGTGCATCCAGCCCACCATGCCGTCAATGGTGCGCACCACGTCGACGTAGTCGTGCGGCCACAGGATCTTAAAGTCGGCACGCAGGGGGTTGCGGTAGCGCACAAACTGCTCCCACAGCGAGCACCGCCCCGGAAACGTCAGCGACTCAAACTCAATGGCCGCCTCGTACACGAGCAGGCCCATCGGCGACCGCCGGTCCAGCTGCATGAGCGACTCGGGCGGGTCCGCCAGCCCCATCTCGCGCCGCGCCCGCAGCGTCGAGTACGTCGGCGCCACGTGCGTCACCATGTGCTCGAAAAACGTCGCCAGGCTGTCCAGACACCGCAGGTGCATCCACAGCCGCGTCACCAGCTCGTCCCACAGCGTCACGCAGAGCGGGATCTCCGGCGTCGTATCGGCCTCGCCCGCCGGTGCCGGTCGCGCCACAAAGCAGCTCTGCAACGCCGGCCGCAGATTCTGCACGCTGAGAAGCAGATCCACGCTAAGGTACGCCCGCTGCCACCGTGCCAGGTGCCGCTGCCGCTGGTTGCTGGGGCGCGCATAGCTGTCGCTCATGTAGCTGGTGATCAGGTGGAGCACAAAGTCGTCGTCGCTCTCGAGCACTTCATTCTCGCAGTACATGTCGATCAGCACGAGGAGGACAATCCTCGACGGCGAGAGGAGGGGTCGCATGGTGAAAGGAGGTGGGAGGTAGAAGGAGAGGGGTTGGAGAGGTCAACGCAGTAGCGCAGTCGGTCGCCGTTGATTTGTCCAGTCCAGTCGCGTTGTTTGTCCGGCGAGAAGAGGTCGGAGTGAGGGTGGTTGTCGGTGGTGAAATTGGTCAAAGAGTACAAACACTCTGTCAAGAGGTGACACAACTGAGGAAATCGCACCGCAGGTAGCCTGCAGAGGCGCGCCTGCCGTATCAAACAACTTTGAGCGTAGTGGATCGGAGACGCGTCTGGAGGAACGCGGGGCAGCTTCGGACTTTGTCGCCTCAGGCACGAGCCCCGATGCCTGAAATAAAACCGGCAGAAAAAACAGATTTCATTCGGTGTTGTACTCGGCGGTGTTGGGAGGCAGAAAATAAAACCGGCAGAATTTTCAGCAGAAAAGTTCGCATTAATGCATCAGAAATAAAACCGGCAGAAAAATAAAACCGGCAGAAAATACCCGTATTAATGCATCGACTGCGCCACAAAATAAAACCGGCAGAAAACTGGCAGCAGATTGGTCAAAAGATGCCGCACGTGAGAGTCTGTCAGTTGCAACTTTCCTGTAGATTCCAATTGGTTTCTGCGCTGGTCGCCATGAATCGCATCAGGTAGCTGGTCCCATTTCATCGTCGTCGGTCGCTGTCAAAATTCCCTGCTTGTTGCAGCATTGGTCGTCGCCGTAGATTCTCAGCTTTCTATCAAGCGCGCCTGTGTAAATTGCCATGGGCCTACCACAGGTGATAGGCATCATCACTGAATCATACCGAATCCAGAGTTGAACTGTAATCGATAATATGGCATGGACCGCTTCTTTGTCGACAGGCAAGATATGCCCCTTGTTTTTTCTTCGTTTGATTGCTTTTTTTTTAATTTTTCTTTTTTTTTTCGTTTGATTTCATTAAATGCGTCCGGCGGCGGGTTCTCGTCATCTGCCGTTTCGTAAAGTTTGTCGTTTCTCGTAGTAATGTTGGTTTTGTGTGCACGCCATATTAGTGGGCTTTGCGTTCTGTTCATAGCATTGGTATTGTATCTCAATTTCTGTGTGTTCAAGGTCGTGGTTCTTTCTCGTTGTTGCTTGTTTGGGTGCTGTTGCTTTCCAGAGACTATTGCAACGAGTGCATAATCTGGCATGGCGCGATGTGACATGAATGTTTGGCATTTGGCATGCAGTTTTGCTCCATTTGCCTGTAATCGAGTCGATCCGGGTGCTTTTGGAGCAAAGTGTAACGTAGTCGTATTATTTGTACACCTCGGCGAGTAAATATGGAACTCGATCTTGCAGGTCGTAAAGCGAGATCATGCTGGCATTCATGCAAGATTAGGCAGGTAGCCGTCAATTCTCAAGCGGACTGTAGTGCAATAATTTCGAGTCAAATTTTTTGGACTTGGATGCGACTGAAACTCTCTTGCCACGGGGTGATGGTGCATATCTTGCCCCTTATGGTGAGAGTGTACTGTGTGTACCATATAGCCGCAGTCCGATGCTTCGAGTCGGCACCAGAATGAGCTGGCTTGAGTTCGTTTTGTAAGAAGTCGGCGAGAGGGTGTCGTCTGTGGCCACTACGACCTGACTGTTGCTCTTCTTAATAGAGAAATAAGCGAGAAAGTCGGCAATGGGCATATTCATGACAATTAGGTGTTGATCAATCATAAGATGTCGGCTAGGTTTGTTCCCTCTTGTCTTGTTGTGTTTGCTTGTTTGGGAAATGAAGTGTCGGTGGTAAGATTATAGTATAAAGTAGATTTGGCCATTCTGTTGGGTATTTAGCATCCGTCTTGCGACAGCTTAGGCAATTGCTGTATTAGCTGTGTGGCATTATTTCCGGGTTCGTCTTCAATTGTGAACAGGAACAATATTAATGTGTCGGTTTATTTGTTATCCCTGAAGAATTTCCGAATCCGGACGCTTTGTGATAGTGTGGTGCATTTGACGACGCAGCATTCTGTTCTAACTTCGCCAAGTCTGTTGGGAGAAGGAAGTTCAATGTGCTGGAAAGTGGTTAATAGATTAATAATAGCAATATTTTTTTTGGTAAGTTGAACCAGTATGCGATGCGGCTTTTGATGGTTTTGAACGATTGATAATGTTTGGCAATGCATTAGGCCGGGTCATTTTTTATAGGGAGAGTTTTTTATAGGTTGAGTTTTTTTATCGGGTGGGTTTTTTGGAGGCGGTTTTTTATCAGATGGGGTGTTTTATCAGATGGGTTATAGGGCGTCGTCTTTTTCGCTTTTTAAGGAACGATCTCGTGACAGGAGTAACATGGATTGACTTGCCGTGTTTTGCTTAATTAATTTTTTTTCGGCCTTTCGACTTTCGTTGCTCTTGCCAATTTTTTCATCAGTTCCTCTCTGATAGCCTCTATGTCAGGAGACTGCTGCTCTTGTTCCTGCTCTTGTTCCTGCTGTTGTTCCTGCTGTTGCTGCTGATGATCCTGTGGTGTCTTTTCAAGAATACCGAGTATGTTCAGGTGTCTCGCCGTATTATTGTAGCGTTCTTTAGGTGAGTAATACGGAGAATTCGGATTCCGGGAGCTGATTCTAGGAGGAGGAGGGGGGGGTAGGAAACACGATCTGACTGCAGGTGAGGGCCCGCTGTCCACTTGTTTATTCAGTTGGTCGTGGGCAGTAGAAGATTTGCTGGCAGTCGGAGGCGGCTGCGGCTGCGGCTGCGGCGGTGGTGGTGGTGGCGGCGGCCGAGTTGGTAGAGTAGATTTTGTTGCTGGCATGTTTGATTTCATCGTGGCAAGCTTAAACGTGCTGCGTCTGTTATGTTGATGTTGTAAATTGGCCAGATGGTGATGGCCAGATGGTGATGAACTGTACAGATTTGAAGTTTCTAGGTTGTAAGAGATCAGAGCATACCAAGATTTTGGTGTTGATGATATTTTGGTGTCGAAGTTTGAATTTGTTCGGGCGGAAAGAATTCGGGCAGAAAGAGTTGGGACGAGTGCTTTTTATTTTGGCCACCCCTTCATCCAAGCCCTCATCCAAGCCCTCATCCAAGCCCTCGCCCATTCCTTCATCCCAGCCCTTGTCACGGGATTGTACGGTATTATCAAATTGGAGAGTGGCATGAAAGATATTTTGGTGACGTCAAGGTTTTGTGTTATGTGTTGGTTACAGGTCTGCGATGTTTGTGTGTTAAGGGATATACTTACCGGGGCAAACGGCAAGAGCGATTCCATTATGCCTTCCCTTTTTGCTTTGTGACGCCTGCATCCCTCCTTCCGGCATTGTCGCCAAGCACACTGTACTGGTAATTGTCACATGTAGATTTGTGGCTTTCTGTTTATCCCGAACATCTTCATGGTTCATTGACATCATCCAACAGCAAATCATTTATTAGCAGTATACTCTAGTGTGTTTCCCCTGACAGTCGGTGACAGTCCACAGTCACATAATGTGGCCGGGGCGAGAATACGCGGCCAACGCGCTCAAAATCCTTTCCATTTTCCTGCTCTCTTCTTTATGTCTATGCTTTTCATCAAACAAGACCGAAACAAATACGACACTCACAACGACCGTTACTTCCGATGGAGAGACACGAGACTGGGGCACTATAATGTCGTCCAGTGGGACCCGTTCCGCCACCATTTTGACACCCCTTTCCGGCGCAGACTTCCAGCGGTCCAATCCTATTGATTCAGTATGGCATCCCACAGAAAAATCCTTTCTTGATTTATTACTGAATAAGATGCTGACTCGTCAAGATAAATTTGCAGAAGCATGTCAAGGTTGGAAACCTGATGCGACATCTCCAAACATGGCAAAATTATGCCGATGAAACCGACGAAAAGAACCGTTTGGCTGGGGGATCTGCACATAACCGTACACTCGCGTATATACTCGGCAAACTGAGTAGTACAGACGGATACTATGACATCGAGATGCAAAGGGTAGTCAACAGGACTCGCGTTTCTGGGGATGTTGTTCTCTCGCTCAACGGCCGGCCAGTGCGAGGGTTTAGCAGAACGTTTGCCGAGCGAGGCACATACTCCGGTCTCGTCCAGGTTGTTAATAATTAGGGATGCAACTCGGTGCGTGCATGCCACTACCTCTTTTTTCCGGCATCTAACACGGTGAAGACCGACTACCCAAACACAACCGCAGGCTACATTGGCTTGGTTACTGGGGCAGCATTTCCTCGCACATGCTCACCAGAGCATGCGGCTGCGACGGCGAAGAATCAAAGTGCTCGCGGCCTAATCTTTCCGTCAATTCCTCGGCTCAATTGCAGAAAAACGCCTACAAAAGATCTTACCATTCCAAGCATTGTTCTCTTTTCTGAAGGCTTCAACAGGACTGTAGAAGCTCTGAGAACTGGAAAATCTCTGTACGCTACCCTGCAAGTGCACTCGCCACCATGTTCCGATATGTACAGGTACGTTCTCAAACATTTGGCATTCGGTGCGCTTCGGCTATTGCATCCTAACACTTGCAGCTACAACATCATCGCCACCACGCGGATGGGAAACAACAACACCTTGATGCTCGGCGCACACAGCGACTCTGTTGCTTCTGGGCCGGGAATCAACGACAATGGTAGCGGGTCCGCAGCCTTGTTAGAGGCGGCTCTCCTCCTGGCCAAGTACACCGTGACCTCTCGGGTTCAGTTTGCTTGGTGGACAGCCGAAGAGTCTGGGCTGGTGGGATCACGCCAATGGGTGGTGGAGATGTCAGACGACGAGCTCTCTCGCATCCGTCTCTATTTAAATTTTGACATGATCGCATCTCCAAATTTCAAGATTGGCATCTTCGACGGCGACGGAGAAGTCTACGGTCGAGCTGGACCATCAGGCTCTGACCACGCAAAGGGAACACTGCAGCGCTATTTTGAACAGTCGCGATTGCACCAGGTTCCGACCGAGTTCAACGCACGTAGCGACTATAAACCATTCCTGGACAGAAATGTTGCTGCCGGAGGTTTGTTCACCGGGGCAAGCGAGCTCAAGACAGAAACGGAGCAGCGATTGTTTGGTGGTAATGCCGGGGAGCCATACGACCAAAACTACCATCTGCCCGGAGACACCATCTCCAATGTAAACGAAGCAGCCCTGCTCATGAATACACGCGCTCTTGTTCACACGCTGGCCACGTATGCAGCAAGTTTTGAAGGATTCCCACCTGCCTCGGAAAATACTCGATTTGATCGCCGGGCATTTCTCTCAGTCTTGGAATCAGGGGAAATGTGTGGTGGGTTCCATCAAAGTCACGAAGAGGAATGATCAGTTCAGCAAGAGCATTGCCAAGTCACACACAGGAAAACATTGTCGAGATTATTGTTTACTAAGAATACTATAAACAAGGTCGTTCCTTGATTTGTGATCTCAACGGACTCGAATGCTTTGAGCAGGCGTCGGCATCTCGGGGTATCACTTCCCTTCCGTTGTACCTGTGTACTTCCACAGCAATTTGTTGGGTAAAAGACGGTCGCTTCTACCAGTCAGGAATAGCGAGCGGTGGGGTTTCCTGTGGCGAACGCTGGGCAAGACATCTGGGTTCTCTTGGATGCAGCCCACCATTTTCCTGCATTGATCCCTGTCACACTGCCCCCTGCATATATTACTTGCCGCTGTGGGACCTAGATTGATTCTGCGTCCACGCCCAGGAGTTCACACATATTTGTTTTGGGGGTGGGTGTACGATTACTCCCGACCGGGTGTACGATTACACCCAACCATTGTTGGGGGTCAATTTTAAGTTGGGGGGTCATTTCTAAGTTGGGGGTCACTGTCTAGCTGGTACGATCGGTAGATCGGGTGTGATTCGGGACCAGGATGTGTTGGGGGTCACTCGTCAGTGGGGTCGCTGGGTCACTTTTAAGTTGGGGGTCACATTTGGTGCGATCGGCAGATCGGATGTGATTCGGGACAGATAGAAGTTGGGGTCGCTGGGGTCGCTGGGACCGGTGTCACACTTGGGGTCGCTTCCTCATCGATAAATGTTCATTCACACCCTCTAACCAGATTGGGACTACACGTATTGGGTTGCATCCGCCTTGCATCTGCCTTGCATGGAGCGGTGGCACGCGGGAAGATGCATGTCATGGAGGCGTCCACCCGCAGGGTTCGGCTCGGGTACGCCGTCACCTCACACTAGTCCATTAAACCACCACACCCTTGTATTCAGTAGACAAGTCACTGATTGTGTTCGGTGGACAAGTAAAGAGGGCAAGCCCTCCCTTTGAAGCGAATTCGAAAGTATTTGCTGTTGTATCCCCGTTCTTGCTAGCTATAGAGATAACACAATTCACCAACACTGACTGGAAGCTTTTCCTGTCATATGTGGAAGAGCAGTTGTTGTACAAGTACAAGTAGTTTCCAGCCTTATGAAGTTAGTAGGTGCTCAGTTGCGTCGAGATTCCCTTGCAGGTACATGGGCGTGATTGCACGTTCCTGCATGAGTTTGTGCGCAAGCTCATCGGCACGGATTGCGGAGTTTGAAAGGGGGGAGGGGGGGATTGACAGGGAGGGGGGTATAAGACGAAGGGCGTGTGAGAAGAGGGGGGTGATTAGGGGTGTGAGGAGTGGAAGGGGATCGGAAGGAGACTGAAAGGAGATCGGAACGGACCGCAAGGGGAACAGAAGAACGGGAGGGGGGGTGCGAGAGAATCAGAGAGGGGTGATGACGAGAGGAGGGGAGAGACAAGGGTGGAGTAAAAGGGGGTCGGAAGGATTGGAGGGGGGGTACGAGAGGACCAGAGAGGGGGCGTGAGGCCGATATTCGGGGCAGGGACAGGGGAGGAGTGGAAGGTTGGAAGGAGGCATGGGAAGGATGGAGGGGGGGTATGAGAGGATCGGAGAGGGGGGTGAGGTGTGGTGCTGAGAGGAAGGTGAGAGACAGGTGTGAATGTACCTTCCTCGTACCTGGGTGTGTATCAATGTGGGCGTGTGCCAATATGGGCGTGTGCATTCAGCCTTGAGACCTGCATGAGCACTTGCAACCCTACACTTTCACACGCCCCAATTGACGCAGTACCCCCCGGAAGTACAGTACATCCAGGAGTACAACATACAACACACGAAGATCACTCCTCGCCAAGTTTGGAAGGAATAAGGTGGGGCTTTCATAATTTTATGCAAGTACATCCGTACCCTCGTATCCACTCGATCATATAATTTAACCCACTCTGTAAATTTACACACATTGCCTATTCCACGTGATACGGATTCTTTCCGTGCACGTGACAACAAGTCCTAAAAAATACCGAGCTCCTCGAAATGTAAAAACACGTGCAGAGTCACATTCCCGCTAAAAATCGTGCTCTATGATTGGTTTGCCGGTACATCGGGAAGATGCGACGACAGAAAAGGCTGAAGAAGCGCACCGTGTCTTAGAATCTGACGTATAAGTGCCTATTTCTATTCATAGTTAGGGCTGTAAACGAATAATATTCGCGAATAATAGACCCCT
>JACCPH010000168.1:9667-22658 GCA_014183095.1 Harringtonia aguacate
CCGGCGGTTAGTTCGTTATCAACGATCGTTGTAGTCACTGTCGAAGTCACCGTGGCCCTGTACGTCCGCAAGTGAGTGTCCTGCGGTGGTACAATGGTCTGTGGTGATGCTTCTCTGTTCGTTGTCTAGTCTAGGTCTGAGTAGGGGTCTGGTGAGGCGTTTTTGTGCGGAAGGATTCCAGGGCAGTGAACCCTCCCCAGGGTCCTCCAGGGACCCCCGAGGATGCTCCCTGTCACGTGATCTTCCCCTTACCTCGCCAGTGCAGCTATATACCGACACCCTCGCTATTTATTTATTTATTAATTAATTTTAACGTCGTAAGCAGCGGCCGAAGCCACTGCCGGTCGCCTCCTGAAGGGCACAGGACGGGATAAGCAAAGGATTTACATGTATAACCACCTCTCTACTCCTGCAAAAGTAGTCCACCTAGTAGTAGTAACAATACCCAGAAATCCAAACCAAGGGCCAAAGGCAAAGCCGAAGCCCGTTCCAGCCGTACGCCCATCTCTCAGTGCGGGTAAGCCATTGGCGTGAGCGTCTGGTATATCTCTTCCATCACAGAGTTACCGCCCAGCATACCAATATCGTCTCTTCTGGATCCCTGATCCCAGAGTCGTAGTCTAAACATAGTAATGCCTATGTAGAAGAGAGTCAACGGGTTGGCTAACGTTTTTGTAAGATTTTTTAAAACTTAGACGATAAGGTGATTGATCGTTGTAATAAGCCGTTAAGTGGTGGATAAGTCTTTGAATTGACAAGAAGAGCAATCGTAAAAGGAAGCCAAATTTGAAATACCTTCCTTTTGAAGAGACGAATGGGGGGAAGAAAAGAGGATTGATGAATAACCCATACATGTTCCATTCTAAGTTGCTGGAACTTTTTCTTTCAGTGTCTCAGACGAAAGGAGTCTTGCCTGAAAACAGAAGGTGTATCTGGGGATTACAAATGTTAAACCCGTCACGTTGCCAGGGAAAATTAAAACTAACCTCTTCTAATGTGCGGCAACTCGTTTCTGGATAAAAGCAATAGACAATTCTGACGGCTAGGAGGTTGAATACGACATGAATGTAGAAAGCATTTCGCCTGAACGATCGAAGATGCTTAGAGCTGCATTGGTCACTGACCCATAGCCCAGGCTTTAGCCTCACGACATGGTCAAAAGTAAAGTCAAATCAAGGAATTACAGTAATCAATTATTATCCTTACCAACGATGTTAAACGTATTTTCCTTAGCACGAATAGTAAAGGAGGGCAACTGTCCTCCGAATTATTCGTACCACTTTTACAACTATTAGTGCAAGTAACGTATCCACAGTATAAACACTAACAACCGTAAAAGTCAGTAAAGCTGCCCTGGAGAGTCGAAGGAATGGACAATGAAGAAGTTGCCTCGGACCAAGTCGCTTAACAGGTCGAATCGAGAGCAAGCGATGCAGAAGCAATACCAGAGTTTTTGGATAACGGAGAGCAAGCCGGAGTTGGGTTGTTAAAAGTTTACTCTGGCCAATTTTAGTTATTATAACAGTGAACCACGGCCGCTTTACCATGTAGACGAATTACTTCAGCCTCGTAGCTAGATCTGCGAAGGGACAACTTCTTGTCACATCTCGCTGGTTACACGCGTTACGGCTCCCATAAAACAACCAAATGATGTGGCCAGAGGGTTTCTCCAAGAAGCATTCACGGACGGCTCAATTCGCAACACACCGCTAAGTATTGCACGATACCTCTATTACCGTGGTCTAGAGTAATGAATATCAAATTCAGTGAATCAGGGCTCTTTCTGGCCCTCGAGTCATGTCACACATCGGGGTGAATTCGAAGTATTGCTTCATCAAATGGAAGCAATTGCTTTATACTATGGAGCTTGTATTGAGGAACTCAATAGAAGTTAGAGAAAGCACAACAGGCTTTTACTGGCATTAACAGAGAGGAGTGGGAGAGCGTTACGCTGGTAATGGGAACGGAACTTTGAGTGAAGACAGGACAGAATATGTCGGTTCACCATTCCGGTGAATCTTAATGCATTAAGGATTTTGTTGATGAATCGATTCAGGTAGCTGGCGAAGTCACCGGTGACCCTGTACGTCCGTAAGTGAGTGTCCTACGGGGGTACAATGGTCTGTTGGTGATGCTTCTTCGTTGTTCTAATCTAAGTTGAATAGGGGGGACGGGGACTGGTGAGGCCATATCTATGCACCCAGCCAGGACCCGGTGGGTACCCGGTGAGGTCCCTGATTGGTCAGCGAGGAGCCTCATTAGAGCCTCCCCAGAGTCCCCTTCTTCGTTATGGCTAGTGTACCAACAGAATAGCATATAAAGACTGTACTACTTTTACAATCCATCAGCAATACTTATGGTTGTAACATTTGCGTGGTATTTTAGAAGGATTTGTATCGCACTCAAGGACTCTGGTATGGCGTATTTAAGCGCTCTCTTACGCCATATTACAAGCGGACACCCTCTGATGGTGTTGTTCTCACCAGCCATCTAATAGGATAGCAAGCATGCCGTGCTCCAATTTCTCATTTAACGTACCGGTTACACTATCCTGGCAAGATGTGTCGCAGGAGGCACATTAACCCGACAGAATCGACTCCTCATTATCCCCGGCCGGATAACGGACTCGGCAGGACGGTGTGTTTGGTAGAGAGGAGGCTATCCCCGAAGACTAAGGGAATTCGACCTGGTAGACGCGACGCCATCATTTTAGTGCTATATGAGCGATACCAGTCGCTCTGTATGGGCGAGTCATATGGGCAGGATATTCCGTGATTGGAATACGATTCCTGTCTTAAACGTCGGTCTTTCCTGTTACACATTTCCCAACCCATCTTCATTTCCAAATCCAGTTCTTCCTCAATTTCGACAGTAAGCAACACTTTTCACTTACAATGGCCCAACTGGAATCCCGCAAACATATCTCACCCGACTCGGGTTTCCCCACCATAATACACCCAATCTTTAATCCAAAGATTCAAAGCTGGACGCCACCTGAACCACTGCGAAAAGAGATTACACCGGAAAAGGATCGTGCCAGCTTTGCTGACCCAGATAAAAAGGCCCTGTTTGCCGAGGCCAAGGCTACAGACTTGACTGAGTCGATCGGAACTGTACTGGAAGGCGTGCAGCTGTCAAAGTTATCACAAAAGCAGCTAGACGAGCTGGCGCTGCTGGTGACGGAGCGCGGCGTTGTTTTCTTTCGAGACCAAGACCTGACTACGGAGCAGCAGGTCAAGATCTTCGAACACTATGGTGTTCTAGATCGTCACCCTGCCCAAAAGAATGTGCGGCACGTTGTCATCCGCGGCAGCAACGAGGACCACCGCGAGATCTCCAAGTACACACCATGGGGATCGTCCGAATGGCACGCCGATACATCATTCGAGCTAAATCCGCCATCGTACTCGATGCTACGGATGGAGGAACACCCAGAAGTGGGTGGCGACACGGCCTGGGTCTCGCAGTATGGCCTGTACGACGAGCTTAGCCAGGCCATGAAGCAATTTGTGGACGGTTTGCATGCTGTTCACACATCGCGCCTTCAATACGATACCATACTCGATCTATGGGGTACAGGACCCAATCGCCCGCCAATCGACACGCATCACCCAGCTGTACGCACGCACCCGGTCACCGGCTTGAAAGCACTCAACGTCAACCTCGGCTTCGTGACGGACTTTGCCGAGCTGAAGAAGCCAGAGTCCGACAAGCTGCTGGACTTTTTCAGCCAGCACATTCATGCAGCCGATGACCATTACGTACGCTGGAAGTGGGCCGTCGGCAGTGTTGCCCTTTGGGATAATCGGTGCACTGTTCACCGTGTCATACCCGGTCGCTACAAGTCCAACCGTCGCGGTATTAGAACGACCGTATTCGGAGAGAAGCGTACGTGTCCGTTGTATGCACTTGTTTAACCCGATATTAACAGCCACCACAGCGTACTTCGACCCTAAGAGCGAGAGCCGATATCAACGCGAGGAACGGTTGAATGGCAAACACGTGGCGCGTTATATCCCCCGCATCATTGACACAAATGTGGAAACTCAGGAGAAGCTGGACAAAAACGAGGTCAACACACCAGCGTAGATGTCATGTTCGGAGGTGTTGGCAAGGTTCCTCCATTTCAAGCGACACATGCACACCCGATGAACTCACCACTCAGACAGTGGTGCCCCCTTGATAACCAACTTGTGTCAGAATTGCAGTGAGAATTTTAACCATTTTTGTCAGTACACCGCGGTTAGTTAGTTATCAACGATCGTTGTGATGTCACTGTTGAAGTCACCGTGGCCCTGTACGTCCGCAAGTGAGTGCCCTGCGGTGGTACAATGGTCTGTGGTGATGCTTCTTTTTGTTGGTTGTCTAGGTCTAAGTATGACTAGGGTAGGGGTGGTGAGGCGTATTTGTAGTAGTGGTTCGGTGCGGTGGAGCCTCGTCGTGAGCCCTCGTGGGACCCAACCAGCCACGTGCTACGACACGTGCTCCTTCCTCTGCCCTGCAGACCAGTCCCTAAAGCTGTATACCGACAATTTTCAACTCCAAATTTAGCGTGTACGTGTCTTGCCTGTTTTCACCCATACGGAACTTGAACGCGGCAGGTATCTTACGCATAAATGAAACAGGTTCCCTACCAAGCACAACAATTCAATAAAATCTCGCCACATTTTGATAACAGATAAACCATTTCATAATCTCTGCGTAGAGTACTCGGCCTCGCTGATATCTTTAGCGATCTCATGGACAAGTTTGACGACCTTTCTGCAGAGCCATAGGAGCCCTGATAGCCCCACCCGACATGTTCGTAATTGGGGGCGACCCATGTGTCAACAATCTTCTTTTCCAGCCGGGCGCCACTCTCTCTGAAAGACCTCAAGCCGACTTCGTGGCGAATGATGTCCAGGGCTTCAACTTCTTTTCCGTTGTCGAGCTCTGGTATCATGGTCACAGCGCGCTGCATGATACGGGTGGCGATACTGGGGTCTGGCTGACTGTCCCATTGGCCCTTCTGATAGGTGCCACCCAAGATGGTACCGCCTCCAGCAGTCGTGTCATCACGTAGCTGGGCTCGTCGTCCTTGTTGTCGGAACTTGACTGTCCCACCTTTCCCAGTGCCGCATTGTTGACCGCAAGGACTTGTCCACGTATAGGTCTCATATTACTGTCCATCACGCCGCCCAATTTTCGGGATCCGAGGGCTGTTGCGTTTACAACGACGTCGCCCTTAACATCACATATATGCTTGAGATTGCCACCCTGGAAGACTACGTTATCTATACATGAAAGCATGCTCCAAGTAAGAATCCCTGCTTTGGGAACATGCATGGCCAACCTCTTCAATTCTGGCAAGGTGGAACGTCCCACACAATAGCCTCTTTGGTTGTTGGCATGCTGTACACTGTAAGCAAAGCCAGTGGTGACGAAAGCACCGTACCTTTGCCACGCACGGTACATACTTTTCCTGCACCCATGGAAGTGTGTACTCAATATCATAGTTTCTGGACATATGCTTCGCGACAATGGTAACGGGTTTCACTGGATCGACAGTAGCAACGCAGACGTCAAGCTCGACACGCCAACCCTATAACGCACAAGGACACGGTTTAGCAACTTATATATCTCATAAGAGGCTTGGGAAAGATATGGGGTGCCTTACCTACTGCCACAATTCTTAGCGTGGTGATATCGTAGCCTTCTAATAATATACGGTCAATGGTTAGAAATATACAATCTGAAGTGGATTTATAACTTTGTAAAAGCCTTCATTAAAAGAAAAGGGCAGAGAAATTAACGTTAACGAACCTGACCAACCATCCCAGAACGGCCAGCCGGGTTCCGCCGGGTAGATGCTTACGATGTCGGACAGAGATCCGATGCGATCGGCTCGGTATGCCGCGGCGCGTTCTGTCGCGGGTTATTACTCGTACGAGTCATATTCGGACGCATCCGCGCCCCGTTTTTATCACTGTCGCTGGCTGTGTTATCCCAGCATTTACCATAGTGTTATCGCTGTTTTCCGAACTAATATTTGTACATAATCTGTGATAAGCGTTTTCCGTTTCCGTTTCCCGGTCCCATTTACTGTTTTCCGCTCCAATACAGCACCCACCCAGTAGCATTTTGATGCCCATATGAGATATTTGCTAGGCCGTTACATTACACAATCAACAACCCCGACAGCAGCTTTCGGCGAGTGCGATATGAGGGGCTCCTCTTTCTTAATTTTACACTTTTCAATTCCGATGACAATGGCCTGTGACTGACATCCTCTGTTTGTGTTCATATCTCATGGTCATATCTCAACCCCACGCGGACATTGCATTCTGTCAAGAAGAGTGTTACCAAGTCTTCCGCTGTCCCCACAATATCAAGACAGTCAGTCCTTACAAAAAATGCGCCGCCATCCTACTGCCGTCCTCCCAGGCTGGCAAACGCAATAGCATGTTGTACTGTTCAGGCAATATCAGAGTCGATCCAATCACCATATTGGCCGACGGATGCGTCAAGGGGCAAACAGCGAGACTCCGAGGCCACCCTTTAGGTGTCTCCTGGCCCGCATATTTGCTTTGAATGCTAATCTGGATACGCAGCGCCACGCACTGAGCAATCGCGACGATGTTAGAAGTGGAAGGCACTAGCGTAGCCAACATGGTCAAAGTCAATTGTGTTTCTAACTAAGATACCATGGACGACTTTGTGGCGATGAATGACCCTTATACGGAATTGTTCCAGGCCCCGGTTCCAAAGCCAATGAAATGCAAAAGTAAAACGTTACCCCGCTAACACACAGTTCAACTATCCCCGGGTGCCAGAGTGGAGATTGAATGCTCGGCAGTCCTACCGACAAAGGCAGGCCTGTAAAGTAGACTGATAGACGAAGCATTTAGAGAAAAACATATGACCCGCGACAGTACATCTCTCGTTAGATCACACGCATATCACACTAGTAGTCGTACCTGTAAATGTGTGCGATAAACACACATAGTGAGACTCCGCAGCTAGGATGGTCGAGTCCAGTCAACCTGCTTGCGGTATCATAACCTGACGGGGGTGTGCAGGTGGAATAACCCGAAAGATAAGCAGAGGTTTCATTGTTTTGAGCATCGCCCTTGCTAACGATACCACCCTGGTAGATAACGAAGAATTCTGTGGTCATAAAAAAATTCATGTCTCCCCCATCCCTAAACCCGGCCTCTGCTCGTATGGCATGGCCTCTTCTTTTCCATGAATTCAGGCAGAAAACACGATGCAGAATATCACCGAGGCCAAAACCAAGACGAGCGTCAGTATCAGCGATGCTGCCAAGCTGGAAATAGGTGTCGGTGAGGTGCAGGACCTTGATGAAGCCGAAATATTTCTGCGTGAAAACAACTTCAGCCATGAATACCTCCAGGACCTGCTCAGTGACGAGGCGGTTGTCAAGAAACTCGTACGCCGACTTGATCTGAGATTGCTGCCTCTGCTAGCAGGGACGTACACACTACAATATATCGACAAGCAAGCCATGAGTTACGCTGCTGTGTTCGATCTCTTTAGCAACACAGGCATCTCACAAGACCAGTACAGCTGGTTTGCCAGCATGTTCTATTTGGCGTACCTTGTTGCAGAATATCCATGGAGCGCACTGGCACAGCGTACGCGCATGGCAAAGGTCGTGTCCAGCTGCGTTATCATGTGGGGGGGGATTCTGATGGTCACGGCTGCCTGCAACAATTTTGGCAGTCTGGCCACCTGCAGATTTCTCCTCGGCATCTTTGAAGCCCCCATCACACCCTGCTTCATGATGATAGTGGGCATGTGGGTAAGTACATCATAAAGTCTATGGACTGTTTCCATTGCTGCTGTTTTACTAATGTCTGTAGTATATGCGCAATGAGCAGCCATTCCGCGCCGGAGTCTTCTACAGCTGCAATGGTCTGGGCAGCATGATTGGCGGAATTTTGACATATACAATCGGCCAGATTAATTCCTTCCCGGTCTGGAAGGCAATCTTTCTTCTGTGCGGTGGCGCAACCGTCATCTGGGGTGTTGTGCTCCTGATATTCCTACCTGACAACATTATGACGGCCAAGCAGTTCAGTCTCGAAGACCGAGCTACCTTGATTGCTCGTGGCAAGATAGCCCGCACTGGCATTCTCAGCCGAAAAATAAAACTGGCACAAATCGTCGAAGCGCTCTGCGATACACAGATTTGGCTGCTATTCCTGTTTACTCTATTCAACGAGACCATCAACGGCGGCTTTGCCAATTTCACCAAGCTTATTATCAAGGGCGTGGTGAAGGATCCCTTGAAGACGACAGCACTTGGAATCCCGGCCGGTGCTTTCCAGGTTTTTTGGATTCTCTCAGGCACCTGGCTTGCCTCTCGGTTTAAAAACGCGCGTACATTCGTTATGATGGCTTATCTGACGCCCACCATCATCGGCATGGCCCTCATGTGGAAGCTAGATCGAAACAAGTACAAGATCGGCGTGCTATTTGCAAACTACATTTGCGGTTCCTTTGTCACATCACTAGTTGTCTGCCTCCAGATGCCAGCTACGAATGTCGGCGGCTATACGAAGCGCATGACCGGCACTGTTGTCGTGTTTGCAGCCTACTGCATAGGCAATATTATTGGGCCCCACGCGTTTCTCGAAAAGGAATCGCCCATCTATCAGACAGGTTGCAAGCTGGGCCTGTCGTGCGCCGCTGCCCAAGTCGTCGTTGCGTTGCTTCTGCGGCTCCTGCTGATCCGGAGGAATAAGTTGAAGGACGCAGCTCAGGGGACGGCTGCATTGGACGACCCAGTTGTTGATGAGATCTCTAGCGATTTGACCGATTTCGAAGTGAGCATATCTCGTCTTGTGTTGCACTTGCTGTCGAGGAATCATACTAATATTCTCTCACTTTGCTGTAGAATCCGCGGTTCCGATATGTATATTGAGATTCGAACAACAGAGTCGTTTTTACCCTCTATAATACGGGCGTTCCCATTTTCAAAGTCGTGGGAGCATCAAAATTCAATCCTTTTGCCCAGATATTTGTATTACCTGATGCGGTGTTTTGGGATTCAGCTTTGCTGGCTTGTAAACCAAGGCACTTCTTTTGATAACGTATCTTCCTCCGCGGTTTCTGTCCACAGCAACTGCATCCAGGAATCATCGCCCATAGTTAAGGCGGTCTAACTGTGATGCATCGAGCCACAATATGGAAAAAAACGCCATTTAATTGTGTTTGAGGATTCTCGTCGACGAATCCGAGAAGTAAGGGAGGTATTCCCTCACCGTTTCCGCTTGAAGATATAGCCATCCTTGAAGCTCTGTCACTGGTATTCTGCTGTGTGAATGGACCACATAATGTATTTCTGCAATACCAGGACAATACTGGGTGTCCAAGTAGCGGCCTCAGAGATCCGTAATTGTGCGATGGTAGCGCGTAGAGCTTGGTTTCACTGGGGTCAGAGAAACAATGGTACGCAAGGTAGCGACGAGTTGGTCACGCCAGTCCGAAGCGGCTGCTATCAATGGTTCTTTGTGAAGACAGATGCAAGGTATCAGTGCCGCTTGAAAGAGGAAGTATCTATATGGCGTGTCAGCGTTGTTCATCATCAGATAGATGGCTATGGTTGTGGTAGGACTCATATGTGTCCCAAAAGCCACTGATAGACCGAATGGTAAGAGACGGATTAAATCATAGTCGCATGAATGCAACACAATCCGTAAATCGAGAACAACACAATACAAGCTAGTCGATGAAAATGTTGATGGATCACTTCTATATGAATGTTGTCGAAATAGGAGACCTGTCGGTATACAGCTTTAGGGACTGGTCTGCAGGGCAGAGGAAGGAGCACGTGTCGTAGCACGTGACTGGTTGGGTCCCACGAGGGCTCACGACGAGGCTCCACTGCACCGAACCACTACTACAAATACGCCTCACCACCCCTACCCTAGTCATACTTAGACCTAGAGAACGAAAAAAAAAAGAAGCATCACCACAGACCATTGTACCACCGCAGGGCACTCACTTGCGGACGTACAGGGCCACGGTGACTTCAACAGTGACATCACAACGATCGTTGATAACTAACTAACCGCGGTGTACCGACAAGACCTATGTGGGGAGCGCTTATTATTCGAATATCACTGCAGATATTCGCCACCGTGAGCAAATACATGGCTTTGGTCAAGGCGTCTTTCAAGTTGTCCCTTCTAAGAAGGCATCTAGAAAAGTCATATCGATGTTTTGTGACATCCAACTATCATCGCGCAGATCCAGTAGAAGAGGATCGACTAGGTCTACAGTGTCATGGGCTTGAGAATACCCTTGTTCCGTTCCAGTCGCGGCATCATCGCCCTTCGGCCGCACGATCCGCATGACGCCAAAGTAGGGAATGGAAATGCGCTCGTCGTTTTCCTGAGAAGAAATTAAAGTAGCAGCAGCAGCTTGGTCGTCAGATTTTGCATCGACAGTGACATATGAGCTGCCTCCGGTATTGTTAAAGTTATTCCTCGCTTCAATATCCAGCAATCGTTGAAGAACATCGGCGCTCTGCACACAGAGTGCATCCTCACTCAAATGACCCACGCGCCGCATCGCTTCGAGAGCTTGCTCCATCATCTCTCGGTCGCTGAGTGCTTGGTGCGAGAGATGAATGTCGACCTGGGAGCAGATCTGATCTTGGGTTTGAGTATGGGAAAGATGGCTGTCGCTGTCGCCGAGGTGAGCTAAAACGAGTGTGATGGCCGCCATAAGACCTAGAAAGTTTGCGAAGCGGCAGCTGGATGCTATCCAATTAAAGTCTCGCAAGAGGATAAAACGAGACAGTATTTCGCGGGAAGAATGAATGCATATAATTCGTGCCATTTTGTATCGTTCTTCGTCGGCTGCTCCCTTGGCTAGCATGTAGGGGACATAGAGCTGGTTTCGTAGATCGTAGTGGAGCATTTGGATGATCAGTCGCCGCATATCCCAGAATAGATTGAGTGGACTTTTGGAACTTTCTGTCAGGTTAGGTGGTAGCCACCACTGACTAGGAACGCTATCCGCGGCACTCTGTAGCTCCTCGTTCAGTGCCTGCGTAGCCCTGATGTCTGGTGGGCTCCCACCAGAGGATCTTTCCACCAGTGAAACAAGCATAACGTGGTGATATACTTGCTCGAGGTATCCCTCTGGCGTTTCGACCACCATATTGTACGGGGATAGGGCGGTCTTGGGAATATCAGCCGCACCTGACGGGAAGCCTAACATGCGGGAGAGTTGAAGATCGTAATGGGCTATACGGAACCAAAGATTGGGCAACTCGGCGCGTGTGCCGCTAGGATCGAGGAAATAGTGTGTCTGCGGCCGGTTGTTGTTGCCTCTTGCCAAATGAAGTCCCATCGTCCGTGCCAGCATCATCGCTCTCTGCACGGCCGTCCCACTTACCCGTGGGTTACGTTATGTAAATTTTAGAAACTTTTAGACAGAATAACTACCACTGAAAATAAAAGCTTATCTACAAAATTTTCAACACTTTCCTGTGCTTAACACGTATCGTCTTTTCGAACTCGGTGTCCTCGTATCCGGGTCACAGTCTCGTATTCGGACGAATGGTCAGGCTGCACCGTAGCAGGCTCACAGATCCGGATGTGCAGACAGGGACAGGAATAACCACAAAATAAGGGGGAAAAGGTACTAAATGTGAGGCGCTGGTACCGTGCCCCGCAGAGCGAGTCAAGCCACCGCCACGGGACCGAGGTGAGGCGCAGCGCGACCTGGTTATTGGCTTCACGCGGAGGCTTATGACAACACTCCCTTTTTCCTTCTTTCTTCCCTAGAGTAGAATCTTCGTCGGTAGTGCTCAATCAATCTCTTCTGATGCATTGGTGCTACGAGCCGTGACACTAAATGTCGGTGAAAGAAATCAGACAACGGCGGTGTGTTTCAAGATGACCAGTTCCGAGCTGGGTATCAATCTTGTAATGTGGATTGGGTGCCTCAGGCACTGCCGTTTAAGGCTACCCCACGGCTGCCTACAGCGCTCTTTGTTGTTTACCCCTCCCTATCTCATTTACCCCTCATTTTCTCTTATTTTAAGACATTCGACGGACTCTGCACTGGAATTGTGCTGCGGCTCGCCTGCACTTAAGTTGTCACGAATGAACCATCTAGGATACGTTGGAAGTCATTGTCCTAGTAGGTTTTAACTTAATCATTTAGAAGGTTACACTTTATGTACCAGTTAAAAAGGTGGACGGCTTCCTTTATTACAATATATGGCGGAACACATTAACTTCTAAGGTTCGTTATGAATCTGAGAGGGTTTTGGTCTACTCTCTAGTTAATTAATCCAACTTAGTTAACTATAGAAAGGAGCAGCACACCAACACCAACACACATCGCCAACGCCATCTTTACAGTGTCGAAAAAGAACCCGAAAATACAACAACTCATGGCTCCAACAGTGGTGCCGCGACGCTGCACCAAATGCGGCGCCACCGGCCACCGGCGCGATTCCAAAGCTTGTCCAGCGGCGGAGACCCAGACAAGCACGGCGCCACAAGCGCCACTGATTGAGACCCAACGGCACGAACACCCGCGACAGGCCGAACCCCTCAGCTACCGCCATGAAGACAGCGGAAACCAGTCATCCTCGTCGTTCTCGTCATCGCGTACGCCCTCCCCTGCACGCTCCATCATAGTGGCATGCGAAGAAGCAACGCGCAATCCGTCCACTCTCTCCAACGACACCGACGGCACCGATGACACCTCCCCAACTCCTAGCGACGCAGCAACAGAGGACGACACCAACCAGGCTGGCCAGAGCGCAATCCATTTCCTCTGCGACAACAACATGCCGCACGAACTCCTGCACGCGTGCGGCGTGCCACCCACCTACGCGAAAGCCGCCCTTACCGTCCTCCACGCCGCCGCCGACCACACTGCCGCGGCCCAGCTAGACGGCATGATCCAAAGCCTCTTCCTAAACGTCTCTCACTTACAGCATCGCATTCGACTCCTCGAAAAC